>CAMXCT020005691.1:78149-251355 GCA_947184155.2 Cladocopium goreaui | reverse complement strand
GGAGGACCCAAGTGGGTGGCTACAACCGGGGCCCCGGCTGCCAATTGCAACATGTCTGAACATGCTGGGTTGTAACTCCTAACATGCCCTACATTGATTTAGTAAATCATACATCTACACTTTTCTTTCTACCTGTTTGCCGGGCACAAATAAAATCATGACAAGGTCGTTGTTAGCTGGAAAATCGTAGGATTTCTTCATGTTGGTGATGCTCCAATCGGGAAAATGGGGCCTCGCAGGTCTGGATCATAATCCCATAGGTGGAACTGTGATCGCTGGTGGCTACTGGCACTGTAGGATTATGTAACATGGGGAATATGTCAAGGAAATGAAGTCGCACATTTGGAAGGACACAACAAGCAGAAGGATCATAGCTGTTGTCATGGTCTGTAATAAGCTCGCGTTCCAATCAAACCAAACGACGAAGCAACGTAGATCAGTCGCCAATTTGGCTTTCGGAAAAATTGAATGCCAGAGAATGTGTCTGAAAATGGGGTACAGTAAACCATGATAAACCCCCAACTTGGCTAATTCTCGTGGGAAATAACGAAAATTGCTGTCAATTTTTTGGGGGGTGTTCCCATCATTTTCAATTTCAATCGGTGGGGCCCAGTAGTTTATCATTATCAGAATCAAATCATGTTAAACCTATGAATCTACCAGTTTACAATGAATCCACCATAGTTTAACAGTCACTGTATAAAACTATGGTGATTGGGTATTAACTATATAGTTTATATATAACTATGGTGATTGGGTATGAACTATAATTAACTATATATATATAAACCCATGGGTGTATCATATATATATATATATAACTAACACTTAACCCATGTCAACCCTCTTCCTTGCGTCATTTCGCTCTGCTTCCTTGGTGGCCATGGCACCGAAAAAACGCGCCGTGGCGCTGATCTTGGAGGGTTCCCGGGGCGATCAGCAGCTTGGCGACCAAAGCACCAGCGATGGTTTCACAAAGTTTCTGAAAGAAACATGTTTGATGATTTAATGGGGTTTAATGGGGTTTAATTGGGGTTTACAGTCAGTGCCAGAATTATAGAACGGAGCGAAGAGGACAAAAGTACGGTAAAATACCGTACCTTTGTCCTCTTCCGGGTTCGAACCTGGAGCGGAGTCGGAAAATTTAATTATAGAACGGGGAAGAGGACAAAGGTACGGTAAAATACCGTACCTTTGTCCTCCTGGCTCCGTTCTATAATTCCTGGCACTGACATAAAATGAGGATAAAATGAGGAAATGATGAGGAAATGATAATAAAACGCGGATAAAATGAGGATTTAATGGGGATTTGATGAGGAAATGAGGATAAAATGCATATTTAATGAGGATTTAATGAGGATAGAACGACGAAAAAGGTTAGGAGTAAATTCAGATACCATTTTTTTTCATACCTTCCGAGGAAAACAGAATTATAGAACAACAGGGTACGGTAAATAACCGTACCTTCGTACTCCTCAACTTCCGTTCTATAATTCTGTTTTCCCCCATTTTTCCCACATTTACCAGGTGATTTTCTCAGATTTCATGGTGATTTTATAGGAATTCATAGTGGTTTTATGGGATTTCATGGTGGTTTTATGGGATTTCACGGTGATTTTCTTATTTCATGGTGATTTTGTAGGATTTCTGGGACCCCGGAAGAGGTTCTATAATTCTATAATTAATTTTTTCGTTCTATAATTAATTTTTCCGTTCGACGGAAAAATTAATTATAGAACGGGGCCCGGGAAACATTAATTATAGAACGAAAATGGGAAATGTGAGAAAAATTGGGGACAACAGAATTATAGAACAACAGCGCTCCGACAAGAATTATAGAACGACGAAAAAGGTTAGGAGTAAATTCAGATACATTTTTTCTCATACCTTCCGAGGAAAACAGAATTATAGAACAACAGGGTACGGTAAATAACCGTACCTTCGTACTCCTCAACTTCCGTTCTATAATTCCGTTTTCCCCCATTTTTCCCACATTTACCAGGTGATTTTCTCAGATTTCATGGTGATTTTATAGGAATTCATAGTGGTTTTATGGGATTTCATGGTGATTTTATGGGATTTCACGGTGATTTTCTTAGATTTCATGGTGATTTTGTAGGATTTCTGGGACCCCGGAAGAGGTTCTATAATTCCATAATTAATTTGTCCGTTCTATAATTAATTTTTCCGTTCGACGGAAAAATTAATTATAGAACGGGGCCCGGGAAACATTAATTATAGAACGAAAATGGGAAATGTGAGAAAAATGGGGGAAAACAGAATTATAGAACAGCAGCGCTCCGACAAGAATTATAGAACGACGCAAAAAATTAAGAGGAAGATCAGATACATTTTTTTTTCACACCTTCCGAGGAAAACAGAATTATGGAACAACAGGGTACGGTAAATAACCGTACCTTCGTCCTCTTCAACTTCCGTTCTATAATTCCGGCACTGACCATAATGGGGTTTAATTGGGGTTTAATGGGGTTTAATTGGGGTTAAATGGGGTTTAATTGGGGTTTAATGGGGCTTAATTGGGGTTTAATGGGATTTAATGGGGTTTAATGGTGGTTTAATGGGGTTTAATGGGGGTTAATGGGGGTTTAATGGGGTTTAATGGGATTTAATGGGATTTAATGGGGGTTAATGGGGTTTAATGGGGGTTAATGAGATCTTATATCCAGATCTGTTGTACTTTATTTTGTTTCTAAGATCATCTTCAGGCAGCCGTACATTGTGGCAGCCCTGGCATTGAAAGAGGCGGGCTATGATGTGCTGATTCTGGGCACCAGCGATGGAGAAGGCATGGCCAAGATGCTCGGTGGAAAGTGCACCAATGGAGGATGATAAAGAGGACTAGATGAAGGATCATTCATCTAGAATCTAGATGTATATTGTGTGATATGATGTAATATGTACTATATATATATTTATTTATATACGTATATACGAGATTTGTGAATGCATGCCCACAAATAAAGTATAAAGTATGTGTTATGTGATTTACAACTGTCTCGCAAATGGAACTCACATGCTTCTGTTTTCCAGCTTACCAATGCTTACATTTCAGTTGCATAGAACCACACTCGCTGAACAGACCTATTTGTTTTGTTGGACATCCCTTGGACATCCCCTTTCATCTATCCCTTTGTGGCTTTTCGGGGAGTCCCTCAACCAATCAGCCAGCAGTGTCTGGCCATGCTGTGGAGCTTTAGTGAATCTGTTTTCCCCCTGGAACCTCCGTATAGAAATCAAGGCGTGATGAACTCAAACGGATCCGAGATCCAATGGTGAAGCTGTTTTGATTGCTTCTTTTTTATGGTAATTCATGGTTTCATTCCCAACTGGAAAGTGGTTTCGAATTCGATGAGCTCTGTTTTTTCTCCTTGATTGCACAGTAGTCCCAACTGATGGTTATGGCCATGGCATGGCTTGAAATCACCAAGGCAGAAGGGTCTGCCCTTCAGAAGCGTCGGCCTTTGCGCGAAAGAAGTGATTCAGCGCCCTGAAATGGTGGAGGTTGACCATGTTAGTAGCCTGAGCTCGGAGAACTGATGGGTACTTAATTATCTAATCCACTTTGAAACATATGCAATGAGAATTACTGAGTTCATGATGGTTAACATTGGTATCGATGGACAGTGGGTGTGCGATCAATATGTTCCTGCTCCTGAAATGATGAAATGGCGCACGACTTGAAAGCGATCAAAGATAAGGCTAAAAGCCGTTATAACCTATTTTATTCACCATGTTCTGCATTCGAAAATATGTGGAGTTCATTGAAGTTCAAATATATATATATATTTGGTATGTGTATATAATTGTATATATGTAATGTAATGTGTGTATTGTATTGTATTGCAGTGTATTGCATTGTATCTAATGTATGTAGTGTAGTGTAATGCAATGCAGTGTAATGCAATGCAGTGCAATGCAATGTAATGTATTGTATGTACTCTCAAAAGTCATTTTACATCTATATTTTTCAGGGAAGATCCCAGCAAAATATGGCCAACCATATGGTACTAACGTACCTCCATTGTACAGGATGGGGCCCCCCCAGTTATGTTTGTTGGTATATAAATCATTATAATCCCCATTAACTATAGTTATATCTACCATAAACCATAGTTAAACCATAGTTATATCTACCATAAACCATAGAATTTAACCACTTGTGATAGCCAACTGAACGCTATCGACCGGGGGCCCCATCTTGTAGGATCCTTTTTGATTTCACCGGAATCACTAGGCCAAGATCCTCGAAGTCTTGCAGGCTGTGACGGAGAACGACTACGCCAAGATTTCAGCTGCGGTGAATGCGACGAAGGCTCTGCGAGGTCGAGAAATCTTGGATGCTGAGCTGTTGCAGGGGGGTTGGAGGATTGACAATTGGTTATAATTGGATCTATCTATCAATTGATCTATTAAATCTATTATTTATGATATTATGTATATATATACATACATATGTATATTTCTTTATGTAAATTAACATTTTGCTATGGATGATAGGTCGCCATGGTCCCCTTCCAACGTTTGCGCTCAGGAGATCGTGACCAAAGAACTCAGGACATTTCAGCCTGGTTTGATCATCTCTTCTGGCATGAGCTTGAACCTATGTATTGTCTTGGGCAAAGGCCTGGAAGAAACTTGGGGTTAAAATACTATAGGAAGATTATAGCACCCAAGTACTATAGAAAAAAATACTATAGTATAATCCAAGTATTTTACTATAGTATAGTGGGATTATAATACTGGTAAAATACTATAGAAAATACTTGGGTTACTATAGTAAGATTTTGCAAAAAAATACTATAAAAATGCTAGAGTATGGGCTTGGGGGCTTTGAAAAATAAAACAAAAATCTGGGGTTAAAATGATTTCGACCAGTAGAACTTGGTGTTTTGACCAGATTTTTGTGGATGTCACCCGTGGAAATGTGGGATTTGACTGGTGGATTCGAGCTTCTTACTGGTTTTGCCTCCAAGAATGGCTTTGAATCAGCCTGACTTCTTGTCAAGGCCTGCGCATTCCGGTGATCTTGATGGCTCTGCAAGTCGTGGTACCCAGCAATTACATACCAGCACTGGGAGTTTTGCCCAGATTGCCCAGTTTTCTGAACCTGAATTGGCTGGCCTGGAAGTACGTCCTGGACTTGCTGAGGAAGGAAGGCATGAAGACATCCCTGCCACAGCTAGCAGAACTTCTGCAGCTTCCTGAGGAGGACGGCGTTATCGGCGTTATCCCATCGGAATTTTGGGATTAAGGAAGCCCCCAGTTCACTAGATCGGGGGTTCCATGTTAGATGGATATTATATATATAATATCACCAGTTGGGTGACTCTTCCCCCCGAATTCAAATGCGACAAGTGTGGCTTTAGTGGTCCTGTGGTGACATTCAATGGGGGAAATCATGGGAAATCGAAGAAAACCCATTTGTTAACTAGGGCTATATATTTCTAGCAGTTTGCTGTGGTTTTGAGATGTTTTCAGAGATGGGCTGAACCCCCAAAAAAGAGGAGTTGCAGATCTCCGTTGACGAAATTTGCGACCACTGCAGCTGCCGTCCACGCTTCCCGCTCCTCTTTGCTGTGAGTTCGGTGTTCTATGGTCGCTTTCCACCGGAGCCATGGGGGTGATGTGGACCACTGTGGGGTCTCCAATATGATCATCGGATCATCGATGTACTGATTTTGTTCATATAGATCTATATGGATGATACATATTTCCAATATAATCATGTTTATAGATATATTGGGATGTTCATTATATAGATCATATATATATATCCATATATATATATATATCCATATATATATATATTGTCAAAATGTTTCCAGGAGTCACGGCTGGGGAGGTTTAAAAAGTTGCTACCTGTGATTTGAACTAATTCGTTCACCCTGGCCCGTCCAGACCAGGTGCCAACGCCAGAAGCATTCGAACCCAGGGGGAAGAGTTTTTTACCAGTTCTGGGTTGAATTCTTCCCATTAAATCCCATTGAAGAAGTTAGAACCCATGGAATTCCAATGCCATTCTTCAACATTTCAACATACCAAGCCACATGTCAAACAGCTGAAAGTGTTCGAAGTGTTCGGGATGAGATTGTTCCATCGGTCCATTTGGTCCCTAAAGCAGGACTTCAACACGTCGCTGTGCCGACCATTGGGCGCTTTGAGTTTTAGACCAGATCAACAAGTCGCTGGACTTGAGGAAGCGTCAACCCTGGGGGACTGATGGGGACTCTCATCTTTTGCTACATGTACAATGGGATATAATATGATAATATATGATATAATGAAGATACATACCAACTAGCCTTAGGAAAATGAGGTGTATCTAAGGTTGGCCTTGAATAGAGCTCTTGAGATTTCAGTAACGAAGAGATCGTCTTGGGATGCTGAGAGTTGTGCCCCAAAACCATCCCAAAACCCATGCTTTATGATGACATTTAATGGGATAAACCTCCATTTGGGTGTATCTCTTATCTTGATACCAGACCCAAGAGGTTTTCCTTGACAAGATGGGGACTGGAGGATATATTGGTCATAGTTTGTGAATCCATTGAGTTCACAGATTCATAGTCATAATGTGCAGTCATCTCACACATATCAGTTGCATTCAGTTGCTCTTGACAGGTTGGCATCGACTTTGGAACAACTTTGGAACTCCAGAAGTTGAAGGACTTTTTGCAGAAGTGCAAGGCTTCGAATGAACGACCTATCTACATGGGTGTCATGGCGACAAAAAGAAACACTAAGAGACCAAGTAAACCAGGTGGTAGGTTCAATATGGTTCAATGTTTAAGTTTCATTCCTCCACACATGGCAAAACCCATGGCTTTGGGCCTAAGCCAAAACCAAAGCTTTCCCTACTCAAAATCACGGATAACTCGGATGAGAACTTGGTCCCCTTTTAGAGACTACGGAAACTTGAACCTGCAAGGTGGTGCCCAGGTATGAGTTGGTTTCTAACATCCACTGTTTCGACATAATTGCCTTCCATATCCTTCCCTAAAGCCTAGTTGTATCATGTTATATCTGGTTATTCTAGATTAAAATCAAGACGTGAACTATGGAGCACCACCTGTCTTTTAAGGTTTCGGGTCCATGATCTGCGAGAGCAGCAAATTCATGACGCTTCTGTGTTTGCGCGCCTTAATGACTTGCCGACGCCCAGGAGGGGATTGGAACCCATGATGGAATGGGAACTTACCCTCTGGTTATTTAACAGTTCGCCATGGTATAGATGGTCCATAGAAATAGATGGTCTACCTATTAAAAATGGTGATGTTCCATGGCTATGTTAAATAACCAGATTGGGTACAATTGGGTACACGTCCAACGATGGTCTATCAATCACAAGGAAGTGTGCAGGTTGGGGTTTTCATGTGTGTCACGAAATATCGGGGCGTGCAACGAGAGGCTCTTGATTCATATTGGCACCATGACTCACCATCCACCTTAATATGAGACACCTATAGACACCTGAGATCATCTGAGCTAGTCCAACCATTCCTAAATTTCCTAAATCAATCAATGAAACCTATCTTCCTATATAGAAACATATAGAAACTCATAGAATCACTGATGTCTCCCTTGGTGTCTCCTTTCCGTGTCGGTCCCCATCTGACACCATCCCATCCCTCCAGGCCCCGCCAGGTGTGATTCTCAGCGGCTGGGCAGAGCTTTCATGGGCGGATGTCGAAGGAGAAGCCGATTCTGCCGAGCTCCAAGCATTTTGCGACAAAGTTACTTGGTTTACTTGGCAGATTTGGTGTCCAGCCGATGTTCAACTGCGTATTTTGGTGGTTCAAATGTGGACCTTAAATGGAGCCACGAAGTTAGGGGTGTTCTTGTTCTTAGTACTGAAAACAGTTTGACCGTGTTTGAGCCATATCCAGATGATGTTATGTCAGAGACAGATCTTCCTGGTCATGTTGGGTGTTCATATCAATAATAAAGATCGCCCAGAGATCTTTGGGATAATATGGTATGACTATGGCCCTATGGCCTATGGCTTCGACCAAAGTATGGCAAAGTTGGATTGATGGTTGTCAATTTTTTGGAATCTTTAGGATCGTAGTCGTGGACCCACAGCCACAATCAAGGAACTAGCAGTACCAGTGCAAGTAAGGTACAACTAATTTACCAACCCACATCACCCCACATCCTGAATGCATCATACGTTATCAGGATCATCCTGAAATGCAATAAACTCAAATGATAGGCCAGACTGAAATTTTACTTGGGTCTGATTAGATTCTCATCATTGGGGGTTGTTCTTGGGCTTGTTACACATACTAATTGAAAGCTTTCCATTATCAGTGTTGCTATGCCAGTTTTGTGGCAATGAACCCATTATCAGTTGATATCAGTTGTATATGGAATCTAAGAGGTATATTATTTACACACCCACTTACCCTCTGGTAAACTAACATAACTATGGAAAATCACCATTTTGAATGGGGAAAACTCACTATTTCTATGGCCATTTTCAATAGCAAACTGTTAGTTTACCAGAGGGTAACATCAATTCAGATTTGACTTATCCCAATATCAGTTGATATCAGTTGTATATGGCATCTAAGAGGTATATTTACACACCCACTTCAATTCAGATTTAACTCATTTACCATCTGGTTATTTAACATAGATAGCCATGGAAAATCACCATGTTTAATAGGTAATGGACCATTTTCCATGGCGAACTGTTAAATAACCAGAGGGTAACTCATTTGACCCAACCCATCCCAGAAGCGATGTCCGGTCCTCGAGGTGATCTTTTTGACCTCGGCGCCGCACGGCGAAGTCTTCCCGCAGTGCGCGGTGTTGGTCCACCATGGCGGAGCGGGGACCATGTACGCAGCAGCTCGGATTGACATGTTTTTCCCCATGGATTTTCAGGGAAAATCCCCGAAAATGGCTGATGTTTACCTGGAAACCTCTATGAATTACGGAGATTCAACAAAAACATACAAAAACTGATGTTCCCTGAAACCAATCCATTGACAATGGGAACAGATCATTCTTTTGGATGTTGTTTTAAATTTTTGAATGGGGATGGATTATAACCTGGACCTCAAAGCTAGAGATGGCTTGGTACCAAAATAAAACAGAAAAGGTGGGGTCCAGTTGCTGTTGTGTTGACTATCTTTGTGCAATCCTCAGGGATCCCTTCAGATTTCAAGTCAATTTGTTCGGTTGTCTCAAAATTTCGAAACTGATTCTGTCCCATGGTATCATTATCGTCATTTTTGTCGCATTCTGACACTGCCGTAAAATGCCGTAAATATGTCATCCGAAAATGGGTGTGTTGATCTGAACATAGGGTAAATCCACGGATTTTTCTCACAATTTTCTCGAAAATTGCCATTCAGGGTCAATGTTTATCACATTTTCAGACAAAGCCCTAAGATCATACCAAGTTGGTGATAGTTTATATATCCATATAATTCCATATATATATATATCCATATAATTATATATATACAGTGAGTTATAGCCCATGATATCCTCGTTGTATCCCCATGAAACCCAAGTCCGACTTCTTGGTTAAAGCTGAAATTTTGCTCGACTGATTGAGGCAGCGGTAAGCGGAGTCCCCAGCGTGGTGCTGCCGATTCTGTTGGATCAGTACATCCATGCGGAGCTGGTGAATCAGAGAGGCATAGGCGCCTGGCGCGCAGCGCAGCGCGCAGAAAGCTTCAGAAAGTGCCAGGTTTTTGGGTGTGATATAGTGCAGATTGGTTTTATGATGAATATGAATGTTGAATAGTTATAATATGATGTTTTAATTAGATGTTATAACTGATTGGTTGAATATGAATGTTGAATAGTTTTTTAAGATGTTATAACTATCTGGTTGGTGGTGACTGGAACCATGGAATTTTATGACTTTCCATATATTGGGAATGTCATGATCCCAATTGACTAATATTTGTCAGAGGGGTTGAAACCACCAACCAGCTATAATATGTTTATGTATACAGAAGTACAAAGATACACATGTGGATAGGTGGATAAACTACATGAGTGACATAAGTGTTGTGTCAAATGCATTGAGAGTGAGTCTGAACAAAATGATTCTTGTCTATACTCAGAGGGCTTGCGGAGTGTGGAGGAGAGGCTCTACCGGAATCTACTCATGTGTGGCAAACCGCCCTGGGTACCAATGTTTTAACGATTCAAAGCGGTCCTAAACCAGGAACCATCAGGAACCCATTCACCACAGGCCTGACTTCCCATGGTTTGACAGGGATCGGCTTGAAGTCCATGCGGTTCGCCAGCGTCCAGCAGCTGTCCACTGCCATCACGGCGTGCTTGGAACGCCCTGAGATTCAGCAGAAGGCAGCCATGCTAAGCCGTCAGCTGGCCAAGGAGCCCAGGGCTACGCCGCTGCCACGGGCAAATGCGCCAAAAATGGGAGGCCCATTTATGCTGGTGGTTTCAAACATGAATTTTATTTTCCATATATATATATATTATATATTTATTATATTATATATATTATATATATATTATATATATTTATTATATTATATATATATGTATATATTATATATATATATTATATATATATATTTATTATATTATATATATATATATTATATATATTATATTATATTATATATATATTATATATATTATATATATATGGGATAATTCTTCCCATTGACTTTCATATTTTTCAAGATGGTTAGAACCCCCAACCAGTATGGCACTTTTTTTTTCAGAGAGATGATGATCAACCACTGGATTTGCCATGGTGCCAAAAAAGGTGCCCGGAATCTTCCGGACAAGCCCACGACGTTTTAAGGTCAAAATGGATCACAGAATTTTCAATATTCAGAACCATTGGTCATTGGTCCTCCATTTTTGACCACCCATAGAAATTTGGGGTGTGGACAACCAGACAAACGAGGGGCAGCGGACCCAAAATATACCACCTCAACATGTTTCGAACATTTTCGAAAGATATGGGGATGGATCAATATCTGGAGGACCATATCCAGCCATACCAACTATGTTGGTGTGACCCATAGGGCATAAAAAAGGGCCATATTCAAGGACTGCTAGGCTGCTAGACTATTTGTGTGACCATTTGGCGATGTTCATCGCACCAAGTCTGACATCACCCCTGAGGAGGATGGAGTCAAAGAGGTGGTGAAAGAAGTGAATCAGTTCTTTGCCGACTTCGTAGATACAGGTGCAGCGGTGCAGCAGGGAAGAAACCTCGGGGCAGCGAGTGGTTCTGAAGCCGAGATAGATTCTTAGATCAGCCACAACGATTCTGTTGAGAATTTGATGCGTTACCCTCTGGTGAACTAACATAGCAATGGAAAATGGCCATTTACAGTGGATTTTCCCATGAAAAATGGTGATTTTCCATTGCTATGTTAGTTCACCAGAGGGTACTGCTCATTCCTGTTTTGACTGCGGGCCATATATGTCTGGGTTCCAGGTGGTTCCAAAAGAAAACCTATCCCCTCGGTGTCGTGGTCTGCAGGTCGTTACTTTGAAGAAAAGGAGAAGTCCAAGGCCCATGGGTTAGTGAATTTGGAAAAAAACATGAAAAAATCATGAAAAAACTGTGAACGTCCAATGATTATAATGATTCCAATGTGGGAATAAGGAAGGATGAAAAAGGACTAGCTCAAAATGTATGAGCGCGTGGGAATAACTATGACATGTGGCAATTTAAAAACGTTACAATTTCAATCCGGGTTTGCCCAGAAATTGGGGAAATACCTCCGAAATTGCCATCGAAAACTGAGCAGAAATGATGATCAACCCTCGGAATTGTTGGGAGGCTTCCAGTGCCCCACTTTTGAGACAACCCCAAATGGTACCATATCACCCATGGAGTTTGGGAATATTCCAACATCACCTCCAAACGATGTCATAGTGACACACATCATAAATGAATCAAAGCCTACATTTGAAAGGGACAGAAATCACAACCCGCGCCGCTTAGGCGGACTCCCAGCGGGGCATTCTGCACTGCCTCGCCCGATGTCTCTGTAACTGGGGCTGTTGTTCCCTGTGCCGGGCTTGAGAGAAAACCTCCTGAGCTATGGTGCCATGGATGGAAGACCAGGTCTCTCCATGGTTTCACTTGTGGAACTGCATTAGTTGAAGAAAAAAAGCGGCTCTGGGGTGTGAGATTTATAGTGGGGTTTACAATGGGTGGTAGTGGAATCATATAAAGTGGATGGTGGAGTTTCGCAGTCCTTGCCTCAGTCTGACTCTTGAGTCTCCGGCTCCTCTCTCCCAGATTTGACATTCGGATGAATCACTAAAATTTGATAGGATTCTTCCATTGGATTGAGGACCCCAAAATTCTCAGCCCCGTTGAAATCAGAGCTCAGCTCCGCTGTTCTCATCCAAGGAATCGTCCGTCTGGATCCTGATACACCAAAGACATCCAAAACACATTGAACTTTGGAAGTTTCAGAAACAGAAAATCGTACTGAACTTAGGAAGATGGATGAAGATATTTTCAATGATATAACTAATATAACTGAGATTTTCACGTGAACGGCTGAGCCACTCAGAAAGCACCTCGAGCAACTCAGCGCCCCACGGCCCCGGTGCCACGGTCAGGTGGCTACGTTGGGTCACAGCCGGTTGCGGAACCCCTTGGGGTCGCTGCCTCGGGGGTTCCCATTACTCTGGGGCTGGGGAAAGATGGGAAAGCTGACATAGATGTGGAATGATGTGGACAACTCATATCATTTTCCATTCATTTTCCTAGGGACACCATCGTTCTTTCACATCTATGGTAGTTTACAGGAGGGTATGTTGTTCTCCCTATGTATTTGATGGAGGTCGCACTAGGATTCTGTTGTTAAACACTGCCCATCAGTGAGGATCACAAGTATATCAAGGTTTGGGTCTAGAGTCTGCAAGGGGCGATAGGATTAGATCTCCTTGTTTTGTGTGAAGTTCGTCGGATTCATATAGTCTCTTCCTTTGACAGTGAAGTACCACCAACAAGGCACCCAAAAATTAATAGATCCACTATGAAACCAGGGCTTTAAGCGGTGAATTTAGAAGGGATAACTTGGCACCTACTTTCTATGCCCTAGATTTCTTCCTAGGAGCCTCCTAGATCTCCAAAGTGTGATGTAGCTTATTACAACTGACCCCAAAACAGATGGATCAAAATTCAGAACGAGGAATTTTGCCCGTTGACTTTGCCTAGGTCTTCACTTTTTTTGAAGCAACAAACATCAATAAACAGAACTATGGAGGCAATAATGATAGCATTTTAGATGATATATCCCAAACAGAGATGCAATTTTAGATCATCATATATACGTGTATATATTATATATAATACTTTATATCTAATTATTTATATATATATATATATTAATTAGTTATATTATATATTATATATTAATATGGTCCCGCTCGGCGCCAAGATCTCATATGCTGGCCTCGTGCCACCTATGCACTACATAATGTGACATAACAGGATACCTCCATGCAGTGTTCACTGCTGCCTATATGCCCATACAATCTATTTGCAACGTAGTGCTGCCAATAAAGTACCTTTATAGTAGCCATATACTAGCTACTATCAAGATCTCATGTGCTGTACATACGTGCTTGCCACGTATTACCTATATACTATCTACATGATACCTCTATAGCACCCCACCCATCCCACAGGGGGGGCATGGGGGTAAGCTACAGCATGCATCACGCTATTTACAACGTATTCCTGCCCATAAAGTACCTTTATAGTAGCCATATACTAGCTACTATCAAGATCTCATGTGCTGTACATACGTGCTTGCCACGTATTACCTATATACTATCTACATGATACCTCTATAGCACCCCACCCATCCCACAGGGGGGGCATGGGGGTAAGCTACAGCATGCATCACGCTATTTGCAACGTATTCCTGCCCATAAAGTACCTTTATAGTAGCCATATACTAGCTACTATCAAGATCTCATGTGCTGTACATACGTGCTTGCCACGTATTACCTATATACTATCTACATGATACCTCTATAACACCCCACCCATCCCACAGTAGGGGGCGGGGGTAAAGTAGACCCTAGATGGATCATTTATATGCTAGCAAAATGTCAACTATATCTGACAGCGTATATACAAGACCATGACCATGAGGGTGGGGGGTTGCAATGCTGAGCCATATTATATATATTAATATATTAATATATATATATATATATATTAATATATATATATATTAATATATTAATATATATATATGTGTATTATTATATTATATATACATATATATTATTATATTATATATATAATATTACATTACATTACATTATATTATATTATATTATATTGTATTATATTATATATATATATATCCCCAAGCACAAAAAATATCCCAGAAATCTAACAGAAAATCCAGAAATCTCCTTGAGGCTGCCCATGTTGGCCGCCCGCGGCACGGTGGCTGGAAAGGTGGCATCTGGAGTCTTCGTCCGCCTGTCCTTGGTTGCAGCGTTGGACAACCATGGGGAACCCAGCACTTTTGTTGCGACTTTTTTTGTGGGAGAAAATTTTGACAAAGTTGATAAAAACTGATGAATATTATATAAAAATAGATTAAATATCATTAATTGTTAAATGGGTGTATGTAACAAGCCCTGAATCTTTGAGATAAAAGTTGGTTTAGTGTCCAAGCAAGAATAGTGATATCATCCAATAATCATTACCACAAAATATCTAGAATGAGATAGGTGTTGAGGTGATGAGGGATGAGATAGGTGTCTCATGGTCCCACCCAAACTTGGGGGTATCATCCAATGATTGAGAATGATTGGAACTCACTGGAACGTGGCTTGATAGAGGCCGCTCGTCATTTGAGTTTGGGAGTCAAAGATGGAGCACCGGAAAAAACGCATGTTTCTTGTCATCTTTAGTATCAAGCTCTCCATTACTGGTTGGTGGTTTGGAACATGAATTTTATTTTCCATTTCATATATGGGATGTCAACGGATGTCATCCTTCCCATTGACGAACTCATATTTTTCAAGATGGTTAAAACATGTTAAAACCACCAACCAGATATATATATAATATAATCCACCAGATAATCCACCAGATAATCCATCATTAACCATTGTTAAACCCATCATTTTCCCATATTAAAACAAGGGGTCAGTTTTTTTTGGAATATTTCGACCTTGGTCCAATTGGTCCAAATTGGTGATTGGATGGTCATCACCCAGACATCCAACACATCATCCACGAATTTCGTATGCCAAATTTTGGGATGTCCCAATCCCATGACGGATCTGGCTGGTGCTGGTAGAAAAATGCTAACATGACTGGGATATATTGATGGGATCCATGGCACACATTTTTTAGGCAGCACCGAAAAAGGATCCGTCATGGGAATAGGATTCACCAGATAAAAACTAACATAGCTATGGAAAATCACCATGTTTAATGGGAAAATCCACTATAAATGGCAATTTTCAATAGCTATTTTGACATAACCAGAGGGTATCCATACCATATCCGACAGACTTCCCCTTGGGATGATCATACGGTGCCAGGATCCTGCGGTCTGCGCCCGCTTCGCGGCGGAAATGAAGGCAGAAATTCATTATCGATGCCGGTGAAATGGTGGTTTGGAACAGGGAGAGCTATGAGAAGCTAATAGATCCTATATCATAGTCTATATACTGGTGATTATAATGGTGATATAATCTGGTTGATGATTGGGGATTATATCCTCTAAAACTTATACTGGTTATTACACTACCAATATACTATATACCAGTATATATTTATTATACTACCAGATATTGGTACTTTATACTACCCAATATATTGGGGATTATAATCTGGTTGGTGGTTTGGAACAGCCGTGGGCTCTACACCTACCAGCAGGTGCGGCCGTGCCCTGCTGATCGTAGAGCGTTCCGTTCACCGTGTTGTGCCATGGACCTTCATGGACCCTGCTGGAGTTGACGCTGGAGGTAGGCTTTCTGCCGTGGTCATGGTGGTGGTCTTTGATCCTGCACGTGAGTGCCACTTGGGTCGTTCTGTCCGCGTTGGGACTGGTTTGATGCTTTCTGGCCTCTTGGATGGAGCTCCTGATGTGCTCACTCTGTTGGATGTTGTCCTGGTGCAGCAATTCTCCGTTCTGTTGCTGAGGGTGGATGATGGTACTAAGGTGTTGTTGCACTCACTGTATACCTGGGAGGACTTCTTCACACTGGTCGATGCTTACTGCGGGTTAGGTGATCCGACACATGGAGCCCCTGCCGTTGGTATGCATACCATGGTTGCTGTTGATTCAAATGCCCGTATGATGTTCTTCTACAAGGTTCATGGAGGATGTAAGTATGTGATTGGTGATGCTGGCAGTACCCAGGTGATCGCTGGAGTGTGGTCCAAGTGCAATCATGCTGCGGTGATGAGTGCAGGATTTTCATGTCCGCCTTTTTCCCGAGTGGGTGATCGTAAAGGAGAGGCAGCCCTTCGTGCTATGTCCCTTCCTAAACTCCGTAGAGCTGTACTGTGTCTGTGTGTTCATGTTTTTGTGCTTGAATGCGTTGTCCCTGCATGCCGAGATCCGTTCATCTCACAACACCTTGATAGGTTTGTGGATGTGTCTGGATTTGTGAAGGAGGACATCAACCTTGAGCTCTCTGCTTGTGGTCAGGTGCAACAGCTGATGCAAAAACAAACACAGATTGACGGGCAGTTTCTGGAGTTCACCCACCATCCGCCTCAACAAGTTTCGAAGCTACAGGCCCAGATGCAGGCTCAGTATCCACAACTTCACGGCCAAAGTGAAACTCAGAACCAGTGCATCCAGATGTTTGAGATTCGGTTTTCTCATATACGTGGCTTGTTGCGGAAGCGCCCGAGAAATGATGGTGAATGTTGGGGTGGGCATGAGCTGCTTTGCTCTCACAGTGGTATGATGATGATGGGGTCTTGTTATGCCGTGTGCATGTTTGCTGCTCTGATGCCCTTCTACCAGGTTTTGGGGTTCGTGTCAACCGCCTTTTCGGCCAGGGCTGGCCACAGTGTCAAGTCTTGGTTGTTTACGCTGTTGCTCCTTTTCAAAGTATGCCGGATTGGTGAGGCTTCTCCTCCGGGTCCGTGTAATCAGGCCTTGTTGCCGCCTCGACCTTAGTGTCACCACAGTCAATGCACTGTCTTCTCTACCCAAGCCAGTGCGATACACAAAGCGGTACAAAGTGGTGGTTTGGAACATTTTTTTATTTTCCATATTTTCCATTTCATATATGGGATGTCATCCATCCCACTGACTTTCATATTTTTCAAGATGGTTAAAACCACCAACCAGTATAGTTAATGCATGTTAATGCCATATATGATCGTATAATAGAACTATCTTATTACTAGATAATCTATATAAATCTAACTAAATCGATATAATACCATCTAATACCTAGTCCTGATGAGTGGTTCAACCATCTCCAAGGTTCATGAGATGACACCAACTCGCCAGCAGGAACATGGCTTTTGGGATGCGTTTTGCAATCCGCCAAATTTGATGGTCGAAAAATGTGAGTGGCTGTTTGTCTATATCCTATTCTGTTTTCTTCTCTCTCTCTCTCTCTCTCTCTCTCTCTCTATGTACTCTATGTAGACTTCTTTGCTTCACCCCTGGATTTAAAAGAAGACTTGGTTGTGTCCCCAGGTTCCCCCCAAAGTTGCCCCATTCAATTGGTTATGTTGAGGGTATGCCGAAAGGATCCGAAAGGTATACCCCATTTTGAGATAAACCTATGCACGGTACCTCATATTATTGGTTGTATCCGCATGTTTTTTGCAGTATATCACCGTTTTTTTTCTGACTCACTAAACAATATATTCCCATCATGACTGTGATATCACCGTCAAACCCCAGATTTCATCATACATATATATATAATTATATATATATGTATATATCCCTATGAACCCCCATGAAATCCCATTGTACCACATGTTTTTCTTGGTTTACATCCCATTTCGGTGGTGTTATTTCCTATCCCCATCAGACCTGTGGCCCTCGCGCTGTTGCACGACTGGCCATGGACTTGGGAGTCGGGGGACCAAGCAACAACTGTGATACGAAATGGGAATCCTATGAAAAACAAAACACTGTAGCCTACCACTTTAATCCAGTTGATTGGGATTGTTGAATAATTTGTTATAGGCAGTTGTTTGTTGGGGAAGAAAATGGATAGAACTTACATGAACTTACCATTTTGATTCATGCTATGGGTATATGTTTTGGGGGATATAAGCAATCAACTTGATATGATCCTTGGAGGTGTGTGAAAAAAATGGAGCCATGAAATGGCCATTGGAAATTGGGAAACATGATGAGAATGAACCAAGTTCGGGGTACCCTATCATGAGACAAAACCATATATGTTTGTATGTATGTATGATTATGTACCTACATTGTATATTATATATATATTGACTTTTAACCAACCGTGATTGTGCTCCAGTGAAGAGAAGTGGGATGCGCATCCTTGTGCAGGAATGGGAACCTTCGTTGGTGTCGTTATCCTGTGGATGGTACTAATACTAAACCACCCCAAAATAATAAACACCTCAGGTAGTTTTTAGTATTAGGGGGGTATTTATTATTAGGGAAACCTATTAATAAAATTAAACCCTTAATAATAAAAACTATGTTTTCCGATCTCAAAATCAATTAAATTTCCTTATATAACGCCATTAAAATATTGCCAAAAGTTAAATATCGAAGCGGACCCTATTAACAAAACTAAACCATTAATAAAAAGAACTAGTCTGTTCGATTTCAAAATCAATTAAATGTCCTCATATACCACCATTAAAATATTGCCAAAAATTGGATTTCGAAGCAGACCCTATTAATAAAATTAAACCCTTAATAATAAAACCTACTTTTTCCGATCTCAAAATCAATTAAATTTCCTTATGTAACGCCATTAAAATATTGCCAAAAGTTGGATTTCGAAGCGGACCCTATTAATAAAATTAAACCCTTAATAATAAAAACTACTTTTTCCGATCTCAAAATCAATTAAATTTCCTTATAATATAACGCCATTAAAATATTGCCAAAAGTTGGATTTCGAAGCGGACCCTATTAATAAAATTAAACCCTTAATATCCCTTAATAATAAAAACTACTTTTTCCGATCTCAAAATCAATTAATTTCCTTATATAACGCCATTAAAATATTGCCAAAAGTTGGATTTCGAAGCGGACCCTATTAATAAAATTAAACCCTTAATATCCCTTAATAATAAAGACTATTTTTTTCCGATCTCAAAATCAATTAAATTTCCTTATATAACGCCATTAAAATATTGCCAAAAGTTGGATTTCGAAGCGGACCCTAATAATAAATTAAAAGCCCTAATATAAAAAACTAAAAATTCTCGGACGGACATTAATAATAGACACCCCGAGGTTGACAAGTTTTTAGTATTAGGGGGCAAAACCCACAAATAGTAGCTTTATTTTTAAATTGCTTTCTAAAGGGGATCAATTAAAAGTCAAATTGGCCGATCTGAAATTTTCCGAAATTGGAGATGGACCCCTGTTTTTAGTATTTGGGGGACGTTTAGTAATAGGAGGAAGGGATTATATAATTAGTAGATATACGTATGTATATACATGTCATTTATATGTACATTATAGTTCGTTCTTATATATATATACATGTGATTAATATATATATATATATATATTATATATATGTTATATATATATATACTGTATACATATCATATTATGTACATATCATATTTAATATAGAGTATATACACATGGCAGGATATGTAGATGACCAGCCCATCATCTCAGGCGGATCCCAGATCTCTGGCGGATGATGGCCTGTCACCCTACACTGCAGCGATTTTGAGAGAGGCCTCGAGGGGCTTCGAGGGGGGCGGCGAGCCGAGCGGTGAGATTCAGCCGATGCAAACTGGGCCAAGGGCGGCCAAGGGCCAAAAAATCCAGCTGCTTGGTGCTGACTGGAACTTTCCCTATAAATACTGGATTAACTATGGTTTATGGTAGATATAACTATGGTTAATGGGGATGAATTCATGGTTTATAAACCAACAAACACTGGTTGCTGACTGGAACCATGGATTTTTATGACTGACTTTCCATGAAAAGTTGGGAATGGAATGTCATCATCCCAACTGACGAGTTGTCCATCATTCTTCATGGGGTTGAAACCACCCTTCAGAGGGGTAGGTCAACCACCAACCAGCCTGAGTTTCTGTTGCTTTGTCAAAGGTCACACAGAGTTATGATTTAGAAATCATGTCGAAATGCAACAACAGTTCCATGGTTTTGACAAGCAAATCAAGTTGAACCAAATGTGCTTAAGTTGAGCGCAAAACACAACAACGAGCACAAGGGTTTGCTTTGACACATACACTGCTCACCCAAGATCATTAAATATCCCTGGGGTTATCAACACAGAGGCTACCATGCCTAGTTCGTAGTTTAGACCAAAGGATGTCATCAATTTTCATCAACTGGGTTTGTGTGAAAATTGGGTCCCCAAAAATCGACCGGTTTATCAGCTTATGATCATTTTCCTACAGTTTCTCATCAAGTGGTAAACAAAAAAGATCATTTTCAGAACACACCCAAAGATCTAATACTATTGCTGGCATGTCCCATTATAATTCATGATATATCCATACATATATAATCTTATATATATAATAACTGGTTGGTGGTTTCAAACATTTTTTCCATAATATATTGGGGATAATCATCCCAACTGACTTTCATATGTTTCTTTCGATGGTTAAAACATGTTAAAACATGTTAAAACCACCAACCAGTATATAACCATCATATTCCCATTGTTGTTGGTTTATACCCTATTAACCACTATACAGTATATATATATATATATATATCTAATCTCCCCATGATTCCTATATTCCGATGGGTCTTCGGCCGTTGCTCCAGTTAAATTCAGGACCCCTGCGGCCTGCTGCGCGGTTTGGATGTGAATCTCCGGCGAAGGCCGGGTTTTGGAACTTCCGATGATATTTTTACATGGAGAAACATCGATTTTTAGCCGATACATTGGGATGTTTAATGGAAAAATCATCTATAAATGGTGCACTATAACTGGAGGTTATCATCCCCAATGTTTAATGGTTTATAAACCACTATAATCCCCATTAACTATAGTTATATCTACCATAAACCATAGTTAATCCACTATTTATAGGGAAAATTCCAGTCAGCACTGTTCATAGTTGTTCTTGGTTTCAAAAAGGACAAAGCCAGATTCGTGTTTTTCTGATTTTTGAGTTGGCAAGTCTCTATGACTTCAGAATTGGTGTGGTTTTTGTTGATGAACCAAGCCCATAGGACAAGAACTGTAGCTTACAGCCCACTAAACACGTTGACCCTGCAAAGTGACAGGGCAGTGGGGAGTTTTCAGAGGGAATTGCTGTTCCTTGTCAGACATGGTAACATGTGGAACATTTGGATACATTTGGTAACATGAAGAAACGGTTTGTATATCCAAGACTCGCTGCTTCATGCTTTCAGACAGTCCCTTCTGATGATGTCCCTGAATTGGTTAGCTAGCTCCAGTATGTTGAGACCACCAGCGGATGTTTGTGCAGTGGACAAGTTGATCAAAAACCTCAAAATCAAGCAGGATCTATCACATCCGGGTCGCCGAAAATGTGAACAACAAAGATAGGGGTATTGGAAGCCGGAACAGTAGAGAATGATCCAAGCCAAGGCATTTAAAGAAACATACATATACATTATATATAAGCCTCCATGAATTCGAATTTTCCAAACAACGAACTGTGCAGTGAAGAATTTTGTTGCAGGATTCTACGTGGGGACGAGAATGCCTGGGCAGAAGTGGCTCGTTCAGCTGCAGGATCCAATGGGTCTCAACCGGATTAGGCAGCTAGAGAAGATGTTTGAAGGGTAAGATTGGCCATAAGTATAGAAGAGAAAATGCTAGCTAAACTTTGTTGCAAAACTGATGGTTGCTGTTGATTTGAATGCTCAGAACAAACGGTCGTTGAGATTCGGACTTGTAGTCTTTAATGCTTCAGATGCTGTGGAGACATGGCGAGACTGGTGACTGAAGGCTACCAAATTGGGCTGTTTCTGCATGGTGATTCGTTTCAGCATCCAATTTGATGTGGAAAAGCCATGAAAAGCCAACAATAAACTCGATAAACCTACCATTTGGGGGTGGTTTATTCTTGGGGTTACCGCATTAGGTTTCTGAAAACCAACGGCATGTGTTCAACTTGCATATCCGTCAGGTCCGTCGTGGCATAAACGTCAAGGTCAACCTCGAATGGATAGAACTACCATCAGGTTATTTAACATAGCCCTGGAAAATCACAATTTTTAATAGGTAAACCATTTATTTCTATGGGCCATCTATACCATGGCTATGTTAAATAACCAGAGGGTAACAACAAAAATGTTTCTTTCAGCATCTTTCAGCTATCTCACCCCACCTTCAAATTTTCCACCTGTTCACCAAAACGTTCACCTAGATTCGATTTTTCTTCGCTATTTGATTGACATGTTCTCGGCATTTCGCGAAAACAAATGTGTGCTGCAAGGCGACCTTTCTATCTCATCAATCCACAGAGCCCAGCACTGAAAATAGTTGGTTTACAAAAGCCATATATGAACTGGATATCATAAAGCCGGGTGATTTTTCAGCTTTCTCAACCAACATGCTGCTAACTATGGGGAAGCACCTTTTTTGAGATGACTCTGGGATGGTCAGGAAAGGAGCTGCCGGACATCGCAGCGGGGGCACTCTCCAGAGGCACGGTCACAAGCGGTTACAAGCAGATGGGTGAGAGGAACGCCCCGAAAATCCATGGTTATTTGACAATCATGTAGTATGGTTAGAGAATGTTAGAGAAATATCCAGCAACTAATCATACTAATCCATAGATATTTATCCAGAAAGGGAATAGATTGCGGATGTTTTTTTGGGAATATCGAGGGAATCATTCATGGAATACAAGCAACAATATTGGAGGTTCTTAAAATGCGGCATCCCCAAACTATTTTTTTGATCACCTTTCCTTGGGAAATGTGTTTCACAGCCCAATGTGTTTGCCCAGGTCTTGCAATTCCACAGAAGATGGCAGAGGCTGGTGTCCCTTATGGATCGATTTCCAGTATGACATCGTATGAATTGCAAATCAACAGCTAATACATACTAACAATATGTAATAATAGTAAGAATAATACATTATCATCATACATTATCATATGTTAAACTGAATACATATATAGTCGTTAATATATAGATAAGATGTATACACATTTGATTTATATGTTATACAATGTTATACATATATATAGTTTAAAATGCAGCTATGTAATTCCTCTCATTTTGCTTGCCATAGGAGCTGCTGACCTACTGCTTCGATGCGGACCTGCCCTTCCTGGCCCTTCGAGGTGGTTTCTGCAAAAATTGCCTGGTGAAACCAGCCCTGCTTTTCGTTTACCATAACCATGAGAATGAATGGGAATGAATAGGAATGTTGGTTCAAACAAAAAGAAGTCCTGGAGTCTTAAAAGTTGAAGGATCATGAGTGACTGAAACATATTACATATGTCTCGGGTGGTTTTATCTGAAACATATTACATATCTCGACCTCATCACCACATGATTCACGCCCCAGACTGTATAACCTTGTTACAGTTCGCACATTGTAATGGGCTGGAAAATGCTGAAGTTCCCTTGCAGTCCTCGAGCGCGTGGATGGGAAGCGTTTCCTGCTGCCGGCCTTGGAGAGGGCCCCTTGACACTCAGTGGAGTGGCACCAGCCATGGGGAATTTACCAGTGGGGAAAGCATAAATAAATATAGACCATGTTAGATATTAGTGATATACCACCGGTGAATTATATCATTAATTATGATTTCACCAGTGGAATATAGACCATAATTAAAAAGACACCAGCCATGAAGATATTAATTGATATATTGACCATGTTAGAATCTGCTCGGTGTCTTTTCCTGGCAACTGCTGATACTGGTACCTGTGAGTTTCCTCATGGCTTTGGGATGAGGAACTTCCAGTCGTTAGTGCCCGGATACAAGGCATCTTTCAGCAACAAAAATGAGTCATCACTGGGATTATCATTCCACTTTTTCAAGTTATTTGGATTTATCTGGTACATGTTGGCACTGCTATTGAAATTGGTTCCTGGAACCAGCCCTTCTTGGCTCTTGAAGCTGTCGGCTGCGTTTGAACGCAAATTTCTCGCTGTCTCCTTGACCATGATGAGTGCCTTGGTTATCACAGCTAGCAATGAAGTTGCAAGTCCCATGAGCAGCCTATACCATACTATACCAAGATTGAAAATGATGGAAATACTGAAGTGGCTACTGCAGAGTACTGCCAAGTTCCTGACCCCCAGTTGCCCATAAAACAAACGTCCCGTCCTGTCATCGAAACGCCGCTGTTTGTTTAGGTCTTCTTTGGTGCTTGCTGGTGTCCGCCGTGGCAGATCCACTGGTCTTCGAATTCCTGGACACCACATGGACCATCGAAGTGAAGGGCAGCGACTTGGAGGTCACCGCAGACTGCGCAGACACTGGGCGTTGAGAAGCCATGGCTTGGTTTGCTGTGATAAATGTAAAGATAAATGGAGTTATTTATAAATAATTAATGGATAATATAAATAATATATAATAGATAATATTGGAGTTATTATCTCTATCGATAATCCACAAAGAAATGGATAGAGATGGATAGAAATGGGAGTTTGGAGCCACGTTTGATTCCCGGAGGGTATCTTAGAAAGTATCTCCTGTTTTCGGATACTCGAAGTGAATGTGTTCCTGGACATTGCAATAAAGAGATATAGAGATATATATATATATAGAAAGTATCCCCAACATATTCCAAGGTCGCGATATCCGCATTTCCGGTGGGAATATTGGGAATGAGTTTGACCAAAAAGTACCCTTAACTTCCAACTTGACCTTTTTTAATCCTATAAGAAGCGCCCAGGAAAACACCTGGTGCGGCTTCGGCTTCAACAAGGACATGGCACAGATGGATGGCTCAGTCTCCTGGAGTTTTTATTGGGCCACTCAGTAGTGAGGTGATCTCTGATGTATCCCAGCCTTGAAGGTCTTGCCAGGATCCGGGAACATTCTAAACTGGCTGGTGGTTTGGAAATGTTTGGAAACCCGTGAATTTTAATGAATTTTAAGTGACTTTCCATGAAAAGTTGGGAATGGAATGTCATCATCCCAACTGACGAAGTCCATCATTTTTCAGAGGGTAGGGCTCAACCACCAACCAGTAAAAATGATATCAGCAAGCTGGTCCAAGCTCCCTTCTTGGTCTTGACTTGACTCATCTTGACTCCGAAATCGCCCCAGTTTTTGACGCCTTGCACCAGATCGAAGCCACTGAGGATGTATTTACCTTCGGATACCATGCGAGCGCCGATCTGGTGGATTGTCCCACCAAGGGCTGCGGGACTACCGGATGCGGCTGTGGCTGTGGTTGCGGAACTTCCCGACGTCTCCGCCAGCCCGAGAAGCTTGGATCTCACAATTGGGAGATAAAAATCGTTGGATTCTATACCCTCTGGTAATTTAACATAACTATGGAAAATCACCATGTTTAATGGGAAAATCCACTATTTCTATGGCCATTTTCAATAGCTATGTTAAATTACCAGAGGGTAGTTCCAAATGATAACTACTCAAATCAGCTTCTCTGGAGACATTTCTTGGGATCGGACATTGCTTGTCCGGGATGAGTGTGTCAGATCAAGGATGGTTCTGGAAAGGCTTTTAAAATCATTTAATTATGTTTAATTCAGTACGGTTAAGATCGGTTGTTTGATCCCCATGCTGTGAGTTGCGACCTGAGGAATCCATACATCCCTCGTGCACGTGACCTGAAAGTGCAGTTGCCCAAAGCTTCTGCACCAGGGGCGCCCAAGGGCCTGGAAGAGCTTGGTGGAGTGGTGTCTCAGCTGAAAGATAGGGATGAGGGAAGATTATATACATAGATGTGACATAGATGACATGGCGGTTTCAAGCGAGCCCAGGCTGGTTAAATGCGATTGTGGATAAGGAGGGGGTGTAGAACTATGTGCTGCTGATTTAATACGGTGAAATTTAGAATCCGATGTTGAAACTAGTTGAAACCCCTTTCGACAGCCGAGGGTCTTTGTCTTGATGCGGAAAGCACTCATACGATTCATAATATGAGTTCTATCAAGTGCCTTTCATGACTATGGTTCCTACGGCTGCGTATCATGTCTTGCTTTGTAGCTCCTTGTCTGACTTGGGATTCCGATGTCGAAAGGTTTCCAACTTGGGAGATCTTGGGACGCAACTTCGAATTGAATTTAAAGTTCAGAAGTTCAATTCATTCCCCTCAATGATGAAAAGGAGAAAAGTCCGCCAAGTCAGCAGAATCTTACCAATTGGTTGAGGTTCAAGTCCCACTTCGATTGTGTGTAGCCTGGGTACCCTGACCTCACCCAGGTTGGTGTCGCAATGAATGGAGTGCTGTTTGTGCACGAACACCCAGAGGACTCAGTACAGATGGGTGCAAGTCAAATTATAAGGTCCGGAACAAGGTCCGGGACCACACCCGTTCCATACCCCCGTTCCATACCTGTTTGAAGGATCCGTTCCATACCTCTGTTCCATACCTCTGATCCATACGTTATGATATATTATATATATATGTACTATATATATATATATATATATATGCATGTGTATATATATATATGCATGTACATATATATATATATATGCATGTATATATTTGAACATGTGCAGTCTGTGTTTTACATTTGTACGCACATACTTGAGCGCACATACATACATGAGTGCGTACATGCAAGAATACGTCTACTATGCCAGCCCTGTGATTGTGTTGGCAAGTCTGTGCCTGCAGCACTTGCAGCTGCTACCTACTTTGTTGTGTGATGGTAGGGATGTACTTGGCTGCTGCCAGCCGGCAGTCTAAGAATGGATTGCTTGTAACCCTCCCTCCCTCTCAACCTGTGGCAGGTTTGCGCCTGCACCACTTACAGTTGCTGCCCGCTGTGGCACAGCTGTGATGTTTGATGGTAGAGATGCGCTTGGCTGTTGCCAGCTGGCAGTCTAAGAACTGCTTGCTGCGCTGCTCTCGCTCCAAACTGCCAATTTTGATCAAGATGTGCTGCGTGGTGGCAGAGCTGTGCTGGAGTGTGCCGTTTCGTTCCAGACCCCGTTCCGAACAAATGGCAGGTTCTCACATAGACTGCTCCTAAGCCATCCTTTGCGCGTGGGTTATGGGAGCCTAGAGTCTTGCTACGCGGGGACACAATCTACCCCATAGGGACCTCTGAGCTTTAAGAGTAGGAGGTGGGACCTGCGAGACAGGTCTGAAGCTGAGTGGGCAGCTTCACATGGTAGCCAGTGGGTAACGCAAAGCTAGTGCACGAGCACCAGCCATGCAAGGCAAACCTGCGTTGAACAGGTGTACAACAAGGATGCCGTGCAGATGAGAAGTGAAAATGAGCGGCAGCCAGCGTGAGTAGCTTCAACGTGCATATCCTTGAGATGTATATTATATACATATATACAGTATACATATATATTTTTTTATATTTATGTATAGCCTATATTTCATCACACTCCAAAGGTCCGGAACAAGACCAGTTACGAAGCCCCTTCGTTCCATACGTCCAGAACACCGCGGAACGTTCCATACACAATTTTGACTCACAGCCAGATATGCACAGATTGTGTGTATCGTTCGATGCGTCGATTCAACATGAGGTATGCCGTCCCAGGATGTCCCAGGCATCGGGTTTTTCAGGGCCCCGGCGTTTGGGCACCTCTTTCGAGCCTGTGTGATGTTCTAATTGAATCTAATGATTCACCCACAGCACAATGATTCCTGCTTTCCAAGATGGATGAACGCTAATTTGAGTGAAGCCGCTCTCGTCAGTCCTCTTCTCGTCAGCAGTGTGTTTCATCTTTTTGTGATGGAACATCACCGGGTCATCATCCATCATCCATTCGCATTTCTCCTATGAGATTCACGGAAATTCAGGATGGTCCATGGCCCGAGATTTTTTGGTTCGTATCCTGTGGAACAAAGCTGTAATCCTGAAAGTTGCCAGTGATTTTCCTGTTGCAAATTATGAGGGAGGTTATAAGATGTTGCAAAGATTTATATAATCTTATATAATCTTATACCAGTAGTACCCGCACGAGGCGGGGCGGAAGCTGCCTTAAAGATATATATAAGACCTTTCTCATCTATAGAACTTGCATGCGCCGTGCGCCAGCGAAGCCCGTGCGTGCGTGCACTCTGCGAAACTGGTGTCTTGTTTCACATGTCACATTTGAAGCTCCACGTCACACTTCACACTTGACAGTCTTCACACTCCACACTACACACTGCACTCTTCACACTGCACTCTGCGCACTGCACACTCCACACTTCACACTTCACACTCCACACTTCACACTCCACACTTCACACTGCACGCTTCCCACTGCACACTCCACACTTCACACTTCGCACTCCACACTTCACACTTCACAGTCCACACTTCACACTTCACACTCCACACTTCACACTGCACTCTTCACGCCCCACACTTCACACTGCACCCTTCACACTCCACACTTCATCTCATCTGAGCTCTTCTCACCTTATCCCAGCTCATCTCTTCTGATCTCATCTCTTCTCATATGTCATCTAAGCTTTCATGAATCACTTCCCAGCACTACTACTAAGGAACTGGATCTCGACGCCAAAGCGACAAAAAGACGATCTTGAAGCACTTTTTAAAAGGAATTTTAAAAGGAAAATTATTTGCGCCAAAATTGGGAAAATCTGCTGACAAATCACTTTCGCAGCCTTGATGCAGCCATTCCAATACGATTTACGATCTTCAGCTGCAAAAGACAATAGTATTACGCATGCAGCCGCTGCGCCAAGCAACCTTGACGCAGCCACTACAATGCGATCTGCAGAGACTGAGTTGCAAAACACAATAGAACTACGTGCAATGGCGTCGGAAATTGCAGCTCCAAAACCGGTTAGATCTCGACGCCAAAGCGACAAAAAGACGATTTTGAAGCACTTTTTAAAAGGAATTTTAAAAGGAAAATTATTAGCGCCAAAATTGAGGAAATCTGCTGACAATTCACTTTCGCAGCCTTGATGCAGCCATTCCAATACGATTTACGATCTTCAGCTGCAAAAGACAATAGTATTACGCATGCAGCCGCTGCACCAAGCAACCTTGATGCAGCCACTACAATGCGATCTGCAGAGACTGAGTTGCAAAACACAATAGAACTACGCGCAATGGCGTCGGAAATTGCAGCTCCAAAACCGGATCTCGACGCCAAAGCGACAAAAAGACGATTTTGAAGCACTTTTTAAAAGGAATTTTTAAAGGAAAATTATTAGCGCCAAAATTGAGAAAATCTGCTGATACATCACTATCGCAGCCTGGATGCAGCCACTCCAATACGATTTACGATCTTCAGCTGCAAAAGACAATAGTATTATGCATGCAGGCGCGGCATCAAGCAACCTTGACGCAGCCATTCCAATGCGATCTGCAACCACGGCTTCAAGAAACGCATAGAACTACGCACACAGGAACAAGCATTGTGGCAAAACACATAGAAGGAACCAAACGACCGCAGCCGCAACCGCCGCACACACGAGGTACCTTTCATGGGCTGCAGCCACTTTACACGGAAAAACACAAGGTTTCGTGCTCCGGCTTCCTCCCCAAAACAGAGCCCTTGCAACATCATGCAACCATTCCAATGCGATCTGCAAGCACGGATTCCAAAACACCCTATAACTACGCACACACAAGCACACCCAAAGCAGCTTGAAGCCACCGTTACAATGCGGCAAAAAAAAAGGCAAACCGACCGCAGCCGCACCCGACGTACAGACAAGGTACCTTTCATCGCCGGCTGCAGCCACTTTACACGGAGAAACACAACGTTTCGTGCCCCGCCTTCCTCCCTAAGACATAGCCCATGCAACATCATGCAGCCATTCCAATACGATCTGCAAGCACAGATTCCAAAACACCCTATGATTATCCACACACAAGCACACCGAAAGCAGCTTGAAGCCACCGTTACAATGCGGCAAAAAACAAAGACAAACCGACCGCAGCCGCACCCGCCGCACAGACGAGGTACCTTTCATCGCCGGCTGCAGCCACTTTACACGGAAAAACACAAGGTTTCGTGCTCCGCCTTCCTCCCCAACACAAAGCCCATGCAACATCATGCAGCAATTCCAATGCTATCTGCGACCACAGCTTCAAGAAACGCATAGAACTACGCACACAGGAGCAACCACTCGTTGCAAAACACATAGGAGGAACAATTCACGACAGAAACGACCGCAGCCGCAACCGCCGCACAGACGAGGTACCTTTCATCGCCGGCTGCAGCCACTTTACACAGAAAAACACAAGGTTTCGTGCTCCGGCTTCCTCCCTAACACAAAGCCCATGCAACATCATGCAGCAATTCCAATGCGATCTGCCACCACAGCTTCAAGAAACGCAAAGAACTACGCACACAGGAACAACCACTCGTTGCAAAACACATAGGAGGAACAATTCGCGACAGAAACGACCGCAGCCGCAACCGCCGCACAGACGAGGTACCTTTCATCGCCGGCTGCAGCCACTTTACACGGAAAAACACAAGGTTTCGTGCTCCGGCTTCCTCCCCAAAACATAGCCCATGCAAGATCATGCAGCCATTCCAATGCGATCTGCAAGCACAGATTCCAAAACACCCTATAACTACGCACACACAAGCACACCCAAAGCAGCTTGAAGCCACCGTGACACTGCGGCCAAAAAAAAACGATACACCGACCGCAGCCGCACCCGTCGCACACACGAGGTACCTTTCATCGTCGCCTGCAGCCACTTTACACGGAAAAACACAAGGTTTCGTGCTCCGGCTTCCTCCCCAAAACATAACCCATGCAACATCATGCAGCCATTCCAATGCGATCTGCAACCACAGATTCCAAAACACCCTATAACTACGCACACACAACCACACCCAAAGCAGCTTGAAGCCACCGTGACACTGCGGCCAAAAAAAAACGATAAACCGACCGCAGCCGCAACCGTCGCACACACGAGGTACCTTTCATCGTCGCCTGCAGCCACTTTACACGGAAAAACACAAGGTTTCGTGCTCCGGCTTCCTCCCCAAAACAGAGCCCATGCAAGATCATGCAGCCATTCCAATGCGATCTGCAAGCACAGATTCCAAAACACCCTATAACTACGCACACACAAGCACACCCAAAGCAGCTTGAAGCCACCGTTACAATGCGGCAAAAAAAAGGCAAACCGACTGCAGCCGCACCCGCCGCACACACGAGGTACCTTTCATCGCCGGCTGCAGCCACTTTACACGGAAAAACACAAGGTTTCGTGCTCCGGCTTCCTCCCCACAACACACGGCATGCAACCTTCATGCAGCCATTCCAATGCGATCTGCAAGCACAAATTCAAGAAACGCATGGAACTACGCACACAGGAACAACCATTGTTGCAAAACACATAGAAGGAACCAAACGACCCCAGCCGCACCCGCCGCACACACGAGGTACCTTTCATCGCCGGCTGCAGCCACTTTACACGGAAAAACACAAGGTTTCGTGCTCCGGCTTCCTCCCCAACTCACCACTTCCCTTCCTCACCACTTCCCATCGTCACCACTTCCCATCGTCACCACCTCCCTTCGTCACCGCTTCCCTTCCTCACTACTTCCCTTCGTCACCACTTCCCATCGTCACCACTTCCCTTCGTCACCACTTCCCTTCGTCACCACTCCCCTTCATCATCACTTCCCTTCTTCACCGCTTCCCTTCGTCACCACTTCCCTTCTTCACCACTTCCCTTCCTCACCACTTCCCTTCGTCACCACTCCCCTTCATCATCACTTCCCTTCTTCACCACTTCCCTTCGTCACCACTTCCCTTCTCCACCACTTCCCTTCCTCACCACTTCCCTTCGTCACCACTCCCCTTCATCATCACTTCCTCAAGGTCAATTTCATAGCTTCTTATTCTTTTGTTATGTATTGGTACATTATGTATTGTTATATGATCTACCACCCTTCCTCAAGGTCAATTTCATTGCTTCTTATTGGTTTGTGATGTATTGGTACATTATGTATTGTTACAGGATCTACCACCCTTCATCATAGTCAATTGCACCAAGTAAAAAGTCATTCGTAACTCGGAAATTGCTTCCCAACTTCCTTTGATAATCTTTTATAATCTTATATAATCTTATATAATCTTATATAATCTTATAATCTTATATAACTTATTCGCGTACCTTAATCTTATCCTTTTAACTGATGAGTTGCAAGTACTTATAACATCTACGCCTTTAGAGACGCAACGGTGCGAAATGAATTCCCCACTGGGTATCATCCCCTCCAGGAGGGCTGGACCTGGCTCTTCGACAACTGTGGAGGTCACGGCGATACCTATGGCCACTACCACTACCATGCACCACCTCTTTGCCTGTTGAAATCCCTGGGCGTTCCGGTGCCAAAGAACAGCTCCTGGTGGAAGTTTGAAGGAGAAAAAGCATGGCCAAAGAGCGGACCTGAGGTCCAGGTGGGTTGGGTGCCTTGGCGAAGGTGAATGAGTTCAGCGCGGCTGTTTTTTGAGACGCCCAAAATCTGGAGGTTCTCAAAATGTGTAGCATTCCCTTTTTTTTGTGTGATTGGTGGGTTCGAAGATGATTGATGTTCCATGCTTCACATGATTGGAGACAATTAGATCATACTAGATCAAAATAGATCAAAATAGATCATAGGATACCGCAAAACCACCAGGTCATGGAATTGGGGTGGCCCCCGGCCCCCGGATCAGGCTAAGCAGGGGTGTGGCATCCTTCGTTGGTATGGCAGGTTGTCCTGGGCTCCTGGTTGAATGATGTTAAATCCATATCAATCATTATAAATTCAATACTGCACATGTACTTAAAGTTAAAGTCTAGTCCAATTTTTTCTCGTTACCTCTGTGAACACAAAAAACTGGCCCACTTACCATCACTGGTGCCCAGGCGCTGGATGGAGCACCCATTATGGGTCCTTTCAAGGGAGGCGTCCGCGCTGAAAAGAAGCTCCTGGATGAATGCCATGGAGCCATTGATGAGACCACCGGAGAATACCGAGCCTCCGGCGTTGCACGTGTTCTTTTTTGTTGTTCAGAGAGTCTATGGTGCTGAAATATGCGTTACTGAGGTACTGTATGTTTTTTAATGATGTCATATGATTTGCGGTGTTTGGCAAGTTCGAAGAGAACTATTTGTCTTTTTGTCAAGGAGGTGTTTCGACAGAAAAACATGGTCGGTCTATGTGAAGATGCGATTAATCTATGTCGATCCTATCTATGTGTCTACAAGCTTTCATAGTCCAATTTTGCCAGATTCCCAGAATCAGAAGGGAAAATTCAGAGAACTTCCCCTTTTGGTGCTAAAAACCAACCAGTGTCCTCTTTTAAAAAAACACCCATTCCAACTGAGGATACTACTTGGTTCCTGAGGCCCCCTACGTGCCTCCATGCCTCAGAGGCGCCCTTGGAAAGGTGGAAAACTTCCGCAGCTCGAAGGAGGGGCAGCCCTGCAGCCTCTCTGGCGCCCAGCAGGTCGAGATTTCCACCGTGGAGGATGGCAAGGTGGGGATGGAAATCCGGATTTGAAGCCAACCAAAATGGTGGTATAACTTAGGATAATGGGGTTGAACGGGATAAATTGTTTTTCCTATATTATATGTCTATATATTATATTTCTGTATATTAGATTATATTACATTATATTATATTATGTTACACTATAATATATTAGATTAGATGATATTATATTACAGTGTGTTTATTGTTTGCGTATTTTGTTATATTTTATTATATCGTATATATTTATATGTATATGATGGTATATTATATACGTATATATGTGATATTATATATATACACTATATTTTATATTCTATCATTTATAGTTTTATTATTTACTTTTTTATTAGATTTGTATTATATTATAATTTACTATATATTCTTATATTTTATTGTATTATATCATATTGTATTGTTTTATATATATATATTTATATATTATGTTATATTATATTATATTATGTTATAATATATTCTATTATATCACATCATATTACATTATATCGTGTATATGCTATAATATATATATATATATATACAAATTGGTATTTGCAATATATCATATATTATATCAAATTGTGTTATATTATATTATAGTTTATTATTACTACATCACACATCTATATAACGAGAACAAGATTGGAACATGTATGATAAACCTAATAGGAGTGGTTGTTTAAGCCCTCAAAAATTGCATATGATGGGGATATTTAACCAACAAAGCATGGGGAGAATTAATGGACAATGAATGTGGCGAACCCACTGCCAGAAACCATGTTACATCATCCCAAATAGAGGTATACCATGGTATACCCAACAATGAAACCCAACTAGGGATCGTGCTGCTTATGTCTTTACCACATCCGTCGCATTGCTTGACTACATTTGATCCCATAACTTGCAAATATTCTGCCAAAATGGTGACGATATATAGATGTATATTACCTAATTGTATAGACTAATAGATATATCCTGACGCTCCTGTCACCCGGGCATACGCTGAGTAGCCTGACATGTAGTCTGGCGGCCTTGCAAATATTCAAATATGCCGACATTTGCTCCAACAAACTTCATGTAAAAAACTGGCTTTGATCCCAACACGAAGCCTAACATATGTTCTAATGGTATTATAATGTATTATATGTTATGACATTTGTTTTGACATCTATTTTCACACATTAATGTACATGACATCACCACATCTCTTCTAAGTGATACACGTGGGGCACCAGAGGGCCGGTGGGCGGTCGTGATGGGACGAGTGTGCGAGGCTATGAGAGGAGGGAGGATGGGGAAAGCGTGATGAAGAATAACTGGTTGGTGGTGACTGGAACATTTTTTATGTGTCCATAATATATGGGAATAATCATCCCAACTGACTAATATTTTTGGAACATTATTTTAATGACGTTCCATGAAAAGTTGGGAATGTCATCATCCCAACTGACGAAGTCCATCATTTTTCAGAGGGGTAGGTATACCACCAACCAGATAATGAATAAAAGTCATCGGCACAGCATCCAACATTTGTAGGCTCTGCGATCTTGAGAATTTGACCCATCCTCAGGTGATCACGGGAAACGGATGCCCCGAGCACGAGATGTTCAAGAAAGTGCAGCGAGGTTTGCCGTTTGACTTCAAGGGAAAGACCGTGCGAAAGCTCTCCAACTATGGCACATGCCCTGCTGGTGCGGGCTGCGGCTGCGGAAGCACGGCTTGTGGCTGCGGAACCACTTGCGGTTGTGGCTGTGGAACTACCACCACTGCCGCATGCGGCTGTGGCTGTGGCTGCGGAACAACAACCGCCGCGTGCGGCTGTGGCTGTGGCTGCGGGACAACAACCGCCGCGTGCGGCTGTGGCTGTGGCTGCGGGACAACAACCGCCGCGTGCGGCTGTGGCTGTGGCTGCGGGACAACAACCGCCGCGTGCGGCTGTGGCTGTGGCTGCGGGACAACAACCGCCGCGTGCGGCTGTGGCTGCGGAACAACAACCGCCGCGTGCGGCTGTGGCTGTGGCTGCGGGACAACAACCGCCGCGTGCGGCTGTGGCTGTGGCTGCGGGACAACAACCGCCGCCTGCGGATGTGGAACCACTTGCGGCTGTGGAACCACATGCGGCTGTGGTGCTACCTACCAGTGCCAGGGACAAATGTTTTGCGCCAAGGGTCTGACGAAGCAAGGTCCGGTGCTCACTGTCCCAGTGAGTCTCTCGCAATGCAATGGTTTCCCAGGGAGCATTACCATTGACGAGAAGCAGGAGTGTCGGGATATTTTGGGTCCGGGCATGAGACATCTATGGAATATTGCCGAAATTATAGATTAATGTCTGTGTATAATCGAAGGAAGTTTAGAAGTCACACTTCCGACAATATGGACAGATGAAAAGCAGAGTAGGGCAGAGGCAGAGAGAAGAGAAAGATTAGAAGAGAGAAGAGTAGAAGGGAAAGAGTCAGAAGAAAGAAGATGCAGATGCGCGAAAAGGTAGGAAAGTCGCGATTCACTGCGTTTTTCCAATGATTTGTGGCTCCGGAGGGTCGAAAAGTAGGCTCGCTAAAGCGGCGGGTGCGGAGCCAGCTGGCCAGATGAGAGATGAAAAATTGCACGCCGTTGTAGCGCGAAGCACATTTCGAAGTCAAAATATACAAAACACACCAGCGCCGGACCACTTTTGGAAGTTGAGATGTCGAAAAAGTGCACGCCGTTGTGGCGCGAAGCACATTTCGAAGTCAAAATGTATAAAACACCTCAATGTCGGACCACTTTTGGAAGTTGCGATGTCGAAAAAGTGCACGCCGTTGTGGCGCGAAGCACATTTCGAAGTCAAAATGTTAAAAAACTAGGGGTTCGGACCACTTTTGGAGGTTCAGATGTCGCTTCGCTTCGCTTCAACGCACTACACCACATTACACTACACTCCACTACACTACGCTCCACTACACCACACTACATTACACAACACTACAACTGCAGCTACACAACTACACTCCACTATACTCCACTACACTCCACTACACTAAATTACACTACACTACAAAGGAAGTTTAGAAGTCAAACTTCCGACAATATGGACAGATGAAAAGCAGAGCAGATAGATAGATAGGATAGATAGGATAGATAGGATAGATAGGATAGATAGGATAGATAGGATAGATAGGATAGATAGGATAGATAGGATAGATAGGATACATAGGATAGATAGGATAGATAGGATAGATAGGATAGATAGGATAGACAGGATAGATAGGATAGATAGGATAGATAGGATAGATAGGATAGATAGGATAGATAGGATAGATAGGATAGATAGGATAGATAGGGTAGATAGGATAGATAGGATAGCTAGGATAGATAGGATAGATAGGATAGATAGGATAGATAGGATAGATAGGATAGATAGGATAGATAGGATAGATAGGGTAGATAGGATAGATTAGGATAGATAAGGTAGAGAGGATAGATAAGTAAGATAGATAGATAGATAGATAGGATAGATAAGATAGATAGGATAGATAGGATAGATAGGATAGATAGGATAGATAGGATAGATAGGATAGATAGGATAGATAGGATAGATAGGATAGATAGGATAGGTAGGTTAGATAGGATAGATAGGATAGATAGGATAGATAGGATAGATAGGATAGATAGGATAGATAGGATAGATAGGATAGATAGGATAGATAGGATAGATAGGATAGGTAGGATAGATAGGATAGATAGGATAGATAGGATAGATAGGATAGATAGGATAGATAGGATAGATAGGATAGATAGGATGGATAGGATAGATAGGAAAGATAGGATAGATAGGATAGATAGGATAGATAGGATAGATAGGATAGATAGGATAGATAGGATAGATAGGATAGATAGGATAGATAGGATAGATAGGATAGATAGGATAGATAGGATAGATAGGATAGATAGGATAGATAGGGTAGATAGGATAGATAGGATAGATAGGATAGATAGGATAGATAGGGTAGATAGGATAGATAGGATAGATAGGATAGATAGGATAGATAGGATAGATAGGATAGATAGGATAGATAGGATAGATAGATAGATAGATAGATAGGTAGATAGGTAGATAGGTAGATAGGTAGATAGATAGATAGATAAGATAGATAAGATAGATAAGATAGATAAGATAGATAAGATATACCCGCCGGGTGCGGAATCGCGCGTGTAGGCGCATCAACATGCTGAAAAAAATGACAACCCTTTCAGTGTTTCGTGGCCTTCTGATCAGGAAAAAAATGTTTCCAAAAAATGTCATTTTTCTTGGATTTTGCAACCCTTACAGCACAAATTTCGGACCTTTTTTGCCTTGCCACTTTCATTGATCATTGTGCATGTAGACCTCACTGACTAGTGATTTGATGAGTTATTATCCTCACGATATGAAAGATCGCTATCATACCAAGCATATCCAATAATGACCAACATATGAAATTAGAGGGTGATTTTTATCACCATTGGGATGAACTTTATCGTTACCGTGGTGAAAGACACTATCAACAGAAGTATGACAACCATTATAAATTATTATGATGCACTCCTCAAAACAGGTAACGAGAACACACGATATACGTTCCACCCCACCCCATCCCCACCCCATGATCAGCGTAGCAGCAGTGGCGTGTTCAACTTCAACCGAACGTTCACATCTCCACCCCACCACATGCTCAGCGTAGCATGCGTGGCGTGTTCAAATGCTAACGAACGTGAACATCCCCACCCCACCCCATGATCAGCGTAGCAGCAGTGGCGTGTTCAACTTCAACCGAACGTTCACATCTCCACCCGACCACATGCTCAGCGTAGCATGCGTGGCGTGTTCAAATGCTAACGAACGTGAACATCCCCACCCCACCCCACCCCATCCCCACCCCATGATCAGCGTAGCAGCAGTGGCGTGTTCAACTTCAACCGAACGTTCACATCTCCACCCCACCACATGCTCAGCGTAGCATGCGTGGCGTGTTCAAATGCTAACGAACGTTAACATCCCCACCCCATCCCCACCCCATGATCAGCGTAGCAGCAGTGGCGTGTTCAACTTCAACCGAACGTTCACATCTCCACCCCACCACATGCTCAGCGTAGCATGCGTGGCGTGTTCAAATGCTAACGAACGTTAACATCCCCACCCCACCCCACCCCATCCCCACCCCATGATCAGCGTAGCAGCAGTGGCGTGTTCAACTTCAACCGAACGTTCACATCTCCACCCCACCACATGCTCAGCGTCGCATGCGTGGCGTGTTCAAATGCTAACGAACGTTAACATCCCCACCCCACCCCACCCATCCCACCACCATGATCAGCGTAGCAGCAGTGGCGTGTTCAACTTCAACCGAACGTTCACATCTCCACCCCACCACATGCTCAGCGTAGCATGCGTGGCGTGTTCAAATGCTAACGAACGTGAACATCCCCACCCCACCCCACCCCCCCCATGAATGCGTAGCAGCAGCGGCGTGTTCAACTTCAACCGAACGTTCACATCTCCACCCCACCCCATGCTCAGCGTAGCATGCGTGGCGTGTTCAAATGCTAACGAACGTGAACATCCCCACCCCACCCCACCCCATCCCCACCCCATGATCAGCGTAGCAGCAGTGGCGTGTTCAACTTCAACCGAACGTACACATCTCCACCTCACCACATGCTCAGCGTAGCATGCGTGGCGTCTTCAACTGCTAACGAACGTTAACATCCCCACCCCACCCCACCCCACCCCATGTTGAAAATGCGTGTAACTACACGTACGGTTTGGCACCCGTTAGCATAGATAAGATAGATAAGATAGATAAGATAGGATAGATAGGATAGATAGGATAGATAGGATAGATAGGATAGATAGGATAGATAGGATAGATAGGATAGATAGGATAGATAGGATAGATAGGATAGATAGGATAGATAGGATAGATAGGATAGGTAGGATAGGTAGGATAGGTAGGATAGGTAGGATAGGTAGGATAGGTAGGATAGGTAGGATATAGGATATAGGATATAGGATATAGGATAGATAGGATAGATAGGATAGATAGGATAGATAGATATAGGATAGATAGGATAGATAGGATAGATAGGATAGATAGGATAGATAGGATAGATAGGATAGATAGGATAGATAGGATAGATAGGATAGATAGGATAGATAGGATAGCTAGGATAGATAGGATAGATAGGATAGATAGGATAGATAGGATAGATAGGATAGATAGGATAGATAGGATAGATAGGATAGATAGGATAGATAGATAGATAGATAGATAGATACATAGATACATAGATAGACAAATAGCTAGAAAACTAGACAGCTAGATAGGTAGGTAGATAGATAGATAGATAGCTAGAAAACTAGACAGCTAGATAGGTAGGTAGATAGATAGATAGATAGGGAGATAGATAGACAGACAGACAGATAGATAGATAGACAGATAGATCAGTAGGTAGGTAGGTAGGTAGTTAATCAGAGAAAGATAGAGAAACAGGGAGAAAAAGAGAGAAAGAGAGAGAGAGAGAGAGATCAAGCACCTTTCAGTCCATCAGTGGCTTCGCTCTGCCATCCCTGATTCACAACAACCAACCTCTCCTACAGGTTTCCTATTTTTGAAACTTCCGCCAGCGCCTTGTGCGGTACTACTGGTTATTTACGTGTGTGTGTGTGTGCGCATTCATTTAATGGTATTTATACTTATTATTCCGTACAGGTATACGATTCATATTTAAATCTATAATAGTATGTATGTAGAATATGTATATATATATATATATATGTCAATATGTGTGTATATTGGTCAGATTTTGCGTTTGTGATGCAAAAAATTCTTACAGGGGGCCTACCGCGCCACCCGTTTCAGCAAGGGACCATTTTGGTAGAAAAAATCTGATTTTTTTCGGACATGTCCATTTTTAATGACATAATTGAAGTCCATGCCTTGTTGGAGATGGAATGAACTTGCAGGGAGAGAGGGCCGGTGGACGTAGTCGAACTAAAACCCATTTTTTGAGAAGTCAAAAAGGTTTCAAAAGCAATACACTGCCGAGCAAATACTGCTTGATTTGTTTGGCCTAAAACTGTTTTAAGCCTTCCATAAAGAAATCATTCACCACAAGCGTGCAAAGGGCATGAAGCGCGGTCTGCACCAAGACCTACACGACCTGAGTTTGTTACATGTCTGGGCAAATTAGTTCGTGACCTCACTGACCTCACTGGAATCGTGGTTAGTAAATGTTAGTAAGGGAAATCATCCACAAATGGCTTTAATATGGCCTTAATTCAGGTTATTGAAATATTGTAATTTACCCAGATGAGATGAACTATATAAGATGAACTAAGATGAAAATAAAGAGAAAAATGAGAAAACAACACGTGAACAGTTTTGTTGTTGTCGGATGGCGAAAAGTCACTTTTTGTCACTGTTGGTCTTCAAAAGTTTACCAGGCTCCGGTAAATCGTGTCCATTTGCTGGTTTTGAGGTCAGTTTTCCTCACTCACAGATGGGGATCCAATCATGTAGTAAACCCAGTCATAAGACTTCTTGGCTGAGGCGTATGAAGGTAAATCAAGCAAAACGGTAAAAGCGTTTTGGTTTTAATGTCAACCCCAGATTGATATGTCATGCTACAAAAAAAACAGGAGGGCGTTCCAATTTTTTTTCCCATCTCGGTTGGTTCGCAGGACCTGACCAGTTACAGTCTGACCTTCGAGGGTGGCAGAATGAAGGCTTCCGCCAAGCGCGCACTCAACACTGGCGATTCAACAGATTACGTCTTGTCCGCGGACTGGGGGGGATGAGCCACCTGGGTGGTTTTCTTTGCTGGATGATAGTCGACATGAATCATGTGAGGGCGGGACAAATTGTGCCTCAATATTCCTCTGAGAACTTTGATTGCGCTGTGTTTTGATGTGCATTAAATTACATTAATATGGTTGATATCTCTATATATCCCCATGATTACTGGTTAATATCACAGTTGTTTATGGTCAATAGCTCCATGATTCCTAAAAATGCTTCAATGAATTCCATGGTCCCCCAGTTGTTTGGGGTGCATTATACAGCATCAGGACACGCCCTACTACATCCTGATGACAGTTGGCTCAGCAGTTGGTAACCGCCCTGCATACCAGGCCGCGACCCTTTAGCGATGGGGTTCTTGACCTGACGTGTGCCATGATCAAAATCTGAATTATACATACGTACATATAATATATATATAATATATATATAATATATATAATATATAATATATATATAATATAATATATATATATAATATAATATATATATAATATAATATAATATTATATATATATATATCTTAATATATATTTATATGTATTCAAAATCCTAATGGAGGATGGTAATAATCCGTTCATGGGGCTTAATATACTCATGAATTGGGGGAATCCTAATGATTGTGGGATGACTACAACCCATATACCATGTTTTGACATGTTTTGACTATGGCACACATGTTCTCGATGTTTCATGCATGGGTCCTGAAAACATCTCAGGGTTGTTCAGTCAGCTGGGCCATGCCGATTGAGTTGGGCTGTGGCGCTGTGCTCACCAACAAAATTCTACAAGTACCCTCCGGTAATCAAACAAAGCAATGGAATATACCCTCTGGTAATTTAACATAGCTATTGAAACTCACCATATTTAATAGGTATATCGACCATGAATGGCAATGTTCAATAGCTATGTTAGTTTACCAGAGGGTACCCCATGTAATTCGAGGATTTTCCCACTCAAAGCTCCATGGCTAGTTGGGGATTCCCAGGAAATTGCAACGTTTTATCATATCAGCAGGTGGTATTTCCCGGTATTTCGTTGTATTTCCATGTATTTCCATATTTCCCCATGGTATCATGATAGTTCCCAATATACCATGATACTTCCCATGATATTCCCATGATATTCCCATGATCGTTCCCATCGTTCATGATATTTCCCATGAAAACTTCCCATCCAGGTGGGATACCACGGCAGCTCAGCTACTCAGACGTTGGTCTGCATGAGCACTCTCACGATGAAAGGTGCCAGTTCGCCGGGGGAGTTGAAAAAAACCTCGTTGGTTGATGATCAAAAGGTCGGTTTTCAAATTCATGATATTCATGGCATTCGAATCGTCAAACATAGGGAGATTTTTGAGTCATATCTCCACTGCACCTTGGTCGATGATGATTTGATGAAGCCGTGGGTCACAACTGCATCCTTAGTACCATTAGGAATGATCATCGTCCAATCGGGGAATCGGCAGATGCCAAGGGGGATCTCAGCTTAGCAGTCAGGCCGTCAAAGGATGATGGTGCAGGGTGAATGTTCACTCTCAGTGGCCCAAAAAAGCACATGCCCACGGAGCGTATTAACCTAGGACGTGATATGAGACATGTGTATATATATAATTATATATATATATATATATCTATACATACATATAATATATAGTATAATTATGTATTTGAGTGTGCTGTTTAAAAAAGAACAAGTACTCACTTTACCCAAAGTTCTAACATCCGTGTCTCTTGACTCGGTGTCCTTTTTTTTTGAAGTTGAAGAATTGATTTTCTTCCCATGGCGCAAGTGTCAGGTGCGTGCAAGCCGCCCAGTGAATGGTCTGGAGCTCCAAGTCTTGCGGTCATCGAAGCCGACGCCAACGACTCAAAGATGCCAGTGCTGAGTGGTGCCATCACAATGGCCCTGCTGTGGCTAGTGCACTGAGCCTAGGGGGGCTGGATGGATGCTGCGAAAATGTCAGTGATCATTAGTGTCATGAATGATGGGTGATCATGTCTAGTATAGTTATGATATGTTATGATTAAGGATTAATGATTATATAATATTATAAATATATACGACCACTAGGCTTAAGTTGTATCAATCGACCTGAAGTCGTATCACACCTGCGTGCGCGCAGTGTTTCGTATAGATTTTGATAGTTCTTTATTTGATAGGTTATTGATTTGAACACTTTTTCATCGCTGTGCGCAATGTTTTGTTGACATGATTCTATTTGACCCTACTAGCCCTAGCGTTAAGTCGTATCAGCTCGTAGAAGTTGTATCGGGAGACCGTGCGCCTGGAAAAAGTTCAAGTTTGGCATCACCACAACTTTTAGTAATTGGACGATTTCATTGTTTTGGGGCCGTGCTGTTGCTGCTGCCTCCTGCTGCCTCCTGCTGCTGTTGCTGCTGCCTCCTGCTGCTGCTGCGGCTGCGGCTTCCTTCTGCTGCTGCTGCTGCCTCCTGCTGCTGCCTCCTGCTGCTGCCTCCTGCTGCTGCCTCCTGCTGCTGCCTCCTGCTGCTGCCTCCTGCTGCTTGCTGCTTCCGCCTGCTGCTGCTGCTGCTGCCTCCTGCTGCTGCTGCTGCTGCCTCCTGCTGCTGCTGCTGCTTCCTCCTCCTCCTGCTGCTGCTTCCTCCTCCTCCTCCTGCTGCTGCTGCTGCTTCCTCCTGCTGCTGCTGCCGCTGGTGCAAACATTTTGCCGAAAAAGAAAATTACAGTCTCGGTCGCCTTGTTTGGCGCTGGCGGGAGATACGGGCGGGAGACGCCAGCAGAGAGAGGGAATGTTTACAGAAGGCAGAACTTATGAAACATTCAAGCGGAAGCGGATGTTGACAGCGGTGTGCCACTGGGTTTTCAGATTTTAACGTTGTTGATATGATGATGTTGCCCATAGCTATTACATGGAGATCTATGTTTGTTAGGAAGCAAAGTTAAAGATCTGGGAGGCCGTGTGCCATGGTGATTCCTAAATATATCCTTTGAAAACATAGTTTAAACATATGTGAATACCTCAGTGTGCGCAATGTTTTCTTCATTTTTGGAGATACAACAACATTCCTTGAAAGCCAGTGTGCCATTGGGATTTTGATATTTTGATGTGACTTTTGCCCAGTTGATGTGACTTTCTTCCAACTCGCTGTTACATGGGGTTGATGTGACTTCTGCCCAACTGATGTGACTTAAACCCTTCGCTAGTATATATATTATATATCGTCAACGGACGAGTGGACATCAGTGACATCATCTCCGTGGGCAAAGTCTGATGCCATGAATCCAGTGGTATCCATTGGGGATCCATTACAGATGAAGTGGGATTCATCAGCATCCAGGCCATCCATTCACTGGTTAAGGTGGTGACTGGAACATGACTTGGAACATGACTTTCCATATATTGGGAATGATAATACCAACTGACGAACTCCATCATTTTTCAGAGGGGTAGGTCAACCACCAACCAGTCATGTTGTAAAATCCGCACGGCCGGTCTGGCCGACGAATTCGGACACCACGATGGCGACGGTCTGGCGACCTGAGAAGCGAGAACGGTTTTTTTCGACAGACGAGTCTGTCCCATTGGGATGGTGTCATCGTTGGTGACTACCAGCTACTATATAGACTACAATAATAGCAATAATACAATGATAACAGGAATAACAATAATAACAATAGAAATAGTAATGATAGTGGTAATAGTAATACTTACAGTAATAAGAATTAATCATAATGACAATAATGATAAATAGAGTAAATTTACAGAATACACACGGTGTATATATATATATACATACACTAGTTTGTTTGTAAAAAGTAATAATGCTGATTAAGAAAATGTACAGTGTGTGTATATATATATATACACATAACATAACATACACCTTGTTCGTATATTGAGTCTACTACTAGGGGCTCGTCACAATAGGGGCTCGTCAACTTGTGCAAAACAGGGGCCGAAACCAAAAGCTCAGGATCAGACGGGGAAACATGATGATCAGCGACTGGATTTGGGGTTCTGTTTTCGGACACCAATGTGCAAATGTGTGGTAGAATTTGTTGAGACAAACATTACAAACTAACTCAGCTTTCCAGGTAGCACAGTCGCAATCTGATGCTCTCAGTGATCGTTTTGAATCTCGGCTGAGCCTTTAATCTCGCTGAAGAGGTCACAGATATCAGAGTGGCTTCAGGTTCTTCCAGGAGAGTTTCGTCGTTTGTTCGGAGGTCTTGTGTTTGGCAGCCAGCTCCATGGATTGCTCGATTCTTTGTCAGTTTTCACCTACCTCAACCTTTCTGGGGCCACACTGGTTTGCTCAGACGTCGAAGGAAATTGTCGGATTGTACAAATCCTTCCTGTTCACCCTTGCAGTGTAGTAAGGGTTGACGTCCAGTGCAGATTGTGGACCTGCTCGGTGCCCCTTACCGAAGTTCCTCAAGATCTGGGCTGTTCCAGTTCGCAGGGAAATTGTCGGATCGAACAATTCCGCTGTGGACATTCTCTGGCAAAGGACCAAGGAGACCGGTGGCCGAATTTTGACTCCGACTGCAAAGTGCTTCCGGCGGAGTTCAGAGAAGCGAGCCCAGCCTTTATCGTGAAGAGATAGGGCACTGGTTTGCATAAAAGGCTGCTTTTTGGTGGGCCGGATGTGTCTGAAAATGGGGGATACCCCAAAATTATAATTGCCAGGTCATGAAGGAAAATGATGATAAACATTGATTTCTTCTATGATCAATCATGATAAACCCTGATAAACAAACATAACAAACCATGATAAACCCTGGTAAACCATGAAATTGTTTTGGAGTGGAACAGAGGGTGGGCTGTCAAATTCTGTCAACCCTGTGGCACGAGGCCCATGAAAGCGCCTGGCAGCGTGTGGCGGACAGGACCATGAAAACACCTGGATTTCCGTGGCGTAGTGTTTTGAAGCCGTTTCTTGCTGGACTTTGCACCCAAAGGTTACCCTCTGGTAATTTAACATAGCTATTGAAAATCACCATTTTTAATGGGAAAATCCACTATTAATGGTCATTTTCAATAGCTATTTTGACATAACCAGAGGGTATCAGACACTGAGAATTTTGTCGGTGAAAAATGCGAAGAAACTCCCAAAGGATCGTTTTTTAACACCGCAGTGCAGGATCGTTGGGCAGCTGAAGCCTGATCAAAAGCCCTATTGGATGAGTCCTCCTGCCCTAAAGTGCTCCAGGGGCCTTTTTGTTTGCCGTGGCATGCCGTGGCATTTGGAGATAGTGCGGTGGGAATGGATGTTCATCACTATGGGTCACTATGAATCACTATTAGGGTCACTATGGGTCACTATGGGTCGCTTGATGTAGTATAACACATATCATTATATACCATTATATACCATTAATTATATACCATAATGATACTATGGGTCCATTAATTATGTCCCTGCGAAAAGCTCGCCATCGAATACGGCGCCATCCATCTGCCCATCATAAAGGTACGCCATCCAGGAGATCCAACGTGGGAGAAGTCAATACAGGAGCCTTTGGAAAAAAATTGGTGCGGTGGGATATCATTACCCTCTGGTAATTTAACGTAGCTATGGAAAATCACCATTTTTGATGGGAAAACTCACTATTTCTATGGCCATGTTCAATAGCTATGTTAGTTTACCAGAGGGTAACTATGATAATACATGGGGTATCTATGGGATATAATGAACCATCATAGGGGGTATCTATATCACAAATGATATATATCTATATCTATATATATATATATCTATGGGATTCTATGGGATATAATTAGAATATCATTTGGATTTGGGATATAATGAACCAATAATGAACCATTAGCTTTTGTTTGCTGAAGGTGAGTGCTGATTTTCCCAATGGGAAGCTCACCATTTGGGAATCTATACGTACTGGTACGTTATTTTTGGACCATCTTAAGCAAATCCAAGTTAATGAACGATAGATGGAGATGGAATTCACTAAAAAAACAAAACATATGGAAGATAGTGGGGATACAACGTGATACAACCAACTATAACAATATGATTTGGGTTTGTCTGAAGATGGGGTATACCCTCAGTTTATTAATTGTTTTTTGTTGGTAGTTGTTCATGGAAAATGATGATAAACCACTGGGGTTGCCATATCCTCATTCAGGATGCAATTGCTGTTCCATGCGCGGCGGTCGTGTCCTTTTTTGGGCTTCTTCCACTCATTTGACCTGGTTTGTAATCCAAGCTGGCCGCCTTCTTGTAAAATTAGAGAGGTAAACTAAGTCAAATGGATGATGTTAAGCGCTGATATTCTTGTTGGTGAAACAGCTATGTTGATGCAACAAGTTGGTTTGGTATGGTTTGGTTGCATATTATCGACATTTTTTTTTGTTGCTTGCTATGCCTAGAGTTATTGGTGATATATCCTTAGTATATCCTTAGTTGATCTTGGTTGCTTCGTATTGGTTACCCTCTGGTTATTTAACATAGCTATGGAAAATGGCCCATAGAAATAGATGGTTTACCTATTAAAAATTGTGATTTTCCATGGCAAACTCTTAAATAACCAGATGGTAATTCTCATTGACTATCCCATTGGTTGCTTTTTCTCCCATGGGACGTGCTGAGCATTCGGGTTTCCCTGCCGTGACAAGGGTGCAACAAAGTGGCCACCACTGGGAAGAAGGCTAGGTTGGAGCATGGATACAACAAATACATATATACATATATATACATATATATATATGGCACAGGCCTGCAGCCCCACCCCCCCGTCATGGTCATGGTCATGGTATATATATATACATATATATATATATATACATATATATGTACATACATAGATCGTGTTGATTAGATATAAGTATATAAGATACATTAAGACATCATATATTAGATAAGATTGATGTGATTTGATATTATATGATATCTTATACATACCTGCATACTGGAATATTTTGGCCGAGGCTGTTGTTTGTTTTAGCTTGTATCATATTAGTGTTTGTTGGTGTTGTTGATCATCAACCACAACGACAAGCACCTCTGCCCAGAAGCTTCCATGTTTAGGATCTTGTTGCAGTCCTTTTTGAACTACTTGGGGGCAAGCGAGGAAAAGGACCGGTTGCTGCCAGAATGGGGGTTCAGCTGAGTTTGCCATGTGGCTATGCCCTATGGTGGTGGAAACTGCATTCAAGTCGCGAAGAAAATCGGGTGATGAGGGATTTTGGGGTCCCAAATTGCAGGAAAAGTACGTACATCCCAGCGGGGCTGATCTCCGTAGGAGCGAATTGCAAGGTTCTACCACCCGTTGGTCCAAAATCCGTCAAAATGACACGAGTCATCCTTCAAATCATCAAAGTCTGGGGGGTTACCCTCTGGTAATTTAACATAGCTATTGAAAATCACCATTTTTAATGGGAAAATCCACTATAAATGGCCATTTTCAATAGCTACGAATAGCTACGTTAAATTACCAGAGGGTAACCTGAAACAACCGCCCACCATCTCGAGACCATCTGCAGGACTTTTTGGCCGATCCCTGTGTGTTGGCCGCCCGAGGAGGCGGATTTCCCATGGGATTTCCATGGATTTCCATCCTAAAAATCTTCGAGAATGATGGGGAAAATTGACGATGAACCATCAAAATGGGTATGGATCAATACCTATTAATACCATTTTTAGGGGGATGAACATCCATTTACCAGCTATTTTGATGTGAACTACAAGGGTACTATTGGTTTTGACACACTGCCAAATCATGATCAATGATGGGATTGAATGTGGCCCGCTAGGTGCAGAGTGTCCTATTTGTCTGGAGCCACTTTGCAGGCGCGGCTGGGAGATTGGCAGAGATTGGCTACATACCATGATGGCTAACCAACGATCAGACCACAGAAATTAGGAATCCCCCATTGATTCATCAATCATTCTATGGCAGGCAGCCGGATTTCATGAGCTCCAGCCATTGAATTAATATGAATTGATATGATTTTGATGAGCTCCAACCATTATCCATCAAGCCAAGCTAGGGTTTGGTGGTTTTTTGGTGTTGTTTTTCCTCTGCCGCGAGGTCGACCCCAACAGCCTTCGTGGCAGATCGGGCGATATGTTTGCACTTCCTCTGCATCAACTGCGCGTCCATCTGACCTGATTGCCTTCGAAGTCCCGGTGTCCCACATTGTCCCACCAGCAATGAGATGAGAAGATTCGCTCCTGTCATAGATGGATAGATGGACATTTCGGAAGACATTGGTGGTGTATGGTGATGTATGCAGCATGATTTAGCAACCTCAATGACTCGAGTTGATCACTTGAATTTCAACCGTACTGCAAAATCTGCTATGACACCGGCTGGATCTGTCCAAAGATATACAAAAATCCAGTGGTTTGTCATCATCTTCCATAAGCAAACAAGAACAAATAGCAATTATTCGGAGTATCCCCCATTTTCAGACACAGCGACAAACCCAAATCATATTGTAGTTATAGTCATAGTTTTTTAATGTACCCATGAAATATCCCCATCATGTTCACCAAACTAGTTGCTCTTTGAAGGGATATGTGTATGTATACATAACTGCATATATATATATAACTGTATGTATATATATAACTGTATATATATATATGTACATACATAACTGTATATATATATATATACCCCTTTCTGCGCAGACCTGGGTTGATCTCTATGACGCCAGGCGTGGATACTCGTCGTCCACCAATTCTCAGGGCGATGCATTGAGGTGTGGATCCATGGATCGCGATGAATCCATGGATCCAGCGAAGTGGGGACATTTCAACGGTAGCCATGATGGGATTACTCTGATTAATGGTGATTTAATGGTGATTAATGGTGATTTAATGGTGATTGATGGTGATTAATGGTGATTTCATGGTGATTGAATGGGATTTAATGGGATTTCATGGTGATTTAGTGGGATCTAATGGTGATTAATGGAGGTTTAACCTCTGGTAAACATAGAAAAAACGATGGAAAGATCCACCATTTTATAGCTGGGTAAATCCACTATTTCGACTGGGCCATGTTCAATAGCTATGTAACAAATTACCAGAGGGTACATCCATTTAGAATGTCTGAAGTGGGGCAGCCTCTCTGAAGCCCCACTGCACCTGCACATACCTGCACCTCCAGGTGCCCAGAATGCCGCCGTCATGCCGTCGACATGCAGCCGCTCCCTTCCATGTGCCAGGAGATTTAAGCGGTATTTTTAGTGTTTGCAACATGAACTGATCATTCAGTGGTAATGTAAATTCGGAACATAGGTCGTCTGAAAACAGGGTACCCCTAGATCTACTGCTTCATCGTCATTGTCCCTATTGCAGTAAATACTGTAGCCATTGATTGGGGGTATACATGATTGTGGTTCCTGGTTTTTGGGAAATGTCAGCTGTTGAATCCAATCAGCTGGTTCATGTTCGTGAAAAATGCATAAAAATACCACCATACATTTGATGTTTGGCCTGGAACACCTGTCAAACAGAGAAGATCATTCTGTAATTCTTCAATATTCTAAGTGGAGTCTATTGAATCCATCGCTTGCAGGATCCCTTGACGTGCTTCGAATTTCTCTCAGGTGATGAGAACTACCTGGCTGGGGAGCCAAGGGAGCGCCGAGGGGGATTGGCCGGACCCAAATTGGCCAGTTATGATATGGTGATACGCCAAACTCATGAAATGTCGTTTTACCACCATGGGGCACCAGCGAACTCGGCATAACTCGTCACAGAGGCAAAAGGATCCACGGATATGACATGAACCTATGTCATGTGATGTGGCTTGTGGCTTGCGGGTCAGAAATCCTCAGTGTTTGGCTCGTTTTATGTTCGGTTCGATACCAAACATGAACTGGCTTGAAACATGTTCCAGATGTTCCTGGGACTAATCCAGTTGTGGAATAGTGATCTTCACACCCATTAGCCTTTAGGACGGTTGTTCCTGGGATGATCCTCATTGAGCATTGTTTTCTGGGTTGAACCACCAGCTACCCCAAGGCACGGCCGATGCTGCTGCGGACGCCTAGACCCCCAGATCGCAAAAATATAAAGATGGAGGGATTGAACCGTTGGACCAACAATAAATGCAAGTTTATACATGGAGATGTAATGTATTTATGTATATATATATATAGATAAATATATATATATATATACCCTCTGGTAAATTAACATAGACCCTGGCAGTTGTCGGGGTTTTTCAGACTAGTTTCCTCTAAAAATGGGTGATAAAATCAGGGTCAACAAGTTAATTTACCAGAGGGTATACATAAGAAAATATCAAACATATATATATATATATTTGTGATGATGATATACCATGATTATATACATAGTGGTATACCATGATACATCTCTACTCATAATATGATGGTATGATGATGGTTACAATGTGATGGCCATCCTTAGGCTTTCGGCTCTTCTGCCCCTGGACTCAGAGGCTCTTGAGGTTCGGAGACCCAAACGGCCCAAACGGCCCGTTGTGGCCATTGAAAGATGGGAAACCATGGGAAAACCATAGGAAAACCATGGGAATCTGGCTATGGGTTTTCATAGCATTCAATAGCTGTTCATGCATCTATAGATGTATCTAAATACCCTCTGGTAAATTAACATAGACCCTGGTAGATAGGGTTTGGAAGATTAGTTTCCTCCAACAAATGGTGATTTTCAGGGTCTATGTTTATTTACCAGAGGGTACATGAAAATTTATCATATAAAAAGGGACACCAATAGGGATTTATTCAGGGGAAGATCCATGAATCCCAGCTACTGAACAGAAGCCTATGACAGTTTTGACCCACCATGTGATAAACTGCAACAAAAAACCTTGGTAAATTGATTTCGATTGATTTCGGAGGTCCAAAAATCTTGGCACTTCACTTCTGCTTTTCTGGTGATACGTGAAGCAAACCTTGGTGCTTAGCATTGGGTGATCTCGGTGATCTCCAATGCTGTCTTAGGCGCAGGGCGATGCGTTGGACCCAGAGGCGACACTAAGGGCTTTTTGTTCCAGCTTGGTGAGCTTCTACATCAGAATACTATATGATATTTAAAAAAAACATATACTAATACAATATGAATCATATATCATATATCATTATATCATATAATTTGTATATATCCTAGTATATCCTATCCTATTCTCTCATATCATATATCATATGTCATATGTCATATATCATATACCATATCTCTAATTCATCCGGAACTTTTTCTTCAAGTTGCATCCCCAGCCATCCGCGACTTCTGCCAGGTGCGCGCAGAGGACTTCATCTCCAATCCCCTCTTCGTCTCGCGCTTAGTTTCCAAGGGAATCCTATAAATGGGGAGAAACCATAAACTTGACATGGGTGTATCATCAACCATAAATGGGAATACAGTTCACTAAAAATGTATGGTATATAATGGGGATAATCTATGGAATATACTTAACTACAAACAGTATGAATTTGGGTGTGCCTGAAAATGGTGTAATAGTATATCCACAAAATGACAACTAAAATAGTTGGCCGAAAATGATGATAAAGCAATGGATTTGGGGATCTTCCAGACATGTTCCATCTTGTTCCGCCAAGGTTTGGGTGTGGCGCCACTTGCAGGTGCAGTTCTGTCAGGGCTTTGATGATTCGGTGAAAACCTCATACCCTCTGGTTATGTCAAAATAGCTATGGAAAATGGCCCATTTATAGATGGTTTACCTATTAAAAAATGGTGATTTTCCAGTTAGCTATGTTAAATTACCAGAGGGTACCTTCTGTATAGCAAGTGACGTAGCATAATTTTGGTTGAATGTCACAGATGTCACAGATATCGGATGAAATTGTCAAAAGATGTTGAATATTTTTTTAGAAAGAATGTTGAGATTAAGAGAAAGCAAAGGGGTCAGAACAGTTTTGTAGCCCCCCACAATAACCACACTTTTCAACTTGATTTGTTTTTCATTTCAAAAAATGATATAGAAGCAACACAAAAGTTTAGAGCTGGGTTGGTAATGATTGATGTATTAAGTAAATATGCTGTAGTAGTCCCTATTAAAAGCAAAAACCCTGCCGATGTCATCGCTGGAACAATGGAAGGGCTAGAAAAGATGAGGGCAAAACCAAAAATCATATATACTGATGATGAAGGTAGTATAAGTGGTGCTGACTTCAAGCAACTAGTAGAAGATGAAGGGATTGAACTCTATAGAACTAGAGGTCATCCAGCCTTCGCTGAAAGATTTATTAGGACATTTAAAGATAAACTCTTTAAAAGGGTTGAAAATGATGAGAAGAAAGGAAAAAATAACATTCAGTGGATAGATTACATAACCGAGATTTTACTAACATACAACAACAAAGACGTCCATAGTGCTACTGGACTAACTCCAAATGAAGCAAGGAAAGAAAGGAATGAGTTTAGAGCAAAACTTAATGTTTCAGTAAAAGCAAAGAAGGAAAGGATGTATCCAACATTAGAGGTGGGAGACAAAGTAAAGAAACTGAGAAAGAAAGCAATTACAGAGAAAGAAAGAACTTCCCACTGGCTGAAAGGTTATTATGTTGTGCAAGAGATTGCAGAAAAGTTGAACCAAAAATATTACAAATTGACTGATTACCCAAGATTGTTGATGAGGCATGAACTTTTAAAGATTTAGTGTTTTTAGAAAGCCTTGTAAGCATTTTTCCCCATCAGATGGTTGATTTGATGTGCTCTTTTGATTTCAGGGTTTTGTGTTTTGCCCTTCATTTGTTTTTCCCTATGATTTTGTGTTTGGCACGTTTGGGTCATTGGCTGGGATTGCTCCATGTTCCTTTGTCCTTCCTCGCCTTGGCTTTGTCATCAATCTCTTCTTCATCCTGTTGTCGGGACGCTCAGCTGTTGGGAATATGCCAGTCGCAGATTTGAAGCCACATGTTCTTGGAGAGCTTGAACTTGGAATTTGTTTCAATTTGAGCATCTTTGACATTCTAAGTCTTAGTTGGAAAGCTACAGAAATTAGCTCTTTCAGTTTGAGCTTGGATTTTTTGTCATTTTTCAGCATCTTTATGGTCTTCCGTAGCTGTTTGTACAGAATTTGCCTCAAGCACTCAGGGACGCTATTTTGCTCAGGGGTGTCGACAGTACCATGGCGCTCAAATCCGGTGTATTCGCTTGCCTCCTCCTTGCATTGCGCGTGAGCTGCGACAACGCCATGCCACAGGAGACTGAGAAGAGCGAGCGGCTTTTACCCCACAGGTCCGAGAACCTCAAGGAGACTGAGAAAAGCGGCTCCACCACCCTTGCATTGGGCTCTGGAGCTGAACACACCAACCGTACAGACATTGCCTCACAAAACGTGAGCTTGAACAACGCCCCGGTCCATCAGCTCAAGGTACGACGATGTACGTTTCATCATTTCCCATTCTGCTAGGTGTTCTGTATGAGACCGCCATCGCTCTGCCAATTTTGGTGAAGGTGCGCGCGAAGGCTTTCTCTTCCAAAAGGACGAATTGCCAGACACTGCTTTGAGCAGATCCTTTTGTCATTGAAAAGCTTTGTGTGTAGATGGGCATTGTTTCAATCGAGCATTCATGCCAGTGAGCCTTCAAAGCTTGACATTCAGTGCATGCATGCCTGATAAACAGACAAACACTCCCAAATACTTCAAAATACTGGCACCAACAAGGCACACCACACAAACCTTTTTCACGCCATTTCGCCCCAAAGTTTGGATTGCTGTGCTATTTACATCGCGCTGAGGTTAAGAAGACATGGTCATCAACAAGTTCATGAAGGGTGGTTTGGGCATAGTAATTGCGGTAATTAAAGAGATTTGGGGTTGAGAAAGATGTGATGCTGTTGTGATATGCTAGTTTGTATGTATGCTGGTATGTATGCTGGGGGTGGGATAGTATTTTGGCTGGGGGCTGAGGCTTCCCCTATAGGGAGAGACTGTGGTAATTAATCCTATAATATTCAGAATAAATGATTATGAAAATAATGTTGGTTATCCCCATAAATTTGATAAAATAATTCTATGAAATTTATGTTGCGATTATTTTTCAGGAATATTTCTAGCAATTACGATTTCTAGAATCTAGAAATAACACCTATGAAATAGATAAGGTAAGATGATGTATATTTGTATATGCTTTGATGAAAATTATTCAATACAATTATGATGATTATATTTTGTAATTTTTACGGATGAGATGGATGAGATGGGTTGATATGATGAGGTTGTTGTGGTTTATGTTATTGGTTTTATTAATAGTAGGTTGTTAGGATTGTGTTATTGTTGTTTTGTTGCTTTGTTTTTGTTTGTAGTAGGTTGTTTTGATTTTATTTTGTTGTTATGATTATGGTATAGACTGTTTTATAATCTATTGTGTTGTTTAGGTTTGTTGAGTTATTTGTTTTGTTGTTTTGTTGTTATGATTTATGATAATTAAAGAGGATAAACAGGTAAAAGTATATTGTGATGACTGTAAAGTTGAAATTCAAAAAGGCAGTTGGTCAAAGCATATTCGTTCAAGGGAACACCTTTCAAATATTGGTAAAGATGACAAAGAGGAATTTGAAAAGATAAAATGGATGAAGTGCCCTGTATGTGATGATTATGATATTCAATTAAAAAAATACAAGAGGCATACAACAACAATGAAACATCAGGAGAATTTGAAGAAGATGGAACATTAGATTTTATCTTATGAAAAATATTTATAAGATGAAATTTGTTTTGGCTGTTATGTTTTTTTGGGGTTGTAGGCTGGTGGAATTTATGTTATATCAATCTGGGCGGTGCGGGAAAAAGATAAGACAGGTCTTTGCTAACTGTATCACCCCCTATGTTGTCTCCCTACCCCCACTTCACTCCGTCGTTGCCACAGGAGCACCAGCGGTGCATGCAGCGCAGCTCCGCCGCGCCCAACCTGGAAGATCGACGGGCTTGGTTTAAGTGCGTGGCCTAAGGGCTGAATGGCCCAGACCCTGCAGATGAACCCCATTTTACATTAGTTGATATGTTTGATTTTATCTGATATTGTTAGATTGCGTTGTATTTAATAATATTTAATATAATATTCATTTAAGGTCAAGGATGCGAATATTTAGGGAAACAATGTAGACATTGGTTGATTTTGAAGATCTGTCACGTTCTCGAAATCAGGAAACCCATGGATCGGTGAAACCAAGACGTTCTATCTGTAGGCTATAAGGAAGTGCAGTTGATTGGTATAGTACATGTACATTCGCACTGTCTCCCAATCTTGGTTGCATCTCAACATATGGCTGTGGGTGAAAACCTTGTACCCCTGTAGTTCACATCAAAATAGCTGGGATTTATGGATGTTCATCCCTAACAAAAAATGGTATTAATAGGTATTGACTCATACCCATATCTCAACCAAAAAAGCCTTAAATGATGGAGCCATGGGACCTGAGACCCATGACTCTTGGTTACATCACTTCCTGCATTTTCCTGCGAGGTATTGGAACTTCTCGAACACGGGCCGCCTTACACGGAGCGAGGCGAAACCCGGCGAAACGTGGAACCCGCAACTTGGGGAAACTGGGAGCAACTTGGAGAAATGGGGAATGCCACAATGATTCTTTCTAGCCATTTGGATAGGTAAAAAATGGTAAAAACCTGTTTTTAAACCTGTAAAAGGTGGTGTTGAACTTATGGAACCTGCTGTCTTTTTTTACATCTTTTTATCCGATCACGGTTGCCACGAAGATTTTTAACCGAAAAAACGATTGATCTGGCGGCGGATGATCCCCAAGAACTACGCCGGATTTGGATGGATTTGCACTGTTGAAAAAATAAACGCGGAAATATGCATAAGTGAATATAATGATATGCATAATATTAATATACTATTATCATATAATGATTATTATGTATTGTTCTATAATATGATAATAATGTGATAATGATAATCTGATATAATAGTATAAAACAATATATAACAGTCATAAGTGAATAGATAAACAAATAAATACCAAGGCAACTCATCGCCAAAAAAATGATAGGAGAGAAAAATCATTTTTTAAAGCACGTTTGAATTATAGTTGTACCATGTTGTACCATGTCACATCCTGGCCTTTGTTGTTTTTCCATGTTTTTCCTCCTTTGGGGTCACCGCACCGGGTGCATTTTCTGCAGGTGCTCCGAGCAATTCTGCGGTCCTTTCGGGTGACATCACTGGAGAAGTTCCTGAACGAAGAACGGAGAGAGTGATGATTCCCCGATGGTTAATAGTGGTTAATGATAGTTAATAGTGGTTAATAATGGTTAATGATGGTTAATAGTGGTTAATGATAGTTAATAGTGGTTAATAATGGTTAATGATGGTTAATAGTGGTCAAATGTAGTCAAGTCGCATCGATATGTGTAAAATGTATCTAACTGTCTCTGTTTCCTTGCGTGGGATCATTTGGAGAGGGTCGCATTGTATTTTCAGGAGACTGAAAAATCGCCAACAATGTTTCAGAGGAATCTATGAATCGAGCGTTGACATTGGATCAGAAGGGATCAAACCTACCATAGCCTAAAGTATTCATTGGCTGATCATTCGGCTTCGTTCTGGGGCCCCGGGTGAAACCCTGTAGATGTTCGTCCGATATCTGATCACAAATACACATAACCAATACAATACCATATGTGTATATAACTGTATAAATATAATAATATATATATATGTATGTGTATATATATATGAGTATATGTATGTACAAATCTACATATGTGTATATATATATAAGTACTTAAATATGTATCTATTGAATTGTATACAATATTATATAATTGTATAGTGTGCGTATGTGTAATTGTAGGTATGTGGGTGTATATACATCTATATGGCAGACAAGATGATATGAATCTAAATATCATATGATGATGTGTGATACGGCTAGTTCAACGTTACAACGCAGCAATGCTTTGCTGAGGCAAAAGATCTCAGATCTGTAGCGGCCTCAGTAATTATTGATTCATTGCGAATGCTTAGTGGGAGTTATTACCATATATAGCTATCCAAAAAAAAATAGAAAAGAGAAGTCCTGCAAAAATTGTGATGTATCACTGTTTTTCAAACTAAATGTTCACTTCAACCAAGTTAAATATTGATACACATGATCACATGATGGTTAATTACTTTCAGAAATGCCGAATGATTGAAATCATGGTTTATCATTGCGGTTCGGAAGCCACCTATTGGCTGTTTCCTTGAACAAGTGGAGGCCACAAATCATCTATACCGATCCGCAATGGGAAAAGTAGGTACTCGTATAAAGTTATCCCCAGAAAAAGCAATGTAAATCCCGTTAAATCCTTACTACTTTAATGCTGATTTCCTGTATATCCGTTGGTGGTGCTCTAACCCTAGTTGTTTCCTGGGTTCCCCAACGAAGCCCGGCGATTGTGAGGCGATCGAGGGTGGAGAAAGTGTGGGATGTTTGGTACCGCAGGGCTTGTTTTGACCACGAGCAGGTCCTCTGCGAATCCTCAAAGATTGGAATATCGTGATAATTTTGAGTTTAAGCCAGTTTTACAATCAATGATTTCTTGCAAAATTAGCCAAAATAAATCATCTATTCATATATATATATATTCACTGTCAATTCATTGCTCTTGTAACCATTCTTGAAGCATTATTCAGCATAAATTCATCAGTGGGCCAGGATCACTCGGTCGACGTCCGGGAACTTAGCCACGCCAGGGTTTGTCTGAAAAAGGCGTGACCTCAAGAGACTCTGCAGCTACTTTTGTAACTAAGATACTTGGTGTGTATAAATAGATAGATAAATAAATGTATATAATACTATATAATATTATATACACGCGCTTGTACAATATACCCTATGGATATGTTGTATGATCCTTACGGATCATCTCCAAACGTACGGGTCACAGCCTCCAGCTACGTTCAGCTCACAGGCAGAGTGGACGTGGCGTCAACCCCAACTCAGTGCACTGTGAAGAGGCCCGATGGAAGCGATTTTGGATTTTTTTAAACAAAAAAATGCGAAGGAAACTAAAGTTACTATCCAGATGAGTATGGTATATAATATGATATCATATATATATAATATATATATATTATATAGAGTATTGATATTGATAATTCATCAACCTTCAGGTCGCAGCAGTTTTTTGACTTCGCCGGCAGTTCGCTATGGAGCTGGGCTTCGGCGACTTGTTGGACGAGTTCTTCGCCGCGGATCCGGAAGGTGAGATGGGCGATGTGTTTCATACGGATATGGAGAAGATAGACGGATAGATTATTTTAGATTATTTTAGGTAAAATTAGATAAATCTAGATAAATTATAGATACATATAGATAAATATAGATACATAAGATAAATATAGATAAATATAGATAAATATAGATGGTAAATGATAATGATAGTGATAGGAAATGTTCATGATAGATTATGATAAGTATATTAAGTACATACATGCGTTACATTACATTACATTACATTACATACATGACATTACATGACATTACATGACATTACATGACATTACATTACATGACATACATGACATACATGACATACATGACATACATGATATACATGATATACATGACATACATTACATACATTACATACATTACATACATTACATACAGTACATACATTACATACATTACATACATTACATTCCATTCCATTCCATTGCATTGCATTGCATTACATTACATACATACATACATACATAGACATAGATACATACATGCATTGCATTGCATTGCATTGCATTGCATTGCATTGCATTGCATTGCATTGCATTGCATTGCATTGCATTGCATTGCATTGCATTGCATTGCATTGCATACATACAGACAGACAGACAGACATACACGCATACATACAATACAATACATTACATTACATACATTACATACATTACATTACATACATTACATACATTACATACATTACGTGCATTACATACATTACATTGCATTGCATTACATTTCATTACATAAATACATACATAGATACATACATACATACGTACATAGATACATACATACATACGTACATAGATACATACATACACACACATACACACATACACACATACACACATACACAAATACACACATACACACATACACACACGCACACACACACATACACACATACACACATACACACTTACAAACATACAAACATACACATACACATACACGTACATTACATTACATTACAATACCATTCCATACCATACATACATACATGCATATATATATATATGTGTATACACTGCATATAGAAACCATTAAATGGTCATCCCCAATGTGATGCTGGAGGCAACGATCTGCACCCTGCGACCAAAGAGGTCCGGTGGATGTTCATGATATGATGGGTGAATGAACATGAATTCATCTATAGTGAATGATATTCGAAGTGAAAATGAATAACAATGAATGACGACATGGTTACACAATGATATGTTGGTTAATATGATGGTTAGTACGATATATGTGTTGAATTTGGTTTGGATTGGAGTTGTTTTCCTGGAAAGTGACATAGTAGTCGGTTCACCATGGCCATGCGTAATCCTCAAAACTATGTGGAAAATGGCTAGGATTGTCCACACCAAGTGTGAGTTTTGCGGAAGGTTAAAGCAAAGCATTGGTTCAAGAAACTCAGAAACCCTGGAAACTCACATTTTTTTTTTTCATTAGGTAGTAGTTGTCTTGCCAAATACATCAAAATACATCAAAATACTACAAATGGTCTCTGACTTCATATCAAAAGAAGTTTCTGGCCCAAATGGTTTCTGTCATCACGGCAGATCAGTGGAGGGCGGAGAGTGGGACCGCAGTGCAGCCTCTCCAAGGCTGTGCCACGGCTTCAAGCTGGGTTGCCCCGAGGCGATTGGAGAATTGATGGTTTCCTCTGGCGATACGAAAGCCTCTTCCAAGAAAGGTATTTTGGGGGGAAGTCTTCATTCAAATTCTCAAAATATGCCTCAAATAATCTCATGATATATATATATATATATATATGTGTGTGTGTGTGACATGTGTATATATATATTATGATATATTATGTATATAGTATATAGGAAGACTTTCCCGGTCTTTGAAGGGCTCATGACAGTCTCTATCTCATGCATGGTTTGATGTGGCCTAAGCCTTTGGGGATTCCATTCGATCATAGTCCATCCAAAAGTCATCTCGCATCAATTAATCGTGTTGATGTTGCTGCTAGAGCGCATATGTCCATCCCTGCTTTAGATGATTGCCTCACTGGTTTTCAATGTGTTTGCCTGACCATAGGATAGCCATGGATAGCCCCAAATCACAAATCGGCGTATCATCATGTTTCCATATTTTTCCTAAAGTAGGAATGTATCGAGGTATAACTTTTTTGACATGTTAGGAATGTATCCAGGTATAACTTCTTTGACATGTTAGGAATGTATCCAGGTATAACTTCTTTGACATGTTAGGAATGTATCCAGGTATAACTTCTTTGACATGTTTAAGTTTAGACCTCAAATTCACGTGGGGATTTTATGGGAAGCATCTACAAAACCACCAAGTCTAACCGCCAGGTCGTCATCCAGCCCTAGGACGTCACTTGGCCGGAGGGATGCGGTACGTAGCCGACAGCGCACGTACTGGGTCCACTGCTGAAACAAAATGTCTCGATTAGATGATTAGACTTTACATGATTCATATTGAATCATAATCATTCTACATATTTTCCGGAAAATGATTTCTATGTTCCTTTGCGAAAAAGTTTCAGCTTCATTCCCCAGCAGAGAATCAGTCGTCAGGTTTGCAGCATCGCTTACAGCCGCGGCCAGCCACATCACCTACACGGCAACTGGGCTTGTTCAGAGTACGTAAGTTAAAATGTCATCTTATGCCACGAAACAAAAATGTGCACAAGCCATTTTTCAGACAGGCCCAATATCCACATTCCCCAAGGACTCGAGCTTCAACACCACCACCAGAGTTGGAAGTGCCGTCGCAGATCTCAGTTGGAATCCGGTTGAAACTGGCAGAACACTTGGCAAGTGTTTTATGTCTGTGTTGTTTTCCAGTTGTTTCAAGATGTCCGAGCTATTCCCAGCTTTCAGTGTTTGAAAACGCCTTTTGTTTTCAACATGGCATCGATCATCGTTGGGATTGGATGCGGCAGGTCAGAGATGGTTGCGGGCATGGCAATGGTGGGCTCGCAGGTCGGGTCCGGTCGGGTCCTGGTGACCTCATGTCCTGGTCCAATGTTTCTGGATCAATTTGGTGTGGAATTAGCCTCTGGTAAACATACAAAAAACATACAAAAAACTATGGAACATCACCATTTTATCCATTTTAGAGCTGCGTAAATCAATTATGTCTATTGCCATGTTCAATTTCAATAGCTATGGAATATGGCCCATAGAAATAGATGGTTTACCTATTAAAGATGGTGATTTTCCACGGCTATGTTAAATAACCAGAGGGTAACCATGATTAACCTACATATTTTTGTCATTAACCTATTATTTTTATAAAGATGGTGATTTTCTATAGCAAACTGTTTGTTTAGCCATGATTTCCAACTTCCAAATCCTACGAGGATGATCAGGCCTTCCCACGTCGCAGGTGCTGCCACTCAGAGAAATGCCAGAGGCAGCTGCTGAGTTCCGGGGGGACACCGTCATGGGGACAGCCATGGACACCCTAACGATAGATGGCTTATTTGGCTTAATTTCACGGAAAATCCTAGGATTTTTGAGTGGATGATAACTAGGATAACTAGGGGTAGCCCCATTTTAGGAAACCTCCATATATGATGGAGCATCATGGAGCCATAAACAGCCATGTCATCGACCATGTCAAATCAGTGCGACTCATTTTTCTCGTTAACACGAGTTTTCGCAGACATAGACCATGTTTATCTATGTTCATATCCATTCGCGGACATTAGCTATTTAATGAAAAATGGGGTCTGAATCATTCAGAATCATTCAGAATCATCATGTTCTTAATCATCGAGAATCAAGACTCATTAAGAATCGTTAAAATCATGGATTTTCAAATATTTTCAAGATAATGAGTCCAACCCCTGGATTTTCTTAAGTTAAAACATGTGAAAAAACCATTTGGGTTGGCCAATTTCCCAGATTTTCCAAGTGTCCAGCCCCTGGATCCCCCGCATCCCACGGAGGTGGTAGCGCCGACGGCGGCGATGAATCGAGCCCTGCGCGCCCTGTCGCAGCGTGCGGTGGAGGAGTTGGAGATGCCACCGGTACGGTGTCCGAGTTCCCGAAAAGTCGAAACGGAAATCGGGGGTGAATCTGTGTATTGTATTGTATTGCATTATCTACACTATGTTTATTTACAGTATTTATTATATATATTTTTTTAATTCATTTATTTATTTATTTATGCATTTATTTGCTTATGTATATGTTTGTATGTGTGTATATATATATATAATTATATGTTAAATACACCCATAGATGGCTATTTTGGAGAAAATTGGCCAACACCAGTAAGATCTCCATGGCGATGGAGAGGAGAGTGTTCAGTGTATTGCTGGTTGATACCCACCTTGTTTACCCCATGATAAAGAATTAGACAAGCCCATTTAGTGGGATGTACTCACCAGGATGACTTCTGGCCAACCATAATGGCAGATCCTAAGAGTGACCAATGGTGTGGCTCTAAGGAGCTGGCATCTATGGGTAATTATGGAGTTTTTGATCAAATGGGGAGCCCAGAAGCTACGATCACAGTTTCCCAACCACATGATAGATTTAGATTCATCATATCGTGAGATATAATATATATATATTAATTGATTAAATTCATTTGATGTCTATGATTTATGTTCTGATGGTAAATTTGGTATTCTGGTCGCTTCGCCATCACCACCCGCACCGGAGTGTCACCTCCGAAGTTCCAATAAAACCCTATATGTTCTGTGTTAGGCCTTTGTAGGGCCTATGTTGGGCCCGTGTTGGGCCCATCTTGCCTCTCTCTTGGGCCATGTTGGGCCTATGTTCGGCCATGTTGGGCCCATGCTAGGCCTATGTTGGGCCCGTGTTGGGCCTATGTTCCGCCATGTTGGGCCCATGCTAGGCCTATGTTGGGCCCGTGTTGGGCCCATGTTGGCTCTGTCTTGGGCCATGTTGGGCCTATGTTCGGCCATGTTGGGCCCATGTTGGCTCTGTCTTGGGCCATGTTGGGCCTATGTTCGGCCATGTTGGGCCCTGCTAGGCCTATGTTGGGCCCGTGTTGGGCCCATGTTGGCTCTGTCTTGGGCCATGTTGGGCCTATGTTCGGCCATGTTGGGCCCATTGCTAGGCCTATGTTGGGCCCGTGTTGGGCCCATGTTGGCTCTGTCTTGGGCCATGTTGGGCCTATGTTCGGCCATGTTGGGCCCATGCTAGGCCTATGTTGGGCCCGTGTTGGGCCCATGTTGGCTCTGTCTTGGGCCATGTTGGGCCTATGTTCGGCCATGTTGGGCCCATGCTAGGCCTATGTTGGGCCCGTGTTGGGCCCATGTTGGCTCTGTCTTGGGCCATGTTGGGCCTAACCCAAGGTTTTTAGTGGCTGGTTGCTGCTGAGGTTGGGATGTATGCCTGGCAATCTGATACCGAGCGGCTTGGGCAGCACTGATCACAGTTGTCCAAACAACCACAAGAAACCATGTGGCACCACGATGACATACTCAGACAATGGTGTAATGGTGTATGTATATGTGTTTCAATACTATAAATATCATAATTTACATACTGCAAATACAACACATGTGTTCATAGCCATAAATCAACAAGAGTCCCTTTAAATACGGCAAGATCCGGCTGACTTTCCACATGACACGGCCAGGTCTTCCGAGTCCGGATCAGCCTCTGATCCGGACAGCGAGGTCGACACGGACTCGGTGACCAGCGACGGGCCGACGGAAGCGGTGGATGAGGCAGAGATTTCAGGGGATTACCCTCTGGTTATGTCAAAATAGCTATTGAAAATGAATGGCCATTTCTAGTGGATTTGCCCATGAAAAATGGCGATTTTCCATGGTTATGTTAGTTTACCAGAGGGTATGGGTTACTGAATTAATTTAAAGGAAAATCTAGAAGAAACCATGTTTTTCCCAGGCAAACACGGGGGGGGTCATATGGATTCCGGCAATTTTTCCCGTTTGAACAATTCTAGGAATGGGACCAATGATAGAATAATGGTGGAGATATCATTCATTAATTGGGAATGGCATGGAGATTTTTCACGGGAGATAATGGGGTTGTGCTAACCAGCACTAGGAAGTATGTGGAGATATAACCAGCGGGGGAATGTTAGATGGTGGATTAAGCAACAAAAATGAAGCTTCAACCAACCAACTGGGGATATAATGTGGGTGCAACTTTTTTTTATGGAAATCAATGAATAGCAATGGGATATAAGCTGGGATATAGTAAAGATCTCCTCGGATAAAATGGGGACAGACCCGGAGGATGGTCAAGTGTTGAGATGACCATAAAGCACCCAGGGCCAGGGAACCAAAAATGGTGGATAGCCCAAAAATTGCCATTTTTAATAGGGAAAATATGGGAAAATCATAAACCAATGGATTTTGGTGTATGTGATGTTCAGACAAACCTATACTCCCGTGCCACTTCCACTGAGACCTTTTTGGAATCTTCAGTGCTGTTTCGTTGGACGATTTTCGTGGGGAAATACTTTAAGCCAAGCGGATGTTTAAATCAGCAACTTCTGTATGGGGAGCTTAATCAACCATGGAATAAGTGTTCCCTTCAATGGGTTTCAACTGGTGAAACTGCTAGATTTGAACAGGACGAGGATGTGGTTTTATGGAAAATTGGATCGCAACATGACCACTCATTATGTGTTTTGTATTACCATGTAGTATTAGCCGTGTATCAGTGCATCATCAAAGCATCAAAGCATCAAGAACTTCTTGAAGTCTTGACGCTCTCTTCTTCCAACGGAAACTCTGAAGGAAGAAACAGAACGACTCCAACTGTTTGTTTTACACAAAAGATGCAAAAATTTCGGGGATGCCATGATTCAACTCCTTAAGGAAGCTGTTTTCCTATCTTTCGGAATGGTCCAGCCATGACGGAAATCCCCATCGGGCAGACCTTGAGACTTCCATCACCATATATCTTCGCATCTGGGCAGGTCACTGGGCATAGAAAAACTGGATAAACGGATGAATGGTCTTTGAGTTGGGAAACAGTTTCATGAAAGAATAACCAAAGAGTCATTAGATGGATCGAAATTCATATTTCGATTAGATATTACTAATATGTAATTTCTGGACGCGCTTGTTGGGGTATCATGTCGAGGGTCCACGGACGACGGCCACAATCCATATCTGGGGATTTTTCTGATTCAGTCATTGTTCTGTTTGCTTGTGAAAGCACTACATGAGATTGATAAGCTATGGTACTTTCACTAGACCCCGTGTGTATCAGGACCTGTTGGTAACGTGCTGTACTTTCAAAAGTTGGTATCTAAATGTACTTATTCTTAACATATTCTTAACAAATGCTGAAGAGGACAACATAAGAAGTCATTCAAAGACACTTGGCACTTGCATTGGATATGAACCACTGATATGGTATGGACGGAGGTCTTGGCATTCGTCAATAGGGAATATAGCACTCACCATCTGGAATTCTCATAGGGGACCGGTGTTCCTTGGCCATCATAGATCGTCTCGTGGATTGTATCGAAACTTCTCGAGGATCGGACGGAAGAAAGAAGTCAAGAACGAAATGAACCAAGGCTCTGGTGACATGACGACTTCGTGGATGTTGGGATGGTGCGATGTGCGTGAAGGGCTTCCCAGACATCATGTGATGTTGGATTTGCTAAGCAAAAAAAAAACATGGGAAATCATGGGGAATCATGGGAATGGTGCTCTCCAGATGTGGATGTAGAGATCACCTGAACGCCAGGAGGGAGCAACCTCACGTTTCGAGGTTGGGAGAGGCAGGGTGGGGTTGGTACAACGGAGCCGACAGGGCAGGGTCTCCCCCTGGCTGTGGCAGGTTGCTGTGGTGCAGCCAGACTCTGTGTGGACCTGAGTTCTAACTTGAGGATGGTGATGGCAAATGATGGCAATCCTGATATATTGATTATTTATTAATGATTATTAAATGATATATAGATTATATGTTTATTAAAGATATTTATATTGATTATTATAGATTATTTGATTATCATAGATTTAAATGATTTTAAATGATTATAATCTAATGAATCATATTTATTATTAATTATTCTAGCTTATTTATATAGGTTTAAATGAGTCTCAATGATGTTAATCAAGTGGCCGTGTTTTGCACTGAGTTCACTGTCTCTGTGTCAGACACCATCACTTCGTTTGACCCAGGTAGTGAGCTTGTAATGCCTCAAACGAGCACAGTCATCACCGCAGAGTTCGTAGGTCAACAGCGATGTTTTCAAAAACGGCGCGTCAGCCAAGTGTGATAACACATATATATATATATATATAGACTTCCTTGAGATTCGTATGGTACCGGGAAAGGTATTTGATAAATATATATATATGGGTACTGGGGAATAACCGTGCCCCCTGGAACTGGTTTGTTTATATGCTTTGATTCATTTAATTCCCCAGTGCCCATGCATATAAATAAAAATACCACAATTCTCAAAGCTTGGATACAGAAAACTTTGCAAACTTTGCACAGTTTTCTGGATTCAAGATTCAAGATTCAAGATTCTGAGGGAAACTTTTTGAATCCCAAGCCTTGGGTCTGGATGAGGGAAGTCTGAAAGGATGATTCTGATTCAAAAAGTTTCTCCTAGAATCTTGAATCTTGAATCCAGAAAGCTTTGCAAAGTTTGCAAAGTTCTGAACATAAAATGTGCATATCTTGTCTGCCGCCGCCCATATAAAAAAAAAGCATGGCTATCCAGCTCAAAACACTGAATGTCTTGTCTGCCACGTCTCAGCCCAGGAATGCTGCGACATCACACCTATATGCGCACGAGCTTCTCAGGCACCTGGGTTGCACCCGGGCTACTTGAGAGACATACAATGTGCATATTGGTTCATTCTTCATGCATATCTTTTCTGCTACCACCCATAGGAAAAAAAAACTTGCCATGCCTATCCACCTCAAAACACTAAATGTCTTGTCTGCCACGTCTCAGCCCAGGAATGCTGCGACATCACACCTATATGCGCACGAGCTTCTCAGGCACCTGGGTTGCAGCCGGGCTTCTTGAGAGTTATTCTGCTTGATTTTGGTCTTGCCATTCTTGGAGACTTGCTTCTATGTCTGCAGCCATTTTCATAAAAAGGATCATTAGTTGGAAAAAAAACTGTTTCGGCCAAAAGCACCATGGAGCTTGCCGTGCAAGGAAAAGTAGCATGTGAGGCTCAATTCTTGGCTGGCTTTCTTGTACTTTGTCAATGGCCTGAGACTCAATATCCGTTGGACGAAGCTGACTACGGACATTGAAGAGATCTTTGGTGCCCATGATACCAAAACACTGCGGCGGTGGAGGGGATTGTACCAAGATGCTCTCGAACTTTACCTCAAGAAGTATGGCCAGCTTGTGCTAGGCTCTAAAGCTGGTGATGTCGTTGTCTTTGATGAGACGAACATGGGACAGCCTCGTGGGATATCAAAGGCCGCTACCACCAAGAAGACCCATCACAAATCCAACAAGATCCATAGGGATCGTATTGTGAAGCGTTTGCCTGCTCGAACAATCCATCGGCCAGCAAGTTGTCTTCGTCGCCCTGCTGCCTCTTCATCAACTTCTGCTCGCAAGCGGCCTGCTGCTGTGATGAAGTCAATCTACAACAAAGGCATTGCTGGGACGTCCAAAGACCAACGGACTGGGCGTTGGCTCTTTGCTGCTGTTCTTGTTGGAAACAAGGCAACCCGATACACTCATGACAATGGTTGCAAAAGGTTCAGCTTCCATATTATGGACCTTCCAAAGACAGCACCAGACGGCAAGCCCAGGGGCATCAAGAGCTTGAAAAAGGCCATCTTGAAGTGCATTAGCCCAAAAGCATTTGTGGTGCATGACAAGTGGAAGGCCTCTTCACCGGCTCTGGCTGACATTGGGTTCTGTTGATTTGTCTTCTTGTCTTCTAGTGCAATCAGAGCATCATGCAGTATCACACAGCACATCAATGTCAAGGCTGACGTCAAAACATTTGGCAGTGCATTATATGCTCATTATGCAAAAAAGCCAGGTCTGCTACTACACGAATGGACTTCAAAGGCATGGACACAAAGGCAACTGCTTCTGAACCATTTACAGGGGGCACGGTTATTCCCCCGAACCCATATATATATATATTAATATTAATATGTATATGTATATGTACATGCACATGTACATGTATATGATATGTATATGTATATGTATATGTATATGTATATGTATATGATTGTATATGTATATGTATATGTGTACATATATATATATATATATGTATGTATGTATGTTATGTTATGTTATGTTATGTATGCATGCATACATGCATGCATGTATGTGTGTATGTATATATATATATATACATATGTATGTATGTGTATATGTATATGTATATGTATGTGTATGTATATATGTATATATGTGTGTGTGTAAATGTATGTAATGTATTGTAATGTTATGGTGTGTAATGCTATGTAATATTATGTAATGGTATGTAATGTCATGTAAAGTTGTGTAATGTTATGTAATGTTATCGAATGTTATGTAATGGATGTATGTATTGTATGTATTGTATGTAATGTATGTAATGTATGTAATGTGTGTAATGTATGTAGTGTATGTATGGTATGTATTGTATGTATGTATGGTATGTATGGTATGTATGGTATGTATGATATGTATGGTATGGTATGGTATGGTATGGTATGGTATGGTATGTAGGCATGCTTGCATGTGTATATATATATATGTGAATATATGTATATCAGGAAACATGTACTTCCATGTACTTTATATTCATCTTGAATATGGACATGTCAGTGTCGTCTTCATCATCACAATCGTCATCATAGAAGTGAAGATGTACCTTATTTCAAAAGCAACAACGTGCTCTGATAACTTTTAGCTGACACTGGTTGACTCGCAGAATCTTTCCTCGGCCCGCGGCCGCTTTAGCGGATCTCCACAAGGGGGAATCCTTGGGCACATGATTGTTGCCGAAGTGTGCCAAACATCCTTATGCTATCTATGTAGTATCAAGCCATATAGAGTCCATTTGGACTATACGCAAGTCTAAACTGCATTGCAGCAGCATGCATTTCTACGTAGAGCTGTTGTTGGGGATCCAGTTGCACATTTTCAAAGGGCGTTTTGACCGCTCCATCCCTACCATCCCTAGATTTGGCCATTGATTTGCTGTATATAAACCTCCAATCGATCAATCCTCTGCTATTCTATGTAGATTATGTAGTAAGTCCTGCACCATTCATGGTGTTTCATAAGGATCGTTGCTTTCCCCGTCTCTCACTTCGGCCCTTCGGCCTGTCGCAAAAATGCATGTAGACACATCCTGGAATAGATCAACGGAGGGCATGTGGCCTGGTGTTTTCATATCCTCAGGGCTTCTATTCCAGGCTGGCTGAAATTGGACTGGACAGAATGTGCAGGGATCCAGAACTCGCAGCACCGCTAACCCGGTGAGAAGTTCTTGCTCAGGACGTGTACAGAAGAGTATTGTATAGTCGATGTCAACAGTTTGCGATTTGAGGCAACAGTGTGGCAAGGCTCAAAAAGTGCCATGGTCGTTCGATGTGAACATTTGCTGAACTCCAAAATGAACCTCAGTCAACAGAGGATCGCAGGTTGTGCCCAGGATCATCAAATCTCTTCAGATCAGTCTCTGAGGGGTCGAGGTTGGAATCCTTGGAGTTTCTGGGATACATCATGATACATCTATAAAATCTGATGGAATAATGCGAATAATTCCAAATGGATTCATGATTCCGGATATAACTCTCGAACAAGATCCATCCATGATATCTGATCATCTGCAAAAAATCATCGATGGATCCGGTTCTTCACAAAGCCACTCCGCGGCCTGGTTCCAGCTTGAGCCAAACAAAGACATGGCGCGCAACCTGCCGTGAGTTCAAAGAGGTAGGGGTGAAACCCATGGCTTTCCATAGTCATGGGGGATCCCCAATAGCTGGATGCTTTCGAATGGAAAATCCTATCTATAAGTGGATGATAACTAGGGGTACCCCCATTTCAGGAAACCTCCATGTATGAAAATATATGAAATTCTGAGGTGGCCCAGATACCGTACTGTACATCTTTGATCATTTTTATACCAAATAAAATTGTTGTGCGTTGGTGAGTTCCTTGCAAGTCCACAGCACAAAATGCTGCCAGGCTAACTCCATGGCAGAGGTACCCGCAGGACCGGGGTGTTCAAATGGGGGGAAAAGTGTCCCACCCAGGCTACCACAGATGACATGTGTCATTGATGATATTCTTCAATACGTCGGATCCCGCGTTATGTCATTTTGAGGTGCTAAAGGCCAGGTTTGGAATGCCCAAATTAGACACACAAAGAGGCTAAAGGCCAGGTTTGGAATGCCCAACTTAGACACAGAGAGCACAGAGAGAGAGGGAGAACTTGTCCGGAATTGGCAAGAGTTCAAGGGAAACGTTTGCAACAATCAGGAAAGCCCTAGCCTATGTGTTTGGTGGTTGATGGTTTGCATATGGATTGAAATGGTGTTCGCCCAACGATGCCCATGTTTAACCGACCGATTTCGGAAGAAAACAAGGAGATGTTCTTTCAACTCTATTTAACGTAGCCATGGAAAATGGCCCATTCATAGATGGTTTACCTATTAAAAATTGTGATTTTCCATGGCTATGTTAAATAGCCAGATGGTAGAAACCATGGTCAGATGTTGATTGGACTGACACCTGACCTACCACAAATCCTCCAAGATGTGGTTGGAAATCCTGTTTTCAGTGGCAGATTTTGGATGAAAAAAATGGTAGATGTGGATGTTGATGTGGTGGTGTTACTGTGAGTGAAGGGGTGAATGATCATTAGGACAACAGGATAGTAGGGAATGCACAAATCCTGGCTTTTTGAATCCAGGCTGGGAAGCAATGCTCATCCATGCGTGAATAATTCATAATTCATTTTTTCTGAATGGGCTGGAACCAGACTTGGCTGAATGACAAACATTGAAACATGATGAAACATGTAGACCCTGGACTGATCTGACTGTGTTTCATGGCTGCCAGGCCTGGGATATCTGGGTTGTGTTCCACCATGACAGCATCAAATCCCCCTGACGATGCACTGGTGCGAACAAATCTCGAGTCTGCCTCCAAAGTAGGACTAAAGCTACTAAGGATATCTAAGGATTCTGGCCCAGAAGTCTTTGGGACAAGGGTTTTGAGGTTTGTCACTGCAGCTGTGTCCTGATCTGGAATCTCAGGGGACCACCTGACTGCTCACTGCAAAGATTGCGGCAACACAGGCTGCCCTGTGGAGATAGTGGGATCCTCACATGGGGCAATCCAGACTTTGGTGGAAACAGCTCGGCAGTTCAATATCGCCTCACCAGTGTCCAGCAAGTTCAAGACACTGTCTGCCAGGATTGCAGCAATCTGTGGTTGGGTCTCCAGACTCTGGTGGAGATGGCTCCGTTGAAGATCAGCTCACACCTGTTTATGAATGTGCCACTGGATGGGCCAAAAGGATCCAAAAGGATGTTGCTTCGATTCAAAAAAGGATAAATCCTGGTGACTCATTTGGTCATCCCAGTGTCCTCACAGAACTTATTGCGGCCCCAGCAGCCACCATGTTTTCTTGCCGCACTGCCTCTAGTATTGTTGGGTATTCATAAACGAGGTTGACTCCTGTGAATACAATTGCATCAGTTTCTGTATGCATACTTATCATTACTTATCCATATCTACTCATGTCATACTCACATCATTTACGCTCTGGCAGTTCAACAGAGCTATGGAAAAGCACAAGTTTAGTACTTGTAGGATCTCGGAGGTAATTCGTCTAAAATTGGCCATTTTCCATGGCTATGTTAGTTTACTGGAGGATATCATCATTTTGCAATAGTTTTTCCCCTTCCTGGTGCAGGAAGCAAGGTGGAGGCTCCCAAGGCCAAAGATGTCAGGGTGCCAAGCTGGAAGATGAACGTCCTCAGATGTATAGATGTCATGAAGCGGTGGACCCCAAAATCATCCAAGAAATGGTTATATTATGTCATATTTATATAGTGGGAAACCCCCTGGTTTGGAGGTAGCCCAATGTTGAGAAACGTTGAAATGTTTTAGGCATGTTGAATCCTGATGTAATCGTGTCGGGGAACTGACCCACATATTATAACCTAGCCAAAAATTGGATAAGTAAAATACCACTAGAATCATGGTGTACACGTCAATTACGTTTCTATTTTGGGGTGGCTACTATATTACACTCTACATACATAATCATTCAAGATCATACATACATATGTGCGATGATGTGCGCATACATATATAATCATATATACATATATATATATATATATACATATATACATATACATATATACATATATATATACATATATATATATATACATATATATAATATATATATATACATATATATATACATATATATATATGTTGTTGATCCAATGGGTCCAAAGGTCTGTACATGAGCTGTTCGGTCGAAGGCACTTTCAGGGCCAAGCGATGAAAAGGTGCGCAATCGGCATTGCGCTTGCGTTGGGTGGCTACCAACATTGGTAGCGGAGCCGGTACAAAGCCGGCTCCGAGGTCACTCTAGAACGAGTGATTTTCCGCCATGTCGGAACTGGGTGCCTCAATGAGGTACTTCAATGGCGGCGACGATGTGGACCATAGGGAATATCGTCGCTGGAAACAATGTGCGATCAATAAGATGAACGTCATGGACAAACTGCCGGCAGCCGCCAGAGGCAGCTTTGTGTGGACGCTCCTGCAGGGGCGTGCCTTAGAGATAGTTGAGCACCTGGAGGAGGAAGAATACCAGAAGGAAGGTGGTGACGCAGTCATCTTTGGGCTACTTGACCAAAGGTGGCCACAGAAGGATCGAAGCGATGAGATGGGTGAGCACATCTCAGAGATCTTCAGTCTGAAGGCTCGTGATGGTGAGTCCGTCAGACAATGGTGTGGACGGGCTCGTGAGGCATTCGACAGGTGCAAAAGGAAGACCGCTGTGGACTTTCCTGATGAGGCTCGTGGATGGATACTTCTGCAATGCAGCGGTATGAATGAGGAACGGCGGGCTGTTGTACTGGCTCGAACCCAGGGGTCCCTCAAGTTCGACTCCATGGCTCAGTCGATGAGGTCATGCTACCCAGACTTCACAGTGTCTCGCCGCAAGACGGCAGCTGCTCACCTGGTTGAAGCCAGGTCCCTGGCCGAGACCATCGCCGATCCCTCAGAAGAACAGAGTGCCACAGAGGAAGACTTTCGTGACATTGAACTGTTTTTGGCTGAGCATCCCGAGGGTCATGAGACGGCTGATGAAGAATGTTTTGATGAGAAGGATGTTGCAGATATCCTTGCCGTATCATGGAAGGAGAAACGACAAGAGCTGGCCAAGCTGAAACAGTCACGACAGTTCACCAAGGAGGTGGATTCCAAGCGATCTTTCCGCATTGAGATTGAAGAATTGAAGAAGAAAACAAGATGCCGCAAGTGCGGCAAGATTGGCCATTGGGCCAGGGAATGCCGCTCTCGTGGGAATCAAGCCTCAGCCGCTTCTGCCAGTAGTAGTGGGACTCATGGCGCCAGTTGTGTGCAAGAAGTGAAAGGTGAATTTTTCATTTGCACTGCCGAGTGGTGCAAGCCGCTGACCATGTTGGAACAACTACGCCTTAAGATGACCTCTGTTGCACAGGTGTCTGACCATCCTGTGATGCTGGTATCATCGCCTGGGTATGCAGTGCTGGATTCTGGATGTGGGAAGACAATCGTGGGTGCCAACACCTTGCAGTCTTTTCGAGAAATCTGGACCAAGGCTGGGGTTTCTCAGCCCACTGCCCGGGTCGAGGAGAACGTGTTCCGCTATGGGAATGGTGCCTGTGAAAAATCCAATGAGGTGATCGGGATGCCAATTCGTCTCGCTGACAAACGTGGGATCGTCCAAGCCGCAGTGATTCAGGGTGATGCTCCGTTGCTTTTGTCGCGCCCGGCAATGAAGAAGCTTGGTGCTGAGATGAATTTCCACACTGATGAGCTCAAACTGTTTCAAGGCAGCACCACCGTGCCGATGAGTTTGAACTCAGCTGGACAATACATCATCTCCGTGTCTGACTTTGAGCCCAAGGAGAATCCAGTCTGTAGCTCCGAGCTGGTGCATAGTGATCCTGCGCCGACTCCTGCCTACGACATGATGCCTGTTGATGACGCAGCCGTGCCCCCTCCGCCACCGGAGGTGAGTATAATCGGTAGGAAGGGTAAATCCAAGGATTACTGGGCAGTTAACTATGCAAAAGGGGAAGTAACTCGTAAGCATGTTAGGCCACGTTCTGAACGATTCACCCCTTGCAATACCAATTGCCCAGTCAACCCTGCCGAGTTATCGGCCAGTCGCCTCACATGTTGGAAACCAGTAGATGCAGATGTCCCTCATCAGCAGTTGCAAGATGAATGGACCAATCCAACCACGGCTCATGCTGCAATTTCCGAAGTACCTCACCAATATTGGGTGGGTGAAACAGTGTTCAGTTTTTGCTCCTCCAGCTTGCCCGTGCCAGGTACAAGCGATTCTGATGAGGTGCTGATGACCCAATGGACTGCCAAGCAATCCCGGCAACTTGCGCAGCAATTCAAGAAACTAGATGAGTTGCCCAAGTCATCAGAACGGTACAATGTTATTGAAGTGTTCTCAGTGTTCTCTCCACCTCGCCTGGCACACCAAACAGCCGTACGAGGACAAACCTGTTTGTCAGCTGATTTGCTTACTGGTTGGGATTTCCGGAAGGTGGAACATCGACGGGCCATGAGAGAGCTTGTCAAGAATACTCCACCTGATCTTTTGTTGTGTTGTCCCCCATGCACTTGGTCTGGTGGTTGGTTTCACCTGAACAAGCTTTTCATGGATCCCATGGAAGTCCGAGAGAAACAATTGCTCTCCACCTTGTTTATCAATTTTTGTTGTGAATTGATCGAACTGCAGTTAGAGGCTGGTGGTAGAGCTGTGTTGGAACATCCCAAGCCGTCCATGATTTGGAAATTGCCTAGAGTGCAGCGCCTGGCTGCACGCATGCATGTGGTAGACTGTGACATGTGTAGGTTTGGACTCCGTATTCCTCATGGTGACCTAATCAAGAAGGCAACGAAGTTGTTGGTGTCACATGCTGAAATGAAAAAGCAACTAGGACTGAAGTGCCATGACCTGCCGTCACATCGTCACCATGTCCATCAAACCGTTGCTGGACATCATGCCCAGGTCGGCAGTGTGAGCCGATATGCCGGCCAATATCCGCCACGTTTTGTCAAGGCGGTGTTGGATAGTGTGCCCTGCTTGCGAAGTCAAGCAGTGTTGTCCGTAGCATGCCACCGACCAGTGGAGTGTCTTGTGGCAGCCAGGGTTCGAGAACTGAACAATGAAGATGTTGCCAAGGTTAAGGATAGTCTACATAAGTTGCACGTCAACCTGGGCCATCCGGGAAACCAGCATCTTGTTCGAATCCTGAAGCATGGAGGCGCTTCTGCAAAGGCTCAAGAGCTAGCCAAAGAGCTCGAATGCGCCCAGTGTCAGTCCCGTGTACGGCCAAGTCCTGCCCTGCCAGCACAGCCGGAACGTGTCACAGTGTTCAATCAACGCATTGGCATAGACATCAAGTATCTCACCGGTTGGTCCATTAATCAGAAAGTTGCTGCTCTCAACATAGTTGATTATGCCAGTAGCTATCAGGTTATGATACCCATGTTTGCCCGCGTCACTTCCGAAAGTATCCGTCAAGCTGTGCAGGAACGCTGGATTAGTTGGGCGGGACAACCTAGTGAGATTGTATGTGACCCTGCCCGAGTCAACATGTCCGACGTGCTGACTGAGCCACAGGAGTTGTCAGGCTCCACCGTGCATGTGACTGCAGCCGATGCACACTATCAACTTGGGAAGGTTGAAGTTCATGGTGGTTGGTTCAATCAGATCCTTGAGAAGGTCATGCATGAATACTCACCCACAAGCAAAGAATCTTGGTTGGAATGCGTTTATGCGTCGCACTGCAAAAATGAGTTGATTCAGGTTTATGGAATGACCCCTGCACAGTTCATTTTTGGAAGAAACCCCAGGATTCCTGAACATTTGCTGGATGAGCCTGTTGAAGTGATTCCTGCAACGGCATCCTTGTATGAGGAAGAAGTAGCACGTCGTGTTGCAGTCCGTCATGCAGCTAGAAAGGCCGTCTTGGAGTTGCAGGATAACAAGGCTTTGAGATTGGCACTTGCCGCACGACCACGCCATCAAAAGGAGCCCGAACCGGGCCAGCTGATTGCCTATTGGAGAACTCAGAAATGGGAAAAGGGTCAATTGGATAATCATGGGCGTTGGCATGGGCCTGCCGTAGTGCTTGGTAAGGTTGGTAGAAACTTTGTGGTCGTGCACAAGCGTCAGGTAATTCGTTGTGCTCCTGAACAGATTCGACCAGCCACTGGTGAAGAGCGAGAGTTGGTTCGTGCTCCTCATGCCGAGTTGTTGGGGTTGAAACATGCCTTTGAATCGGGTCAGATTGTCAGCCGACAATATATTGACTTAGTTTCCCAGGATTATCCCACCGAAGCATCGGAGTCCGTAGCACAACCATCCATCTCTGCACCTGCTGAGCCCCATGGAGCCCTGTCCTTGGCTGACCGCCGAGACGCTGAGCCTGCTGCTCCTATGTTGGACCGAAGTCCTGTAGCCGAGAATGCTGAGCCACCACCAACCGTTGGTGGAAATTCGAGTACTGAGCCTGCGCCCTCAGCTTCCTCAGCGCCATCTGCTGAGACTGGAACAAATGAAGATGCATCCGCCTATGGTCCCATAAGACGTAGGGTCAACGGTAAGAATGGTCCCAGTGCATACTATCGACCTGCCACTATGCGTTCCGAAGATTTTGCCGAGATGATGCAAGAGATTGTTCCAGAGCTGATGCAACAGGTGCTTGAACCCATCACGCAGGTAGAAGATACAGCCATGACATCTCCTAGATCTCATAGTGTGAAGCGAGCAGCCAGCCCAACTCCAGCCGATGATCAGGTTCATGCCCAGGTACCCCGACTTGAGTCTTCTGGTTCAAATGGTGATAGCATGCGACCCACAAATGTTGGTTCTGTTACACATGTCAAGTCAAGGTCCTTTGAGCTTTCTGAACATGATCGACGTGAGTTGGTTCATATGTATGAAGCTGGTGTTCCGTATGATGTCATGCTTGTCTCCTACCACCAAAAGCGTGGTTCTAAGGAGATTCCCCATGTTAATCAAGAGCCCGAGCAGCAACGAAAGATCGATGAGGCCAAATTGGCAGAATGGCATGTGATCGAAGGTAAGTGTGGAGGTCGACTAGTCCATGGTGCTGAAGCTGAATACGTTCGAAGCAAACTGTCTCATAGGATCATGGATAGTAGATATGTAGTCACCCTCAAACAAGAAGAAGATGCACCAGTGAAAATCAAGGCTCGTTGGTGCCTGCTTGGACATAGAGATCCAGACTTGTCTGCCAAGGCCCTTACGGGTGCATTGCAAAGTCCCACCTTATCTCAGATCAGTCGCAGTGTGCTGTTTCAAACTATAGCCTCACGAAAATGGACTTTGGCTCTTGGTGATGTCAAGGGCGCCTTCCTGTCTGCCGGACCTTTACCTGAAAGGTATCGTCCCTTGTTTGCACGACTGCCCCCTGGGGGCATCCCTGGTGTGCCATCCGACACCTTGATTGAAGTGACAGGCCATGTGTATGGTTTGAATGATAGTCCCTCTGCATGGCAGCAGAAGCTGCACCGTGAGTTGCTGTCTGTTGGTTTTAATGCCAGCCGCTTCGATCCATGTCTCTATACGTTGCGAGATGAAGCCGGTGTCCTGTGCGGAATCTATGGAGTGCATGTTGATGACTGCGCCACAGGTGGCCAAGGACCCAAGTATGAGCAAGCTATGCAACAGTTGAAGCAACGTTTTGAGTTCAGGAAATGGCGTATTCATGATGGGGATTTTTGCGGAAGCCGATATACTCAGGATCCACAGTCTTTTGAGATTTCCATGAGCCAGTCAAAATTTGCAAGTGGGATTCGTCCTTTGCATTTGAGCCGTAGCAGATGCCAGGATAAAACTGCCTTGTTGACCGACCAAGAGGTAAGTTGTCTTAGAGCCATCAACGGTAGCCTCAACTGGTTAAGTTCTCAATCAAGACCAGACCTGTCGGCCCAAGTTTCGTTTTCACAACAATCGTTTCCTCATCCATGTGTAGGTGATGCAGTGTCGGCCAACAATGCCATCCGCCGTGCGCGTCAGCATGCCGACTTGTGTATAGTTTTCAAATCCATTCCACTGGAAGAGATAGCTGTAGTGTGCCACTCCGATGCTGCATATGCTAACACTAAGGGCGGTGCCACTCAGGGTGGGTTTATCATTGGTTTTTCCCAAAAGCGTTTGGAACTAGGAGAGACTTGTGATTGGACTCCCGCATACTGGAAGAGTCACCGTTTGCCCAGGGTAGTTAACTCAACACTGAGCGCTGAGGCGCAATCAATGTCGACTGCCTCTAGCATGTGCGAGTGGATGTCACTAGTTTTGGCTGATGTCCAATACGGACCTTGCTGTGCCCACTCTCTGTGGGAAACCTCACGACGGCCCCCATGCATGTTGGTAACTGACTGTAAGTCACTGTTTGATCATTTGAAGTCCCCTTCTGCACCATCATTAGATGACCGCAGGACCTCAATCGATATCATCATCATTCGTGAAAGCATCCGCCGTATGAGTGCCTCAATTCGATGGTTACCAACTGACAGAATGCTGGCTGACAGTATGACCAAAGAGTCAGCCAATGCACTGGACTTGTTGCGTGCGTGTGTCAAGGTGGGAAAATATCAGATCAGTCCAGAGCAAGATGTGTTGGAATGGAGAGCAAACGAACGCCAGAGACGAAAGGACATCGCCGAAAAACGTGCCCAGTTTTGTGCCATGTTAGTAAGCTTAGTAAAATCATAGATGGGGTAGTGGTAGTTATTGGGGTAAATATAATAACTGAAGTGGGTATCCTTGCAGCAGTGCCTGAGAAGGACTGTTCCTGTGCAGCCACGCTCAAGATCAGCAACACTGTGATCGCCTGCCGCTGTCTCTCTTAGTCATGTCATCGCCGCCTCGCCCAGTCTTGAAATGGACTGATGAGGACCAGCAGCTGTGCCTTAGCCTGATGTACAAAGCCCGCGACTGTGGCATGCTTGCAACGCTGATGAAGCGAGTGATGGAACCTGACTGTGGTTGGGATGTCATTCCCATGAAAGATGCCGGCGGTGCCATGAATGACGCTTCCAAGCGCCAGCGTGAGGAAGAGACTTTGACGTCTTACTCCAAGATGGGCTATGGCCTTCCAATACCGCTACCATCGGCTGCCGCAGCCATGACGGAAGTGCCCAAGTTGCCCGCCGGTGTGTCATCCATGGAGGATTGGGGACGCAACCTGATTACCTTCGGAAAGTTCAAGGGGAAACGGTCCTATGCCTCCTTGTGCACCTCTGTTGGCAAAGAAGATGTAGAGTACAAGAAGTGGTTGCAGGCTCACTACACCAATGGTTCACCACAGCTTCGTGATTTGGTGGAATATCTCATTGCGATGAAGGATCGCACAATGGTCGCAGCTGGAGATTCTCAGGGGGTTATGATCCCTGGCACCGATGTTCCACGTCGCTATGCACCATAGAGAAAGATAGCGCAACTACAGAATATAAGGAGTGTTGTTGATCCAATGGGTCCAAAGGTCTGTACATGAGCTGTTCGGTCGAAGGCACTTTCAGGGCCAAGCGATGAAAAGGTGCGCAATCGGCATTGCGCTTGCGTTGGGTGGCTACCAACATATATATACATTTATATATATATATACATTTATATATACACACACGTTTTGCGCATAGGTTGTGACCCAGTTACCAGAAATCCTCGAGGCAGAGCCAGAGAAGAAGAAGAGCCCGTGGCTCGACGTCCGAATCCCTAGGGATCCCTAGGGATATGGCAACACACCTGGAGACCCTGGGGGATAGCTGGGGATGGGATAATTCTTCGAAGATCATGGAATATGTAACTGAGTAACTGGGGATCTATCATGATATATCCTCTGGATTCCTCTGGTAATTTAGCAGTTTGCTATGGTATAGCCCAGAATATCATGAATATAGGTCGATGATTTAGTTATTCATAGCATGGTGATGTTCCCTAGCAAACTGTTAGATTACCAGTGATTTAACCCTCGGAAAGATGGAAAAGGTTGAAAAATTGGCTCTGTCTTGGTAGGATTTGTGTGGTTTTGTATGCATTAAACGTTGATCTTTTTGGGGGGTTGCTATGGTGTGAACCAATGGGTGAAACTGTTGAACTTCAGAACCATGAATGCCATGAATTTGTCCTCTACCTTCGAATCTAGTGAGTTCACTAACCAAAATGGTACTCCTAATTGGGAGTAACTGACAAAATTGATCTGGAGCACAATGGACTATATGAAACATACGTGGATGAAATATGATGAAATCACATACCCCCGATCATATGAAATTCGTTTTGATGATTTTTTGGGGGGGCCCCTTATACATGAAGTCCCCGTTTACAATTTCTGTAGGCCCTTGGGTATTTCAGTGGGAAGATATGTAAAAAACCGATTGCACCGAGGCTTGGCATGACCCAGTTGCAGGCATGAGCTGCTATTCGCCAGGAACCCACAGTTGATCTGTGATCCGCTACACAGCCATGGCGGCCATGGCGGCCATGGCTCCATGTCCCACGTGTTGAGGCTACCGTTTTTCTGGAGCGCTTCTATGTCGGCTATGTTTGTAAGATTCCCAATCCAACAATGGTTTGAGTTTGAGTTTCCCAAGCAGATTTGATAGTTATTTTATAGTTATCAAATGATATATTTTAGCCCCATCCCCAAGGTCATTGGATTGTTAGATAATATCAGATATCACCTGTGTTTAGAATGCTTCCAAAAACCCAGCAGCTGGTGAAATGGATTGGATCACTGGAGGTCTTTCCTATGCCTAGCCGACCTCGTAGCGGATGGCGACCACCGCTTGGTGATGGTGGGCCGATATGGATGCCTCGAATGGGGGTCGATAGTTGATGTTGGAGTTTTTGATGGATCGATAGTTGATGCGTACGTCGATGATTCTGCTGATCATTTTGGACATTTCGGACAGTGGTTTTCCGAGCATGTTGATGATTATTATAGCATATTATAGCCATAGTTTTGGATGATTGCAGTGTCAATGTTGATGTCAGGGTCTTTTTTTAGCGATCTTCAGTCCCTTGGAGTGGCGAGTCCAGTGGCGATGGGGCCCTTTGACCCTTGTGGGATCCCACAGGCCACTGGATGTGGCTCGCCTTGCAGGTTGACATGAAGAAGCGCATTCGAATGTACAAGGCCAAGGGTCACTGCGACAGCCAAATGTTGGATGCCGAATGGTAAAGACAACATGGTGAGAGGATGCTTGGCAAAGATGAGGTTGGCAGAGAGAGATGATGAGATGGGTGTTACGTTGTTTTAATATGTTTTAGATGGAAAATTGAGATTTCTGGTTGGTGGTTTGGAACATGTTTGATTTTTCCATATATTGGGAATGTCATAATCCCAACTGGCGAACTCCATCATTTTTCAGAGGGGTAGGTCAACCACCAACCAGGATTTGGATGATTTCGCCAGGGCACCACCATCCAGTGGGAGCACAAGCTGCCAGATGTGCCCTGCGCCGTCCAAGCCTTTTACCACGAGGCGGGGGCGCCATTTAGGTCCCGACTTTGGTGGACCCTGCCAGCGAGAAAGGTGGCAAAACGATGCAAACGGTCCTAGGTCATACAATGCAGAACTCCTTCGGAAACCAGCACAGTTTTTGTTCTGAATTGGCAATTTAGGATCCAATGCCGCAGAAAAAAATTGCGCAAGTTACAATCCGAGATCTTGCAAGAAATGCAATAAATGAATGGGATGGGTCACTGGTCAATACGGCTAGTAGGATTTTTGAGGGAAATATCCATTTGCCAGCTATTTTGATGTTTGGGGTTTAGGGTTGCGCCGGGTTTTGATCATTTTTGATCCATCCCACAACTGTGCAGGTAGGCAACCCACCCATTCCAACGCTTGCAGTTGCGAGCGGTCACAGGGTTTGGGGGCCAAGGGTTGGGCACCGGTGGCAGGCTGTGTTTGTGTCATTATCGCCATCCATAAGCGTAACCAGGTCGATATGATATAATGCATAGATATGCATAGGACAAGTATGTGTATTACATATAGGGCAAGATATATGTATAATATATATATACATATGTATATGTATGTATATATATATACACATGTATATCCACTATCTATGTATATATATATATATATATTCAAAGCAGCCACATACTTCTTTGGAACCAGGAAAAGGATTTTTAGTCGAAGTTGGTATGATTTATCACTTTCCGATCTCAAGTGACGATTCAGCAAGGTCTTGATCTTCCGGAATATGCGGCCTTCGATGCAGTGCGCCATGATGGTCACGAGATGTATGATATCTCATGTGTTGGCTTGGTGTTGAAGCTTGGATGATGAAACTGTAAAGGTGAGAGGTCTATATTACTATATATAAACATCAATTAATTCTTTTTCAACATACATGTGACGGAAATGATGATGTGAAAGCTCTGAGGTACCGGCTGCCACCCATAGAGATTGACCCTGTGGAATCCCAGATCTGGGAGGAGACACATCCGGTGAACATGGCAATTTTTTATATCCCCAAAGATGATCAAAGATGGAGCTATGAATGAGAACATCATCCATACATATCCATACATAATATGCAATGTCCCATTACAAAACTATCAAAACTCTTTGGAATGGAATACACTTGGACGGCATTGTGGTGTCAGAATAAAACTATTGGGTAAGGTCCATGAACTTCCCAGGTACTTCTAACCGCATGTTTGAAAAGAGGGTGCCCCAAAGCCAATGGATGATCATCATCACTCAATGGCTGAGTTCATGGGGAGTATACCCAATTTGCAGAGACAAAAACCATGTGTTCATGATGGGTTCATGGGGAAATCCGTGCGTACTCATTTTGAGGTCTTGTTTGCTGATTTTCCCACCTTTATCCAGTCATCTCCCTATTGGGCATGAGTTAAAGTCAAGAAAAAGTGGATGGTTTGATACTAAAGACATCTGTAAAAAAAATCTGGACATCACTAAGATATACTAAGATCATCTTCCAAAAAGATCCAAAAAGGATGGTTTAACCAATGGTTTGATCTCCACTCAGTCCCTCCATGGCTCGGTCAAGGAGATGGGCCAGGACTCCAGTGACATCCAGGCTGGCTTCGAACGGCTGAACACGGCACGCCGTGGGGCCCAGGTTTTGGCCCGTCTCGAGGGCCCGCCTTTGGGCTGGAAATCATCCTGGAAGTGTCGGACTGTGTTTTTCTGTAGTTCACATATAGTTCACATATACCCTCTGGTAAACTAACATAGCTATGGAAAATCACCATTTTTAATGGGAAATCTCACTATTTCTATGGCCATTTTCAATAGCTATGTTAGTTTACCAGAGGGTATGTTGCTATGTGCTAATTTTGCAAAGTGCGAATATGTTGCCAATATTTTGGTTGCCTCCAATGTTTGTTGACGCAAAAATTGAATATATCCAATACATTTCACCAAGGTTTTGATTAGGGGGACATTTAACATTAGGGGGAAGGGATTAATATATGTAATGTATTTATATGAAGTGATGTAGTCGGTTTGCTTGGATGTTTGGCACAACAATCATTCGTTAGTGGTAGCCCTGCCTTCGATGGTGCTGCGGCCGTGGGCGACCCCATTCCTAGGTGAAAACGGGGTGGCCCTGTCCAACCTCTCCATCGATTTCCTTGCTGTGGAGGCAGCACCGCTGGGTGGAATTGGCTCTGAGTCGCCATTGGACACTATGACTGGTTGGTGGTTTGGAACATTTTTCATTTCTCCATATATATATATTAATAATAATAATAATAGTAATAATTGGGAATATCATCATCCCAACTGACGAACTCCATCATTTTTCAGAGGGGTAGGTCAACCACCAACCAGATGATTTCTGGCAGATGAAAAGCTTGGATTGTCAACGTTCAAAAGCTGCAACTTGAAAACTCCTAAAAATTGGGCCCAAGCCCAAGAACCCAAATGATCCTAAATCTGAATCACCAGCGCTGATCGGCAATAGCATCAATGATATCAATGAAGCATGTTGCTTCCCTATGAAATATGTATCAATGAAAATATGAAAACAAGAGCAGCTGATCAATGATCAATAGGCAAATGGGCTGGTCCAATGGGGGATACCCCAATAATGCCAAGTTGAATGGGGAAAAGTCATGATAGACCGTGATAGACCATTGGCTTTTTGGGATACCCCATTCTTAAACAAATCCGCCCAACGGTGATCCTTTTGTTGGTGCATACCACTGCCTTGTAGACAACAGGAATTAGAAGCGCAGACCGAATACATTCGCGCTCACAAGGACTTGCTGCCGACAAATGTGATGTTTTTTTGCTACCAAGAAGCAGTTGGAAGATGTTTGCAAGTTGGGTTGAAACCATTTAAAGCAATTTTGTCTTCGCTTACCTTAGTTCCAAGTGGGATGACAACTGTTACTAGGAGGATGTGGTTAAGAGGTCAGCAAATGTTTGGCCCTGGTCTTGTATCTTCTTTCTATGGCTCATGTTGTCTCGGAACTGTGATGACATTTTGGCCATGTATCTTCCATCAGTTCAGTTGCCGTGCTCAGCTTGGAGGAATACTTGCATGAGCAGCAGACCTCCATCACATGTACGGAGGCTGGTTGTTTTGGGCGCCCCAGAGCGCCATGCCGCCATGCGCCATCCGTTGTGGTAAACACAGAGGTCATCGAGTCATCGGGGTCCCAATGGTCCCCATTCAGAAACCACAACAGGTTCTGAAGCAAAACATGGACGAGCCAACTGCAGTCCACATCTGAGTGGGTTGGTTGGTGACCTCCCACTGGGCCGTCCCCCACTGGGCCCCCACTGGGCCACTGCCTTGGACTTCCAATGTCTGTTCCATTCCTGGGATAGTTCACCGAAGACTAGAAATGAAATACTGATGACTACATGTTTGTGATTCAAGACCATCTACCAAATGGATTTGCGGCAGTTTTCCCTTTTTAAAGTCGACATCCGTTTGATGGAAAGGAAAAGGCTGTATTGGTGTTTGCAAGGACAGGTGAAAACAGAGAGCCCAGCATGGTAGTATTGTAGAATATCTGGTTGGTGGTTTCAAACCTGTTTTATTTTCCATTTCATATATGGGGATGTCATCCTTCCCATTGACTTTCGTATATTTTTCAAGATGGTTTTTGCACCACCAACCAGATTCATGATAGATGATGATACCATTTAACAACCCCAAACCCATCCATTTAACACCAGTCCCCTTTCGCGGTTCCTTTAAACAAACACGGGGTTAGACGAGCCAGACGAGCCACGACGAGGTCAGCATGTTGGTGATCGGCACGGAGAACAGGATGATCTACATTCTGGACAGCAACGCATTGAACCTGGCAGCCAAGGTGAAGTTGGAAGCTGTACCCACCTTCATCTCAGTGCTGGGGCTGTTTGATGTGGAGTACAGGACAGGGCGCCAAAAAAAGTGGCATAAAGTTGCCACTGAAAGGCGCATTGGAATGTCATGCGGAAACGCTATGAATATGCTATGAATGGATATTCATAGATGATACATGATGATACTGAAATATAAAACTTATTATAAAATATACCATAACATACAATAACATACAATAACATACAATAATATACAATAATATACAATAATATACATTGAAATGCTACATGAAATGTCCTATGTGTAAGAGTTACATTTTTGGCATTGTGCTCACAATGCTACGGTACCAGGATCACGGTGGCCTGCAGAGACGGGAATATCTACACTGTCAAAAATGGACAGGCAATGGCTGGGACTTTTCGACGGTGAAAATTTAGGGTAATGACCCCAAGGTACTACCAGGATCTACCAGGTATTGTCGGCTGTCATACTGAGATGTTCACGTCAGAAGTGACATTTTGTGGGTCGCTTTCTCAGAGATTTTGAGTAAACCGTCCCATTTTAATTTTATTGGATTGCCCTACTACATGAATTACATGACATCTATATCAAAACAGCATCCGTAAATATCTGCAGAGGTGCTCAGCAATGTCATCGAATTGGAGACTCAGCCTGTGGGACTCGTCAGATTTGTTGGGGATCCCCAGAGCCCAGCAAACCGGGCGCTTTCTTGGTCTGAAAAATTCCAGCTTCATTCCAGCTTCAGGAGATTCTTGGATTGAAAGATATGGAAAAACCCTGAAAATCTCAAGTCAACAAGCAGCATCCAAGTGATTCGGAGGGTTTGGGCTTGAAAGTTGTGTAGGACGACAAGGTACCGATTAATCAGCTTAGGTGTCCTTCCAATCTTGCTTATTCTGCATCGATTCGTCGTGTATGATAGCCTTTACACGCTTTAAAAAAGACTGCCCCTGCCAGGACAAAAATGTCTACGTCGGCTGCATGGATAACGCGTTCTTCTCAGTGCTGCGGTTCCATCTGCGGTTTGATCAGCAGTTTGGTGGGAGATTCCTTTGGTGTCGAAATGACTAGCCAAGTGAGTCTCTGAGTCCCAAATAGCAAGATGATGCCGGATGATGCAGAATGTACGAGCAGATTTTCGTTGACTATTTACAGGCAACATGTTTTTTGGGGCCAAGGATATCCATTTTTCTTTTGCACAGGTCATACACTGTTTCCACTTCAAGGGTAAGAAGAATCACTCCATCTACTTGTTTGGTCCTCAGCTTCAGTGGCGTGTCCACGTGGGATGAAGAAATCGACTCAGGGCGTGCCAGGCAGTTGGAGATGGATCCAAATGGATGGCAACATGGCATGGGGCTTTCCGAAGTCATGGTACCCAAAAAGCATTCAAGTCATTAGACCACCACTGACCATGGTTATCCAAGACTTCGTATTGTAACATATTATATATATATATGTTTATTTATATATGTATTATTATATATTTATATGATTATATATAACAATATATATATAACAATATATATATAACAATATATATATATAACAATATATATATAACATATTGTAACATATCGTAACATATTGATACATAGTTTTTGTGTGTGTAATGTGACAACCATGGTCCACCAAGGCCCTGCCCGATCTCGTGTATGTCCTTGCTGCAAATCACAAAATCCCGTGTGGCCAAGGTTGGGGCCTGAGTGGAGGAGGATCCCTATGAAAAAAACCCAGTTTTGATGGATTTTCATAGGGAACATATGGGAAAATGGTGGAAAATAGATGGAAAATTGGTTAATGATGTCTATTAACCTTTAATAGATTTTAATAGGGAAGATATATGGGAAAATGATGGAAAAATTGGCTAAGCACCCATGGAAGTTTGAAGTTTGGGGGTACCCCGGTTTTCAGACCAAGGCTTTGGTGGTGGCTTTGCAGAATGGTGAGGCACCCATGGTAGCGACATCACCAGTGGCTAGCTCTGAGTTCCTGTGCTTGTCCCGGAATTGATGTTCTAATGATGTTTAATGATCTTTGGATGATTTACATGAACTCCCCATGTTCAAGCAATCTTTATCCATATAGAATGGGCGTACCGTAAAATACCTTGACCTGTAGATGTTCACTGAAAAATCAAGCTGTCAGATCCATAGTCAGTTGCAGTAGGTGCGTCTCTACAATGGGAAGCACCTCATAGCCACGGTGGAAACGTTTCTGGGCAAACGAACGGGTCTTTCGCGACATCATCAAGGGGGAAGAAGCGAAGCAAAAAGGAATTCAAAAATACTATATATATATGTATGTACATATATGTACTATAGCTCTGAGGGTCATCCCCTAGTCATCCAGATAACAACATGATTCAACGTGAAATATTGTGCGAGTTGGTGGATGATTTGCAGACGAATGTCCGATGGACTGAGTCGGCTCTCAGGAATGATGTGGTCTCCGGAATTAAGCTTGGAACCTTCGGCCGGGAGGAGGGCTCGATGGTGCCTCGGCATGCCGAGGGGCTCTGGGATGTTGCTAATTTCCAAGGATTACCGGAGATAAACTATGATAAACTCCCAGTCTTTGCATTTCTTTGCACTTAAAGTTACACTGCATGAATCATCATAGGTCATAGACCCATGTTATTCCTGCCGTGACTGATTGGTGCCAGGTTCACAAAAAACACTCAGCACTTTGATAATTTCAGGGACTCCACCAACATTCTGCAAGTGAGAATGTTTACCAACTGAAGAGGAAACAGCAACTGAAAGAGGAAGACAATGGAAGACTGTATTTTCCACTTCGTGGAGTGCTTCACAATGGCGGTCATTTCGAACATTTTTTGATTAAGAGCCCACACAGACTCGTTTTTCTTCCCAGTTTAACATAGTCTGCTCATGTCTATCCAAGCTGTACTACTGGCCCTTCAGCTCCTACAGTCCATTCTTGGTCGTGGTTTCAAATCCTCTTCACTTTCAACCACATATGGAATATGATGGAACTATATGATTACTATATGGATTACTATATGGGATATTTGGGGATGACACCAGATGTGAAATGACTATATCAGATAGTTTTTTCACATCCGATTTTCAAGTTGCCAGCCATGAAATAAAACGAGGTGTTGAGCTTTAAGTCCGGAGCTTTGATGGTAGGGAGCTCAGGTATCGTTGGACCACGCCGGGTTGATCTGAGAAAATGGATCAAAATGCTGGTTGGAAGATCATTTGTTCCATTTTGTTCCCACTGAAACTTATGGAAACTGCGATATACTGCGATGTTTGTATAAGGTTTGTATATGGTTTGCGTAAATTTCCATGGTTTCCACATTGGGCTTAAATGGTGTCCGGTGTTGTAAGGTGAAGATCTTGCAGCGCACGGCCAATCTGGACGGCAGCTCTGTGAATGCTGGTCCTCCACCTGAACAGGCGCCAGGGATAAAGGGGACATAGCCTCCAAGCATCACTAACCCACATAAAAGATCATAAAAGTGTGGTATTGTGTGGCAACGTTGAGAGCAGCACGCCCTACTTGTTGTATGTTCTATGTTCTGAAAATCTCTGAAAATAAGAGATCTTGGTTCTGGTGCTTAGTCGGTTAGTGGAGGCTATGATCAAGGGACAATGATGGTATTGTGGGTAAAACAATGTCATTTTTACCACCCATTTATGGGAATGGTAAGTTTCTAGCACCTATATATTTATGGTTTTCTGACTGGGGGATGGTAAACATTTAACCATGTTTTTTAACCAACTAATTAGTGATGATAATGGTGACAGCTAGATCCAATTTTTTGATCCATCCAGTAGAGGACATCCCGCTGGACGTTCCCAAGAAGACCAAATTGCCTCGCGCTTAGCAAAAGCAGATAGCTATGGCATATCTATGGTATACCAATATTGTTGATGCCATGTTTTGCAAAAGCTCAAATTCTATGAGATATTGTCAGTTACAATATTGAAAAAGCATGGCATGATGGCATGACAAATATGGTTTTCAATTTTTCTTGGCACAGAATAGTGTCTTTTTCAGATAATTATATTATTTCCAAGAGGAATTGAAAAAGAGTGGCCTGAAAGAAGATCTCCAAAGGAGCACTGCTCAAATTTCTTGAGATTCTTGAACAGATGCAGGACTTGTCTTATTCCAGTGCTTGTCCCTTGGTGAATATGCTACGAGCTGCTACGAGGTATGTGGAGCAGACCAGCAGAGAGCGAGAGCAGGCGATTGATATGCACAGGACACGTGATTCTCGCTCCATGGAGCTGTCAATTTTCCAACAAAAAAGGCCGACCTCAACATAGGTGATGATTAGTAAAGGTCAATCAAGCCAGCAAAAGTGCTTAGGATATATACTCTATATACTATATTATCTATCTATCTGTCTATCTATCGATCTAATCTAATCTAATCTAATCTAAATCTAATCTAATCTAATCTAATCTATCTATCTCTCTCTCTCTTTGTTTGCCCACCAACATGTGGCTTTATGTGCTTCACCCCCTTTCAGACCTCTATGGAAACACATCATTTGTATGAAGAAATATCTATCACTATCTATCATCCCAAAAGCGTGTGGATGCAAAAACAAGAAATTCCTGCTAGCACTTCTTCAGTACCTGAGTTTGGGCCTCCTTCCCAAACTCATCGTAACTTCAGCAAGCTGCAGGAAGTGAAAAAAAACCAGAAAAAAAAAGTTCTTGGACTGGTGTGGAACTAGCCATAGATTGCATCAGGAAGATTCTCGCTAACGCAGGACCTTTCAAAGGGACTTATGCAAGTCGGGTGCCTTAGAGACACCAGGCCGCCAATGCTTCTTCCAGTTGATGTTCAATGTTTAAAAATGCCACTTTTTGAAAGATGTCTCATATGGGCCAAGGTCTACGTGCTTCTCAGAAGTGTTTTTTTGGGGAAATTCAACAGAGCAATCCATTGAATTCCATTGAATCCTTTTTGTAAAATGCTGGCTAAACCACTGTGTTTTTGTCCAAATGGATGGAATCTGGTTGGTGGTTTGGAGAATCTTTTGTATTTTTCCATATATTGGGAATGTCATAATCCCAACTGACTTTAACTCCATCATTTTTCAGAGGGGGAGGTCAGCCACCAACCAGGTATGGATTTTTATGGAGACATGACAAACATGACTATTCACCCGGATTGGATCAAACATGTTGCTGAAATCACCATCCTTGCCCAGGCTTCGCTTGTCTACTGCAAGGGCGTGAACCCGGCCCTGTTGAGATGTGAAAGATATAGATATTATTTTATATATGTATTATTATGTATTATATATGATATTATATATATACCATATATATATCATATCATATATCATATGGCAAATTATAATGACCTCACTGTGACTTCACTGGAATCATGCTTAGTAAGGGAATCATCCCCAAACGGCCTTATTTCAGGCTGGTGAACTAGTGTAATCTATCGAGATATATCATGCAATGCATAATATTATGTGTTATGTATTATATATTGTATCTTATAAATTATGTTGTAGACTATATATGATATATGAAATATTGTGTATGATATATTTTACATAGAACATATTACATATCATACAATATTGTGTATATATATATATATTGTATTATATATATATTGTATACATATATATATATATACATTGTATACATGTTTATATGCAATATACATATAGATATGTTTTACTATACGTATATTATATATACTATATCCTATATAATTATATATATATATCATAGAATACATAGTATATAGTATGTTGATGTTCTGTATATTGTATATATATATGGTATACTCTACAATCGATATACAATATATACAATGATGTACATCCCGCACTGTGCCAGGTATGTGAACTTGCTGGGCACCGGGCACGGGCCTATGTCAGGAACCCCAGCACTTCGTGAACAGCCCTGGAAATGTCCCCGTTATTGTTGTTGCTGTGGTATATCCATATTCATCAGATACTTGGATATTATATGTATCTATAATCTATATATGTGTGTGATTTATATATATAGTATATATGTACACAAATGTATGATTTATGATATGTAAATATATATATATATTCATATATATATATACATATATATATACATATATATATATACATATATATATATACATATATATACATATATATATACATATATATATACATATATATATACATATATATATACATATATATATACATACGTGTGTGTGTGACACATATGATATAGATGATATATGATGTATATGTGTATGTGTGTATGTATGATATTTACATACATGAGGTGTGTATATATATATATATACATGATGTATATATATATATATTGATTGATTGATTGATTGATTTGATTGATTGATTGATTGATTGATTGATATGATATATATGTATATATATACATATATGTATGTGTGAGAGATATGTATCTAGATCTATATATTGTGTCTGATATAGCTGATGTATATATATATACCTATTTCCCAACATACTAATATAGATATATCCCTCATCCATCATGTTTACATCTACATCTATGATATTAAATTTAAACATGTATATATATATACATGTTATATATATATATACGCATCCCTTATCCGTTGTATCTACGTCTACGCCTATGTCTATCGATTGATCTATCTATCTATCTATCGATCTATCTATCGATCTATCTATCTAATCCTAACTATCTAATACTATCTTTCTTATCCTATCTATCTAATCTAATCCTACCTATCTAATCCTATCTAATCTAATTCGCTCTAATTCTATATCTATCTATCTATCTATCCATGGATCGATCCATCAATCTATCTACTGTATCTATCTTTCTTTCTTTCTATCTATCTCTTTGTCTGTCTATCTGTTTATGTATCTATCAATCTATCTGCGATCTATCTATCTATCCATCTATCTATCCATCCATCCATCTATCTATCTATGTCTCTGTCTCTATCTCTATCGTTCTATCGTTCTATCTATCTATCTATCTATCTATCTATCTATCTATCCTATCTTATCTTATCTTATCTTATCTTATCTTATCTTATCTTATCTTATCTATCTATCTATCTCTCTCTATCTATTTATCTCTCCATCGTTCTATCTTTCTATCTTTCTATCTGTCTATCGTTCTATCTTTCTATTTGTCTACCGTTCTATCATTCTATCTTTCTATCTGTCTACCGTTATATCTTTGTATCTTTCTTTCTTACTGATCTATTTTATTTGTCTATCTTACTTATCTATCTTGCGCATCTATCTTACTTATCTATCTTGCTTATCTATATTACTTTTATTTCTTACTTATCTATTTTACTTTTCTATCTTACTTGTCATGTTACTTATCTATATTCATTTGCTTTCTGACTTATCTATCTTGGTTATCTATTGTACTTACCTATCTATCTATCTATCTATCTATCGAACTGGCTAACTAATCCCAACTATCTAATACTATCGTTCTTATCCTATCTATCTAATCTAATCCTACCTATCTAATCCTATCTAATCTAATTCGCTCTAATTCTATATCTATCTATCTATCTATCTATCTATCCATGGATCGATCCATCAATCTATCTACTGTATCTATCTTTCTTTCTTTCTATCTATCTCTTTGTCTGTCTATCTGTTTATCTATCTATCGATCTATCTGCGATCTATCTATCTATATATATATCTATATCTATCTCTATCTCTATCTCTATCCATCCATCCATCCATCCATCTAACCGTCCATCCATCTATCCATCTATCCATCTATTCATTTATCCATCTATCCACCTGCCTGCCTGCCTGTCTGTCTGAAGGTCTGTCTGTTTGTCTGATCTACCTGATCTATTTGATATGTCTGATCTATATTATCTGTCTTATCTTCTCTTGTCTATCGTATCTTATCTTGTCTTATCTATGTGGAAACATGGTTCGCACGTAGCTTGATACTGTACATCTCGATTCACATCACAAAATATCCCCCATGTTGGCGAAATCGCTTGCCGAAAACTCCTCAGGTCCTCTTCAGGTGGAGCACAGGTGCGAATCAACGCACAAGTGCTAGGCACTCGATGGGGCTATGGGGGGATGGATATTTCATGATATTTCCTGGGGATATTACTAAGCAATAAGAATGCAGAAAGACGATTCCAATGGGGTATTAACGGGATTCAATGGGATTCAAAGACTTCCTGGGGATTTTACAATGAAAAAAGGCTGAAACCAACCATTTTACAGAGGATTTGGGGGATACCAGTCACAAAATCGGGTATACTATCCGGATCTGTCATGGTTGGTCCAAGACTGGGTGTACCCCAAAATTGCAAAATGATGTACAGTTCCAACAAAGAACGGAGGCATTCCACCCAAAACCCTGGAAAATCAAGTAGATAGTGTCCGTATGTGAACGAAAGATATCCCCCAGTTGTTGTTTTGTCTCCAAACGGGGCATACCATGAATACCTTCATTTCATGGCTGAGCGCAGGCATGGGTCCGCAGTTCAAGATTCTGGTGAGAATCCAAAATGCCGGTCAGGGTCCCAGGGTCCTGAGAGGTTTCGGGGTGACCCTGAGGGCGGGGGCAGATCCGTGCAGCAAAAACAATGGTGGAGTTGTGATGCACCCGGCAAACATGGCTTGGTTCGGTTATTTTTTGTGTCAAAAACGGGGGTGCTCAATTTTTCCAAAGGTTGGAGTAAAAACTTGTAAGAAAATTGGCAGGTGATTGGCAGGTCAATCGATAAATCTCAATGGGAACATGCAATGTCTTGCTCGGGATGATTTGTTTCGATTGCCACGTATCTCAGGTTAGCCAGTGTTGGGGAGGATTTTCTGATATTCTGAAATTCTCTGGGATGTGGTCCGGCCCAGAACTGATCCTTCAAATATGAACATTGGAGACACGTTGAGTTTATACTAGTTTATGAGTCAACTGGAGATGATGAAGTAGCTGCTGGGAATCATGCAGCTTCAAAATTCTACAACCTCCACATGCGACAAGGCGAAAAAATTGTAGACACGGTTCTAGATTTAGTTCAAAGGTTGATTTGCTTTGTTTGTCGAATGGTTTTCATTGTTTTTCATTGTTCCTCTAGATGTGTTTCATGTTTTTCTCAGTGTTTCGGATCAGAGCTGGCTGCCAGTCAACTGACGGATCTGGGTATTCCCAGATCTCCCGACTATGTCCTTGCGGTACCTTGGTGAAATAGATGCATTATGCCCAGGGTCTGAGTATCCGTAGTCGCGGTTTGCTTTGGTCACTGCACAGCCGTATTTCCGTGTAGTTCAAAAATCGCAAATTGTGAATTGTGTAGAAGATCCACCGGGGTTTCAGCGTTTTCATCATTTGAAAGATGTGTGATTGTAATGATCTTACTGGTCAATGGTCAACCCCAAGAATTGGATGTTTTTTTGTGCTAAAAACGACCAGCCATATCCAGATCAGTCCAAGTCCCTGAATTTTCTGGGCCCTTTGTTCACCACAGGAGTCGATTCGGGGAATTGTTTGAGCGTCCTCAGATGACTTGTTAATAAAATGGTGCCTCAAATCATCTCTTGCAGTCTTCAAAATACTCAGACCATTCCAAAATATTACATATATAATCATGTATGTATGTATATATATATATATATGTACAATATCATATATATACATATATGCACAATATGCTATGATGGAACAAACCAGAATCATTCACAACCTACAGCCCCAAATTATTCAGAATTCGTATATCCCAGAATTGTACAGAAGTAACATTTACAGGAACCCTCCATAAGTCTTCCAGTTCGACAAAAATTAGGACTCCGTCGTGGGGATCACTCTGAGGTGCCGACGCACTTTCTTGGAGGTGGTTGAGCACGTGGAAACGATCGAAGTCGGTTCTTCGCGTCGACATTCATGCAGCGGCCTGGAAGGTTTGCAGCAAGCTGCTTGGCAACGCAACGGGGGAAGATATGTGGTGGCCAATGATGGAGAATACCCACGAAACATCACGAAAGATTGTTAAACTCATTCTTAAACCGGTTGCTAATTTTGAAGGTGCTTTTGTAGTTCACGGTCCATTTGATAAATAGCTGGTGTTCTGACGGGAAAGATACAAGGAGAGTATCGAATCTTGCATGGACAAAAACAGCAGCAGTGTCATTTACCCACTGAACATGGGCATTTGACTCGTCAACTAATTGCACAACCAGTAGATGCTATGTGGATCTGTATGAATCTGTGATATTTTACGATTGATCACATATGCAGAATATGCAGAATATGCATCCCATCCGTTCATGCTTTCGTGTGTTCATGCATACATGTGGTTGGTCAATCCTTCGTTCCGTTACACCTATGCTCAATCCGTCGATCGTCCATTCCATTCATATGCTTGTATTTGTTGATGTGTTGCTTGTTTTCGTCTGTGTGTGATTGTGTGTGTGTGCGCTGTTTTTATGTCCAGCCGTTCATTTATTATGATAGGACATCATAGGTTCAGCCTTTGCTAATTTTGTCCATGCATTAGTTGTGTCACCCCCTCTCCCTAGCACTTTGTGCATTGAAGGCGTGCCATTTCCTGAGTTTTCCGTGCTGAGTCTTTAAGCATCAACCAGGTGTTGATGGGTACGTTCCAAAGTCATTCTCAAACTGTACAGTTTTACAGATTTGAGGTTTATGAATGTTTATTATTGGTTATGTTTGCTTTGGTTTTGGCAATGTGAGTTCAACTTATAATTTATAGTCGTTGGGCTACACGCTCCGTATTCAGGAGCATCGATGTCAAGAAGCAGAGGACAAACTGCTGCAGAAGGCAGCTGATTCCTTCGCTTGGCACTTAGAAGCTCGACTTCTTTCAGTCTTGTTTTGACCTGCAATTCTTGGGCTGTCCAAAAAAGACATGTCTTCTCTACTGACGCTTGGGAATCCATGTTTTGTATTGTTTTGTATGATTTTGTGATAGGGTTGGACTGTCCACTTTCATCCTTTCGGTTTCTTCGATTCCAAGAATTGGAGAAAAACACAGAGTCGCCTGACTGGACAAATTCAGGACATTCCGATTTCTCGAGGAAGCTACGGTCATCCGGAGATGTGCGCAGCTCCATGCATCCGTGCTTTCTACTCCAAGTGCACCAACGGCGTCCTCTGCGAGTTTTGCCACTTTGGACATACCAAAGCCAAAGTGAAGCTCTTCAAAGCGCAACGGCAGCTTTTCGATTCTCTGGAGGAGGCCACGGTGCTGTCCCTGGTGCTTTCACTACTCAGAGACAAGTGCAAGAAGCTCCCAGCGACACAGCAAGAAGTCATGAGACTCCTGCTTGCGGCCCTCCAGAAGCGAGTCGTGCATTTGGGGCAGCCCATAGTTTCACAAAACACACGAAGGAGTTTGCAAACCCTCAAAAAGTTCTCTATTGGCCGCTTATTTGAGGTCGTTGAGCAGAGCCGTCAGGTCGACGCAGCTCTCAAATCAGAAGTGAGGAGTTTGTTGATGGGCGCACGTACTATGGTGCAGAGGCTTCATGCCTGGGATCGGAATCCGTGATTTCACCAACAAGGTGTGCGCACAGATCTGACCCAGAGAAATTGATGTTGAATGACATCAATGATCTGATCAACAAGAAATGCTCAGAAATGCACCCATCGCTTCATAGAAGCATGTTGCTATTTAATGAAAACTGGCAATATATGTCGTGTCGCTGTAAATCCGCCAGGGGCAACCCGTTAGTGGCTCTGCATCCGCGAGCGATTTTGCATGATTTTGCAGATTTCATTTCATAGACATTGCTCAATGACATCGTGGCACATCTCAAGCTTTGCGCAATCAACTAGCATATTGATTTTCGGAAGTAAGAAGTCCAGCTTTCGGCCATTGATTTCTTTGAAACTCCAGCTTCATGTGCCATGATTTGGTTGTCAGCATATGTCAGCATGTAGTTGCGACCCACGTAAGAATTTTCCAAGGGGCAAGTGGCAGTTTGGCCGCAAAGCCTCATACATGGATACGGCCTCGCATGTGCCCGTGGATTTGTCTCGCTTGTGCCCGTGCAGCCCTTTCAGTCATTTGACGCAGGTAGATGTTGATACCTACTCCCCTTCTCCTTGTCCCCAAGTCGCCCCCTAACCCCAAGTCGCCCCCGTGTCCCCTAAAAAGATAAACCTTAAATGGTTGTTTATGTACATTTTGATACCTACTCCCCGTCTCCAAGTCCCCAAGTCCCCCCCATGCCCCCTAAAAAGATAAACCTCAAATGCTTGTTTACGTACATGTTGATACCTACTCCCCTTCTCCTTGTCCCCAAGTCCCCCCTAACCCCAATTCCCCCCCTATTTCCCCTAAAAAGATAAACCTAAAATGGTTGTTTATGTACATGTTGATACCTACTCCCCATCCCCAAGTCCACCCTAACCCCAAGTCCCCCCATGCCCCCTAAAAAGATAAACCCTAAAAGGTTGTTTATGTACATGTTGATACCTACTCCCCTTCTCTTGTCCCCAAGTCGCCCCCTAACCCGAAGTCCCCCCCGTGTCCCCTAAAAAGATAAACCTAAAATGGTTGTTTATGTACATGTTGATACCTACTCCCCTTCTCCTCCCCAAGTCCCCCCCTAACCCCAAGTCCCCCCCATGTCCCCTAAAAAGATAAACCCTAAAAGGTTGTTTATGTACATGTTGATACCTACTCCCCTTCTCATTGTCCCCAAGTCGCCCCCTAACCCGAAGTCCCCCCCGTGTCCCCTAAAAAGATAAACCTAAAATGGTTGTTTATGTACATGTTGATACCTACTCCCCTTCTCCTTGTCCCCAAGTCCCCCCCTAACCCCAAGTCCCCCCCATGTCCCCTAAAAAGATAAACCCTAAAAGGTTGTTTATGTACATGAAGATAGGTACACATGAAGGTGGGCGCAAGTGAGTCGTTTTGATGGGCCCAAGTGAGGCTAGGCCCATCATACAGAAGGTCATCCATAGTCGCAGCCAGGCGTGTCACAAAACTTGCGAATTTTTGGGTCATCCAATGGGATGACGATTTTTGGGTCCACCACTTGCTGGTTAACCTCAGTTGTTGATTGTTTTGTGAGTTACAACTTGAACAAGAATAACATGGAACCTCCCAAAAAAAAGAGGTGTTGAGTGGCTTTGGAAGATCATGTTCCTGACCAAACCGACCAAGCGAAACTGTTTGGAACGCGAGGTTCCACATCTCTGAACGATGTGCCCGTGCATTGTACCACCAACCCGAATCTGTACCGGATACCCAAGTCGTGACCTCAGATGTTTCACCAGGAATCATCTGGGTCAAAAGAATTGATCTCATCAGATGATGTGCCTGGATTTGCCATATGGTTGGTGTGTGGTTAGCGTATCCGAGATGTTTTTGGACACTTGGAAAATCAAGACTCAACTGGTCCATTTCCACGTTGCTCCCCAGTTTTGCGAACCATGCGCGGCATTGGCAAGGCCGTGCTTCTTCCTGCCAATCCTCGTGCCGCAGCAGGCGGTGTGAGATATCTTGAGCTTCACCATAGTGATCCCTAGCAAAGCATCTCACAGCGCCACGACGATCCGTGATTATCAGATAATCAAAAACCAAATGCCTCGTGTCAAAAGGTGCTTTAAAAGTTTTACCATCTGGTTATGACTAACATAGCCATGGAAAGATCCACCATTTTTAAGTTCAGTAAACCATCTATTTCTATGGGCCATCTATACCATGGCTATGTTAGTCATAACCAGAGGGTACACTGATATCTCCTGATCCTGATCACTTCCAGACATCACTTGAAATGGTGGTGAGTGACTGGCCCACTGGCCGACCAGTCGCTCCATTTTTGGCGGCGGTTAGTTCTGACTTGGGAGTTGTTTTGCATAATTGGCTCAGAGATGTGTTTGTACTGCATAGAAGGAGATATTTATATATAGAGATCATATTCATTCACAATGTCACAAATATATGTATACAATATAATATAATATATAATATATAATATATAATATATAATATATAATATATAATATATAATGTATAATATATAATATATAATATATAATATATAATATATAATATATAATATAATATAGTATAATATAGTATAATATAATATAATATAATATATGATAATATAGTATAGTATAGTATGATATACTTTAATATAATACAAGATAATATAATATATACATATACATATATATATACTGTATATATATATATACACACGTGATCTAGCATGACACAAAATATTGGATAGGACTTTGCCCAGAGCCAGGTCTACCTACTGGAGGTACCTGTGGCATGCATCAACGAGAACGGCGGGACAGCCTCGGTCGGAAACTTTCGCTGACTTTCAGAAAGATTTGGGAAATATGCGTGGCTGGGATTTGGGATTTTGTTTTCTGGAAATATTGGGGTGGGTTTGAGTTGGGGTGGGTTTGAGTTGGGGATCTCCAAGACTGGTGGGTGTTGGTGCTCAAAGGCGTTTAGTTTTTGACTTAAAGACTGCAAATTCTACCTTTCCGAGACGAAGAACACAGAAGCAGTGCATGTGGCAATGTTTGCTGGTCACCTTAAGTTTTCGCCCAGGTCCGAATATTCTTGGCCAGTCAGCACTCGCATGTGCCCTTGATTTCTGCGGGGTTCCTAGATGTGGCTGCGGCCAAGCAGTTGGTGCAATTTGGGGGGACTTTAAACAGGAGGGGTTGGGTTTGGATCATAATTGTTTCTGGGGTACTACGGAGAAGATCACGTTGTATCATTGAATCTGCCCAGACTTTGAGTTGAAGTTTCTGACCCAGGGACCCTATACTCTGGCCGTTTTTGGTCTTAACAGATATGAAAAGTAATCAAGCAGATTTAAGAGTCCAAGTTTCTGGACACGTTGCGATATGCCCTTCACTAGAGCTACATGGGTCTGATTTAAAAGCCAAAAAGTCCTGCAGCTTATCATAATCGGTGTCAAATCACCCAGCAATCCTGGTGTTTCCCTTCTTTTTTCCTGGCCAGTTCCACCAGGCAGTTGTTCAAATGCCCATCTCTGAGCCGCCGCTGCTGGACTTTTGAGGCGACGTTCCGCTGGGGTCTGTAGCGGGAGGTTCCTATTTTTGATATTGTTTGGTGATTTTGGATGATTTTGGAAGGATGACTTTTTTGGGTGGTTTATATGATCCTCGGAGATTTGTGGAATTTGAGGAGGATTTGCTGTCATTTTTGGGGGGTATATGTACCATTCCCAGGATACTAACATTGGTATGGATCAAAACCTATCATGATGAAGCCTCATTTATAAGCTATTTTGGTGTGAAAGGGTTGTGACGCGCAGGGACATATTGACCCTGCCATGCGGTTGGGGGTTGGCAGACTACTTTCATCTCAAGAATCAGCCATTCTCCGGGTCTATGTTAATCTGGATTTGTCTGAAAATAACGTTCCAAGAACCCTAAAATTCAATGGTTAAGAAGTTGAATTATACCCACCAGACAGAATACCGTTGTGAGATATCCATTAAGACAATTCAAATGAAGATGATGGTACAATGGAATATTTAAGCAACAACATGGGGTATGTGGGTTTGTCCCACGACGGGTTATGCCCACAACTGGACTACCCTATGGAGACAAACTCGAATTTGCAGGTCTCTGGCGCATCTAACCATTCCGTGCATCCTACCATGACATGTTAATGGTCCTTCTCAATTTCATAGAACCGTAGAATAATTTAGTGCCCAATCAGATCAGTGCAACCTGTGGCCTTATTATTTTTTTGTCGCAGACCTGAAGCAGATGGAATTGAAAGCCAAACACTTTTAAGGGTTGATATTTCAGATTTTGAATGTCTTTTCTTCGCCCCACAATGTTTTCCTGGGTTTGGGGCTCTTCATTCTATCAACCAGTGGACCGTCCCTGGATTCAGCAAACAACTGCCGTGGAAAATGCCAACTCAAAATCACTATCCGATGTTCCTCTCCAGACTCTAGCAATTCCTCATAAATTCCTCATAGAGCCCAGGGATTTGTGGCATTCTGCAGACCAAAATTCCAATAACCTTAATTTTCTGTTCGGTCAGATCCTGTCGCTTCTCAGGTGTGCCACCATGTGGAAGTTTAAGTCGAGGTGAACAGCGTTTTCGAGACCTCGAAAGTATTTCCATAGATGTCAGCACTTACCAGACCAGATATGTTGTAAGAGTTAGTTGTGTTTGCCTTTAACAATTCAGAAATGCTGTCACTTTGGTGAGATGAAGGGATATGTTTGTATGATTTTGTATGAGGATATTGGTTCGTTGATGTTGATTATGAAAGCAGATGAAAGCAGAAAAGTTCACATGAAAGAAACAAGTGTCTGGAGAAAAACAGTTTCAGAGAAAACACAAAAACATGTCCTATCATTCAGTGGTTTCTATCAGCAACGATGCCATCGTTTCACCAGTGATCTCGACCGTTAATGTGTGCGGGAGATGCAACAAAAAATCCACCGCCATGAAGGATTCATGGCGTCTTGTTGTTGTAGATGGTCCATTGATCGTCTCTGCAGAATGTCACAAGAATTGGTACAGAACGTTTCAGGGGATCTTGAAGATCTGGGTTTGCAGAAAGTGGGAATTCCAGTCTAGGCCAGCAACTGCAATTGATCACCAGTGTTCTTGTTTGACCACCTTTCCCTTGCCAATCTGCACCCACAAGTTGCTCTTGGCCCAAAGCAAAGGCACGGCAACTTGGGACTCGGGACCCTTGGGATAGGTATTCAGGTGGATTTGGCTATGGATCAATCCCTAGAGATACCATTTATAGGGATGAACATCCATTTGCCAGCTATTTTGGTGTTCACCATGGATATAAGGTTTTGACCCATATCCATTTCAGATTGTGGAAAATGCACAAATTTCTGGTGGTTTTGAGCAGACTATGGCTGTGGCTTAAGCCATCATCGACACCGTGACGCTTTCATACGCTTTCCATGGCGACCTGTCGCTTCACTGGCCTTGGTCAGCCTCCCCGTCACTTGGCCCAGTTGACCCTGGTTGATTAGTTACTGGGGGTTCGAGCATCGTTTAGGTCTTAGCAAAAGATGGGGATATGAGAAATGATGGTTGATTGATTATAGCAAGTGGTTGTTGTATGCTTTGTGGATTATGAACATACCTAGTTTATGGGGGATAATGATCACCCATAGTGGGAATCCGGAGGGTTTCGAACACTGCTCGTTTGGACTTGGAAATGCTAGAAGCTGCTGAACTGGCTTGTTGTTTTGTACTGTATGTGTTATATTCATGTCCTCCGCTTGCTTCGGAATGAGTGAATTGCAGCGACTGACTTTAAGGATGGGTCGAAACCATCTAATTAACCTATACCAGCAACAAACAGACGTTCAATATATTTTAGGAACCAAGATGTTTTGTTTGCAATTTGAATCCACTATGACATGTCTTGTGTGTAGAAGTTCTGAGAGGTTTCTGTAATGAAATGCTGCGAATTCAAAAGAATCAACCAGTGTACCTGGCACACACCTGACAGCAATGGATAGCAATGGTGGATTTTACTTCAAACACATCTGATTGGTGGTTTGGAACATTTGTTTTTTCCATATATTGGGAATAATCATCCCAACTTCAACTGACTTTCATATTTTTCAGAGGGGTAGGTATACCACCAACCAGACATGTTAGAGAAGGTGATACAGTGATACAGTACTAGTAGGGAAAGCCCCAGGGTTTTGCACCGAAGTTTGAGCCCAAGATCCCAAAGATCCGCAGGAAAGTCTTCGCTGCCAGGTTGGACTCCAATGCCGAGACCCCGAGCCCGGTCCATTTGGGCTCCCGGCAGGTGGCCAGACATGATTCGGTATGCACTGCCTGTCTTTCAAAATTGACCTACCCTCTGGTAATTTAACATGGCTATGGAAAATCACCATTTTTGATGGGAAAATCCACTATAGATGGCCATTTTCAATAGCTATGTTAGTTTACCAGAGGGTACAAAGATATGCACTTGAATCACTTGAAAGCAGAGACGACAATCTTCCTAGCACTTCTTGTACTGCAGTGACGCCTCATGCCAGGGCCAGCCATCGGCAGTGGACAGCACTTGGCGCCAAGGCATCTCCGGGAGCATCTAAGGAATTCAAAGGACCAGAAATCATCCATCCCAGAGCTATGCCTTGCGCAGGTTGCTGTGGCCACATTCTGGGCCCAGAGGTGTGGAGGATTAGTACGGTAAAATGATGTTTGCTTGTTAAAATCCACTCATTCTGCGAGGCAAATGTCTTGATGTGTCTGGATTACTCTGGATTGATATGTACTAGATTGTAATGTACATGCTCACACATACATCATCTTGAATTTGAGATTTGCCATGTTTTGTTAGATTTGAATATGTTCGCATTGAGATACTTTTGCACAGCAGATGCATCGGTTGACAAGTTGATCTCCGTGGACTTGACATGCAACGTTTCTGGCAGATGCTTGAAACTCCAACGCAGATGTCAGGGAAGTTCTGTCAGGCTCCCAGTGGAGTGGTGTGCGGAGTGGTGTTTGGGGCATTCATGGTGATTTCTGAGGGTTAACAATGCACAAGCACCATGTCAATTTGAAAGATTTGAAACAAACGTTGAGCAAGTGCCTAATAAGTGCCCAATCTGATGGGAATCACAATGATGAACACATTTGGCTCATCCTGCTGGCACTTGCCCCGGGGAGTCTCAGGTGAACATTGGGGAGACATCAACAGTGCTGAAGGACAACAGGGGCATGCTCATGTTATCCGATTATGATGAGATCATGTGTGTGTGTGTTTTATAATGATAGTGTTAATGCTGATGATCTTTGACTATCTGATTATGTTTGTTTATTTTTCACTATCTATTACCTGAGTATGTTCGTAACTAGGAGTCGTTGATCTGCTCCAACACTTGGTTCGCCAAAGGGGATTTTCGGCATCCTGCATTTTTCAATTTTTTCAGACGGATAAAAGCAGTTGCGATTGGGGACGGGGTCACAACCTACAATACCACATCCATATACATCTATAATATATCTATATAGACTATAGATACATATATGTATATGTAGTTATATGTATACATATATTTGGAGGATGAACATCCATAGCTAATTAATTACCAGCTATATTGATTTGAATACAACAGTACCATTGGATGTTTAATCCATAGCCAACTCACACCGTGAATCAGCCAGGATTTGGACATAACCCAAAGCCGTTTCTGTGGCCTGGTCCAACATGCGTGGTCCAACGACCTGTGTTTGATCAAAGATATGACCCATTTGATCTCCCGTGTTTGGATTTATGAGCACTGGAAAATACAACATCATATTTGTTTGCTTATGTGACCCATTTTAGACCCATTTTAGATGCTTGCTGGTGAATATCTGCATGTTATCCTAGTTCTATACATGCACCAGGGTTCCTCATATTTTCTCTACAGAAATCACACTTTGGGGAGGGTCACGAATCTTGTCCTCACGGTTTCGAGTGATGTCTCAACAGCCCGAAAGGAGGGAAGCCTGTAAAGACGCCTCGTCAATGGTAATGACATGACCAACCATTTTTGCAGATGCAAGGGGTGTACGCAATAGATGCTGTGGAAATATACATGTGTCCAAACAATAGTTGGCCAACACAGCCGACTTGGGACTCTATTTGATAAACTTGACAGTCCACAGTCAGCTCCGTCATATCGTGCCTATGGACCTGACACTGCAGAGTGAGAATCACCACAGCACCCCAGAAATATCACCATAGACCATGATAGACCCATGTGTTTTCTATTCCACCTCAATTATCCATGACTTTAGGAGGATGTTCCACGCCATTTTGTAGCACGGTGTATGTCCAATGCGTAATGCAGATGAGGATCCCAAGGACTCTTCTTCTTTTTGTCGATGTCTCCGTTTTGTTGATTTGTACAGTACCTAGTACATGATCACACATAAGTATAATCATACAATACATGTGTATATATATATATATACATATGTGTGTGTGCGCGTGTTTTTATGCAAAGAATATCAAAGAATGTGTATGTGTATATATATATATACACCCATATCCCCAGTGGTCAATTGGTGAGCATCCAAGTACTATGGTTCTGCAACTCCACCCAACTGACGCTCAGGTCATGGTTGGTCTATCACCCAGTTGCGACAGGCCAGGGTCACGACGGACAAACTTCAGGGTCTTTGGCTGCAGAAACAGACATCATCGGTACAGGTATGGTTCAAATTCAGAAACAGAAAAGATGTTGACCACTTTTGACCGTGAGTCTTGTGAAATCAAGAAGACATCACTATGTCACTCCAAAAATGAATCCACACAGGAACCAACAACCATCAACAACCCATATTTGGAAACGCAGGGCGAGAACAGTCCGCAAGGCCCTTTGACCTATACTCAAAGCAACAGTTGTACAGCCAAGTGGTCCAATTTCGTCATTTAGAGCTAGTGGTGAAAAGTGTTAAAATGTTGGTCTGTAGTCATCGTGGCTCAAGTTGGGTAGCTTGCTCAGCTTGACCTTGCAGGGATGGCTCTGAAGTTGTACCATGCAACCAGTGAATATGCTGCCGACCGAATCGAACAAGAAGGATTCAGGTGTGGAACTCACGGCTTTGCTGGTGGTGCTATCTACTTTTCCCAGAACCCAGATGGCGCTTGCCGGAAGTACCGGAATGGACGCGGCAACCCAGACATCCTCATCGAATGCGTTGTGAGGTTGGGCAGGATGTTGGAAGCTGCCAAGAACACAGTTGACGAATATGATGTGCGCTGCAGAGGCTGCGACTCCGTGACTAGAGCAGATGACAGTTGGTGTCCATTCTCATAGAAATTCCGTAGCAGGTACTTGCTTCAACAGTCAGAAGGTTGAGAATAACTTACATATTCATATACATTTCCATGATTAGGGTACGAAACCAGCTAGAATTTGCTGCTAGAGAAGCATCAGAGGACCCATCACTGGGAGACATGCAGTTTTTATTTTCACCGGCAAACCAGAGTGAACCATCACTGAGGTGAAAATCTCCAGTTTTGATGTTTACGCCGTCTACGACCCGCACCGAGTGAACATCATGACCTTCAGACGTATTGGAGGTGTGCCTTTCCAGAGCATGCGTGCTTTGAGATTTGAGGAACAACGACAGAAAGATCAAGAGCAACGGCTGCCATTGCATTTCCAGCAGCAGCGCGTGCAGCAATACCACCGGCCGCAGCTGGAGGCAAGACCGCTGCTACAACGTGTTGTTCCACAACATGTGCCGCAACGAGTGCCGCAACGTGAAAAACGGCCTTCACATGAAGCTTGGCAGAGTGGCTTGCTGCCCCTTGCCTGCCTGGGAGGTGTGATTTTGGTGGCTATGGCAGCGTTGTTTGGTTGATGAGCCGCAGTGAAGATAGTTGCAGAATGTGCCAGACAAGGCATTTGCAATGCTTGATAGGACCAGTCTCTTCTTGGCAATTCAGAGGCAGCAAGTGTCAAGATCTGGTCCTTCCATGTCCTTTGCGCGGTGTCATGTTTGCTTTATAGGCTGTACAGTTCCATAGATAGGTCATAAGCATCGAATTTCTTGCGGCTGAAGTGGCGACAGAAACAGACACGTGGGGATGGCTTGAAATTGCCAACAAATACTTGAGAAACTCTGACCCCAAAAAGCAATTTTGAGACATAGATGCTGGGTGTGAAGGGAGTTCCAAACCGATGCACTCGGGCCTTGCAGCTAGGCTATATAAGTGATTGAGCTGAATTCTCTGATTTGAGCACAGCAGCTAGTGTGCAAACATTTGCAAAATGTAACTATGCAGTCATTGTGGCTCAAGTTGGGTACCTTGCTCAGCTTGACCTTGCAGGGATGGCTCTGAAGTTGTACCATGCAACCAGTGAATATGCTGCCGACCGAATCGAACAAGAAGGATTCAGGTGTGGAACTCACGGCTTTGCTGGTGGTGCTATCTACTTTTCCCAGAACCCAGATGGCGCTTGCCGGAAGTACCGGAATGGACGCGGCAACCCAGACATCCTCATCGAATGCGTTGTGAGGTTGGGCAGGATGTTGGAAGCTGCCAAGAACACGGTTCGTGGTGAGGACGTACGCCACAGAGGCTTTGACTCTGCGACTAGGATTTGTTGAGCAGGCGGTGCTTTGTTTCTCCTGTGTCACCCAACAATTCACAACTGGTCCCTGCTTAACCTCTTGCGAGATCGTCCCATCTGGAATGGGTTACAACATGTTACAACATGGGGTAAGCATCCACCTCCTACAAAATCTTCTGTGTCAAAGCACTCGGAAACGTCTCACCGAGGTGAAAATCAGCGGCCTTGATGTTTACGCCGTCTTCGAGGCTTGGCGAGTGAACATCGTAACCTTCAGACGCATTGGTGGCTTTGCCTTCCCCAGCATGCGTGCTTTGAGATTTGAGGAACAACGACAGCGTGAGGAACGGCAGCGCGTGCAGCAATTGCAGCAGATACAGCAGAGGCAGCAGCCACCTTCACCTGAACCTGGCTGGCTGCCCCTAGCCATCCTTGGAGGTGTGGTCTTAGTGGCCATGGCAGCCTTGACGGGCGTGGTTAGATAGTTGCAGGATGTACCAGACAAGGCACCTGCAATGCTTGATAGTCATGGTTTGCTCTATAAACTGTACAGTTCCATATGCCATGGGCGATATAAGCATCGGATTCTTGTGTCGCCACAAGCACATCGGCAAAGAATAAATGTCAGCAGCGCCCTGGGACAGCACATGTGAAGCTTTGATACTCCCATCGCAAGGGGAAAAGGCTTTTGCATGCTTTTGCATGGCAGATGTCAACGCTTTGCAGTGGTTTGCCTGGGCTTACTCAATGTCAATCATACAATCCACCACGGATCTAGTGACTATAGTGGGTTGCAAACTGCTGCTGCCGTGCATGTCAGGGGTATCGATACTGTGCTGATGACATCCTCTGCGCCCATTTTGCGTGCCAAGCAGAACCAGATGGGAAGCGACTGTCGCGGCCTCAATGGTTGCTGGGATTGATGGCTCTCATGACCTGCTCACATTTGTGATAGGAGAAAGCCGTCTTCGTTGGCAGGCTTGTCCTTTCCGGATTGGGGTTGTTCAGAAACCAGGTGCACATTTCAACTTGTCCAATTCTCACGTTGGCTCCATTTGCGTACTTTCTGATTCAATGAATCAACTTATACAACTATATAATTAATCATAGTTATATACTTTGATCCAACGCGGTGCAACCCCCCTGCAATGCATACTCATCATACTCTTGAACTCTTCAGAATGAGATTGGTGGAAGAGGCAAGTTGATATATCATCTGATACTGCAGATATTGAAGGGCTGCAGGTATCTACAGAGAATCCATGATCATATCAAATCATATCTGTCATTTTGAAGGGGCTTTCTGGGCTGGCGGCTCAGGTTGGATTTGGGTTCGGGCATCGGAAGCATTGGCCTGGCCTGGCTGGCACAGCGTGGCGCAGGCGCCCGCTGCACACTGCTGGAGGCGCAGGAGGTCAGTGTGGCGCTCTGTCAGCGGACCTTGTCCTCCCAACAGGCGCCCGGAGAGGATGCTTGGGGGTGCAGCAGTTCCAGCGAACTAAGTGGAGAATCTATATATATATATTATTTGTATAATTCTTTATATATACGTATAATATATATATATATTTATATTATAGTATACAGAACTGTAAATAATGACTGTAACCAGCCATAGTTATTGGGAGTTATTTGCGGCTGGAATCCCATGGTTATATCCATCTATAACCCCAACTTCACCCCCAAGGATCATGGACAAAAGGGGACTGGTGAGATTTATAGAAAGTGTTGGATAATGTTAGATGATGATGTTTTTGATGAATGGTGATAGTTCATGATGTTTTGGCTTAAATGGATTCCGGTTTACAAGTGTCTGTTGCTGAGACAGTCAACTTGGGATTAGCAATGGGAATGATATGTTTGTACTGTATAATGCTGTTTCATCATGTACTGAATTTGGTCAGTATGTTGCGAAAACATGTGAAGCTGTGATTAGGATGTTGTCTGTCGCCATTGCATCAACTTGCTTTGTATACCTGGTCATTCTTGAAGAGAAGGTGTTGTGCTGAACTGTTGGTCTGCGAGCAAGGATCAAATTTATTCCCAACAGGTCACACCACTTCAGACCACCAGGTCTGGACATACCAAATATTCACTCATTGATGCCGATTTTGTGGCTTGAAATAGATTTATGTATGATACTGATGCTGACTCAGGTGAGAGCATCTACTCTTGGGGTAGAAAGCTGTTGCGAAATGTTCATGAGATGCTTATTAGAATCGTGCGCTCTGGGGTTGGTGAGTTGGAATGTTTACTGTAAGAGGGTTCAACAAGCCATTGCTTAGAAGTCCACAATACATACTTCAACCATTTTCAACACATCTTTGATTTGCTTCAGGAATCTTAATGATGTAAACCTGGTAGGGTCCGTCCTGTCACTCTGCCGCAGATCGCAGCGGATTTGAGGCAGGGTGGGACGAGCGGCTCTGGAGTCTTTGGAGGGGGACTCTGTGTTGGCGTGTTCGTGCGAATTGGTACTTCAAAATATGTGTATTTCATGACTGGCTGGTGGCTTGGAACAGTTTTTCCATATATTGGGAATAATCATCCCAACTGACGAACTCCATCATTTTTCAGAGGGGTCGGTTGAAACCACCAGATGAATTTCATGGTCTCAACCTTGGCTGTTTGGGAGGATGATCCGGAGTGACCCGATGGAGCCGTTCACAACTTGATCCTGAAAATTAGTTGTTGATCGCTTTTGGGGATCATAAAACATCATAAAACACTAGGAAAATCAATCAGTGTTATCAGTCTAAACCATGATTTGCCATTGTTCACCATGCCACAATCATCTGATTTTCTGGAGGAAAATGGAAAATGACTCACAGCAGCCAGCTTTGGCGGATTTTCAGGGGCCTTGCTTCGCAAGGCATGGAGATTTGAGGGATCCGAAGATCCTGGAGGCGACACATGGCGTCCATGTGGATCTTTTAAAGTGACGCCGTGAGTAGGGATATCACCTACCATGATCCATAACGGGGATAGAATGGGGATATATATCGGATATAAGGCGGATGATTTTTCGGGGATATGACTTGGGGTGTCTCTGAAAATGGGAAATATCCCCACACAGGGCAGTTGTTTCTCAGGAGATGATGAATGACTGGATTTTGGGGGCAGCCATTCACGTTGCTGAGCCTCGCCGTGCTCATCTCGCCCAGTCCTTGGGTTCGCACTTCGATGTGGTGACAGCCAATCCACCGTGAGCCGAGAAGGGGGAGGGTCGCAGCTGAGGAATCCGTTGGACACGAGAGATGCTTGCAATCAGGAAAGGTCACATGCCCAATTTGCTGACATACAAGTACTAACATTTTGTGAAGCAAAATTGGTGGTTCCCTGGTTTTTCTCGGACAAGAATTGGAGGGGGTGATCACATTCAATTGCAGGTATGCAGGTAGACTGATGTGTTGTGTGCATGGTTTGATTCCATATGTGTTGTGTTCGTGAATATATTGTATATGAATGTACTGTATATGACATGTTTGTAAATGTAAATGTATTTATAAACGCAAGTAGAATTTTAAATGCACATGCACTAGCACATGATATTGTATATATTGTAGACTTCGCACGCGTCGCACACCGGCAATGCCCCAATGGTTGTGGTTGTTGTTGTTCTTATTCTTCTATTATTCTTCTTCTATGCTTATTCTTATTCTTATTTTTATTTTTCTTATTCTTCTTATTATTATTATTATGTTTCTTCTTCTTCTTCTTCTTGTTCTTCTTCTTCTTCTTCTTCTTGTTCTTGTTATTATTGTTGTTGTCGTTGTTGTTGTTGTGGGTGTGGTTGTGGCTGTGGTTGTTTCAGCTCTTTGCCACATCTTGTATTTGTAGGTTGCAGTTGCAGTTGTAGTTGCAGTTGTAGTTGTAGTTGCAGTAGTTGGAGTTGGAGTAGTAGTAGTAGTAGTAGTACTAGTAGTAGTAGTAGTAGTAGGAGTAGTAGTAGTAGTTGTTGTTGTTGTTGTTGTTGTTTGTTGTTGTTTGTTGTTGTTTGTTGTTGTTTGTTGTTGTTGTTGGGTGTTGGGTGTTGGTTGTTGGTTGTTGTTGGTTGGTGTTGGTTGTTGTTGGTTGTTGGTTACTGGTTGTTGGTTACTGGTTGTTGGTTACTGGTTGTTGGTTACTGGTTGTTGGTTACTGGTTGTTGGTTACTGGTTGTTGGTTGTTGGTGGTTGGTTGTTGTTGTTGTTGTTGTTGGTTGTGGTTGTGGTTGTGGTTGTGGTTGTTGTTGTTGTTGTTGGGTGTTGGGTGTTGGTTGTTGGTTGTTGGTTGTTGTTGGTTGGTGTTGGTTGTTGTTGGTTGTTGTTGGTTGTTGTTGGTTGGTTGTTGGTTGTTGGTTACTGGTTGTTGGTGGTTGGTTGTTGTTGTTGTTGTTGGTTGTGGTTGTGGTTGTGGTTGTGGTTGTTGCTGTTGTTGTTGTTGTATGTGTTGTTGTTGTATGTGTTGTTGTTGTATGTGTTGTTGTTGGTTGTTGTTGTTGTTGTTGTGGTTGTTGGTTGTTGGTTGTGGTTGTGGTTGTGGTTGTTGTTGTTGTTGTTGTTTGTTGTTGTTTGTTGTTGTTTGTTGTTGTTTGTTGTTGTTTGTTGTTGTTTGTTGTTGTTTGTTGTTGTTTGTTGTTGTGTGTTGTTGTTTGTTGTTGTTTGTTGTTGTTTGTTGTTGTTTGTTGTTGTTTGTTGTTGTTTGTTGTTGTTTGTTGTTGTTTGTTGTTGTTTGTTGTTGTTTGTTGTTGTTGTTGTTGTTGTTGTTGGGTGTTGGGTGTTGGGTGTTGGTTGTTGGTTGTTGTTGGTTGTTGCTGGTTGGTGTTGGTTGTTGTTGGTTGTTGTTGGTTGTTGGTGGTTGGTTGTTGTTGTTGCTGGTTGTGGTTGCGGTTGTGGTTGTGGTTGTTGTTGTTGTTGTTGTATGTGTTGTATGTGTTGTTGGTTGTGGTTGTGGTTGTGGTTGTTGTTGTTGTTGTTGTTGTATGTGTTGTTGTTGTTGTTGTATGTGTTGTTGTGTGTGTTGTTGTGTGTGTTGTTGTATGTGTTGTTGTATGTGTTGTTGTATGTGTTGTTGTATGTGTTGTTGTATGTGTTGTTGTATGTGTTGTTGCATGTTTTGTTGTATGTGTTGTTGTATGTGTTGTTGTATGTTGTATGTTGTATGTGCTTTTGTATGTGCTTTTGTATGTGCTGTTTTATGCGCTGTTGTATGTGTTGTTGTGTGTTGTTGTATGTTGTTGTACGTTGTTGTATGTTGTTGTATGTTGTATGTTGTATGTTGTTGTTGTATGTTGTTGTGTGTTGTTGTATGTCGTTGTGTGTTTTATGTTGTTGTATGTTGTATGTTGTATGTTGTATATTGTTGTATGTTGATGATGATGTTGTTGTTGTTGTTGTGATTGTGGTTGTAGTTGTATGTTGTATGTTGTTGTATGTTTTATGTTGTATGTTGTTGTTGTGTGTTGTTGTGTGTTGTTGTGTGTTGTTGTGTGTTGTGGTGGTGGTGGTTGTTGTTGTTGTTGTTGGTTGTTGGTTGTTGGTTGTGGTTGTTGTTGTTGTTGTTGTTGGTTGTTGGTTGTTGGTTACTGGTTGTTGGTTGCTGGTTGCTGGTTGCTCGTTGTGGGTTATGGTTGTGGTTGTTGTTGTTGTTGTTGTTGCTGTTGCTGTTGTTGTTGTTGTATGTTGTTGTTGGTTGTTGGTTGTTGGTTGTTGGTTGTTGGTTGTGGTTGTTGTTGTTGTTGTTGTTGCTGTTGCTGTTGCTGTTGCTGTTGTTGTTGTGGTTGTTGGTTGTTGGTTGTTGGTTGTTGGTTGTTGGTTGTTGGTGTTGTTGTTGTTGTTGTTGGTTGTTGGTTGTTGTTGTTGGTTGTTGTTGTTGTTGTTGTATGTTGTATGTTGTTGTTTGTTGTTGGTTGTTGGTTGTTGGTTGTGGTTGTGGTTGTTGTTGTTGTTGTTGTTGCTGTTGCTGTTGCTGTTGCTGTTGTTGTTGTGGTTGTTGGTTGTTGGTTGTTGGTTGTTGGTTGTTGTTGTTGTTGTTGGTTGTTGGGTGTTGGTTGTTGGTTGTTGGTGGTTGGTTGTTGGTTGTTGGTTGTTGGTTGTTGTTGGTTGGTGTTGGTTGTTGTTGGTTGTTGTTGGTTGTTGTTGGTTGTTTGTCGTTTGTTTGTCGTTTGTTGGTTGTTGGTTGTTGGTTGTGGTTGTGTTTGTTGTTGTTGTTGTTGTCGTTGTTGTCGTTGTTGTCGTTGTTGTCGTTGTTGTCGTTGTTTTCGTTGTTTTCGTTGTCGCTGTCGTTGTGGCTGTCGCTGTCGCTGTCGTTGTCGCTGTCGTTGTCGTTGTTGGTGGTGGTGGTGTTGGTGGTGTTGGTGTTGGTGTTGTTGTTGTTGTTGTTGCATCTAAAATTTCTTCTTCCCTTGCGCGCTCCCACTTGCTTTTCCGGGGTCGGCGGATATATACACGTGTACGCGTGGATGCTTTAAATTAAGAATAATATTTGATCAATAGCCTTTTCCCTTCAAGAACTTACAAACCTGTTGATACTGAATGCACACCCAGATCCAGAAAGTCCTCAGTTTTGGGGCTTGCAGAGGTACCTGCCGCCCTTCAGTGGAAACTTGCCCAGCAACTCTCAGAAGGCTGAGCTGTCGATGATTTGTTGGGACGGATGTTAGATGGTTTGGGGATGAAGTGGAAGTGGAATATGTTGGTCTTCACTGCATGAGATTATGCTATATGAAAGTTTGCTTGCTGGCAGTGCAAAAATCAAGGGCTAACATACTGGCAGTATCCGGGAGTGGGTTTTTAGGTGTTCTGGTGTTGTTTCATGATTGTTGAAGCCCACTAGCTACTGTATCACACTGAAGAGTACCTCTGAGGTGCAGGGAAAACTCAGATCCTTGTTTGAATCTGAAAAATCCCGAGGTGATGTCCGTTGCCCCAGTCCATGTCCCAAAAAGATTGGCGGATTTTTTCAAACACACTGGGCCCCGGTGTGAGAAAGACATTTGAGATGGGTGCATAAAGTTCATGAGTCGAGGCGCACTGCAGACACGAGCTTCGTGGTGGTGTCTCAGAGTGCGGTCCCCGGATCAGTCTGCCCATTCGGCCCATTCCATTCAAGAGATAGGGGCCAGACAGGGGTTTTGACGTCATGCCCTGGGTGTAGGAATGCTAAGATTCAGGCATCCGCTTGCTTTAATCTGTGTTTTAGATCACATGAGCGCGCAAGCAACGGTGCGGTTGAACACTTGAACCCCGTTTTCACAGTTAGTTCATTGGTTTCATTGGTAACCTTGGAACTTGAGTCGCATACGGGTTCTTGCTGATGCCTGATGCAAAATGATCCAAATGAGTGAGTGGTGCAAACTCACGGCTTTCGGAATCCCGCATCTAGGATACCACCAAGCAAAAGACCGGGTTCGACGCCTGTGCTCTGAAACTGCCCAGGTTTTGCAATGTCGGAGGCTCAAGAACCACAACCGAGGGACATGGTTTTGGAGTATTGAACTTTGTATACCATAATTAATTGGTGCAACTAGCCTGACTTGGGCTGCCAGTTAAAAAGACCCTTCGATTTTGACCGTATTGGCTAGGTTCGGAAATATATGCATCACAAGCTAATTCTTCTTCAGTGTGATGCGTATACACCTGCATGCCCACAGCAAATGCGATCTAACAAATCAGCTTTATTTTGATGCTCCAACCATCTCCCATGTCCATGAACAGAAGGAAGAGCCTGGTATGTGTAAGAAATCATAAACAGCTGTGAATGTAATGACCGAGATGATACTCGTGCCTGCTAAATCAAAGTTGTCTCCTTGGGGAACATGTATCTAGCAAAGTTCAGACGCGATGCCTGACAGTCGTCACATACTGCTCAATTGCAGCTCATATGGGGTACAAAAACGATGTTTTTGACAAAACACATGTATACACCATGAATGATAGAGGGTGTGAGGCTGATTTCATATATATATATATGTGTGTGTGTGTATATATATATATATATCTGTGTGTGTGTTTTCAATATATATATATACACATATATATATATCTACATAATAGAGAAACAGCTGAAATGTGTTGACCTTTCCTCGCCATCGGCCCCTGGGCTAAGGCAGCAGCTCAGCTGGTGTCACCGCAGGGAAGCTTCTGTATGGCCAGGATCTTGGTATTTTCCAACGTTGGATGCCATGGATGCCATGGGCGAACTGATGGCGAAATGATCCATGGTGTAACATCCAGCGAAACGTTTTTCTTGTTCTATCTTGCGGGCCCCTATGATATGTATATATATATATTTGGGTATACATACATATGGGAAACGCGGGGCTTCCCATGGAAAATGATCTAGGCATGGTGGTTTTCCATGTATGAAATAACTATTCTTCGCAGGTTCACAATCCAATTTAGGGAAGAACAACTGTGACTCACCGCTCCCGCTGCTGGTCTCAATCAAACATTACATTTGATCTTTGGAGGGTCATGATTCCCCGTTCTCATTTGCAAAAACCAGGGTCCTCGGCATATCTTTTTGCTTCAGGATTGCAGAACACCACTGGTTTCCAGCATTTAGACCACAATCCCAAAGGATGGGAAGCAGCTGAGTAGCTGACTCACGTCAAGAGAAAAGCTTGCTGCTCCCGGCAGCAAATCTGAAAAGAATGATTCAGAATGATGAGTGAACCCCCCAAAGCTGTCATTGTTTCCTGTTTAGACGGAGCCTGCTACCAATATTTTTATTGGGTCTTTGCTCTGGCTGAGATTCACGCAGCAGCACGGCTATCAGACGTACTCGCAGCTTTGAAAAAGTCACTTGGCAGCGAAAAGGTTTGATACCAAGAGTGATCAAATTGTGAGAAAGAAGAAATGTCATCTTCAATAGATCCAAGGGTCCAAGGCCATGTAAGACGTTGGATGCCCCTGGAATCTTAGGAGTTTTATTGCCCTGCAACCTGCAACAAATGGTGGATCTGTGCCGCAGGTATCGATTCGGCATCCGCCGAAGGGTCGATATCTTCTTCCGGGGGAACTACAAAAGCGTGGCCGTTGTTTGTTCACCACCGACGGACACCACGATGAGAAGTTCCCAGCAGGAGAGGGAGCTACATGTGAGAAGAAAATATGAAATTCAGAACCGAGCCGCAGGAGTGGGTGTAGTGGTAAATCAATCCAATATTCGTTAGATACTGTATATTGGTTTTGTATACGTTGTATTATATACATAATGCTTGTATTATAGAGTTCTATATGATATCAAATGATATCATAGATCAAGACCGGATTAATAACCCCACACACGGTCCAGAAGGTCAACAAGGTTAAAACAACAACATCAAAAATGGAATCCCCCTAAATAGTGGCCCATGAATCATGTATTTATGGAATTCATGGGGGTCTGCATGAATCTATGGTTTCTTCAAGGGACCCAAAACAATGGAACTGCCACAGCAAAACCTTACAACTCAGCCCCCCTACACACCCTGCACCCAGACCCTCCCTCGATCTCACCCTCTCATCCACCAAAAGGCTGATGGTTGCTAAGTTCTAAGTCAAAATTGAACGCGGTCAATTCAAAATTGACTTGGAGGGGAAAAACAAAAATTCATGGTTCCAGAGATGTGTTTAATTGGCAGAGTGGGCCCGACTATTTGGTAGGTATATTTTGACACAGAGGAGAAGTAGTGGAGTCAAAAAAAAATGCCAGAGATGTGGGTGTTTCATTCGGAGGGATTTCTTGATCCTATCTTGACAACAACTCCGTTCTCATCTATATTCCCGGTGCTATGCCCCCAACAAGTCTGGCAGCCGGCCTCTCCTGGCGCAGTTAAGATGTGAGGAGGTTGAAAAACTACATGTCATCGAACCTGATGGAAGTTGGTGTGGAGCTCAGTGGCACTCAGCGGTGCGCGATTTACAAGTCGCTTGAATCATCCTTTCACTAGGCAAATGCTTAGGCACTATGGTGGAATCCACATTGGTAATCATCGGTACATGTGTACCCTGTCCAAAGGGTGTGCAAAAAAGAAGGAAGCGTCAGTTCGCTGGCGGATCTACGTCACAATTCTAGGAAAACGAAAAGTGTTTGATACCTAAGATGTTGGAAGCGAACTCTTCCTGAAATTCCTACAAGTGTTTCTCTGTTCTTGGAGCCTACAAGTGTTTTTTCATATGCGACAAAAGAGTTGCTGCTGTTGCTGCAACCCCCAACGACCAAGGTCTCCTGGATACTTGGAGATTTGCAAAAAGATGGGACTTTGACATCTCGAAAAAGTTACCGCTGGGCCGAAACGGATTTGGCGATTTGGGACACGACGACCGCGTCAAATTTCGGTGATGGTATGGGACGCAAGTCGAGTTTCCTGCTGATCTTTGCATTGCTGAAAGATGAAAGATATGGAGACGAGCCAAGTCGAAATCAACTTGCCTTTCATAGTATACTTCCCATCGTTTCAAGTGGCACCACGGGGGTCCCTATGACATGTTTGACGCGTTTGACTGTGGCCTTGGCGGAGAAGGTGATTGTTCTGCAGCCCATGCAGACAGCGAAGCTGGCGAAGGAAGACAGAGACGAACAAGAAGACTTCTGAGGGAAGTTCTTCACCACTTTACAACATCAAGGTTCTGATTTTTCTGGCACCACGACATCACTTCAGATCGCACTTGCTCCTCCCATATAGACCGGCAATTGAATAGAACCCCGCGCTTTGAGCTAGCAACATGCCATTGGAAGAGACACGGTGTGCAGACAGCGAGACCTGCTGAGACACCTTGCAGAGTAGCGTGATCCGGGCATTATCCCAAGCCTGATGGAGCTAGATGCTCGTGGCGGGTAAAAGTGTATGATGCATTTTTCCCTCTACAGATTCTGTAGATGGACATGGGCCTTATTAGCTGATCTAATGATATGTTGCAAGTCAAGTTTATCTTGGCGCTGAAAGATCTTAGCCTGGAACTGCAGGAGATGTTTGCATTAATGGCCTCAAAAATTCACGAACTTCCAGAACTTAAAACATAAGTTGCAATGAAAACACGGACCTTTCATATATGGACTAGGCTGACTGAAGCAGTAGTTAAGGTGATTTGGCATTTGCATGATTTTGCACGTACGTCCATGTATTCAGCAGGGTGTCAACACTTCCACTTATAGTGGTAGAAGGCCCCCTGCAATTTGGGTCTAAATGAATTTGAACTATACTGGTACCTGAATGCTTGGTGTTCCTCCGACTGGAAGATTGCTTGGCTCAGACTCGGCTACATGAGCGTTAGCGCTAGACCCAAACGAATGCTGCTTCATATGTCAGCAGCGAAGAAACCTATATTATTCATTCCTGGCTTCACAGCAGTTTTCCATGGAAACCATTGGCATGTTGATGAAATTAGACTTCTTGGATATTGGACGTGCGATGATGGATGATGTATGTGGTCCCTGGGTTTGAGCCCATATGCCGGGGCCGCCCCCACGCGCATGATCACCGTAGATCAAGTCACACAGAAGCTCTGTAAGCTCTTTAGGCATGTCAGAAGATGATTGGAGCCGCTTGGACATCCATCAGCTTCTTCTGTTCCCCAATCCCACGGATATGCGATGTGTCGACAGATCAGACCCCACTAAGGGTGCAGGGTTTGGCCAGGTTCAGTTTCTCAAACCATCCAAAATTTGGACACATGTTGATATCTCAGCAACTATTTGGATATTAGCTGATATGAATTGAGATAGTTTGCATGTGTTTTCATGATATCATGAATCACCATGATATATTTGAGGCATTTTGGCACACCCTTTGCTGAGGCATGGCCCTGGAGCTGGAGGCTCCTCCCATCTACTACAACAAGGCGGGAGCTGTCTCGATAAGTGGGCACATAATGAGCCAAGATGAGAAGACGTTGGGTTTGAAATGGTTTGTGTGGTGTTTCTTGTTTCTTGGGGTTGCATGTTGGCGCTCCTGGTTTTTGTTGGGTTGACTGTGTTTTCGGGCTCTATGAGGTAGGCTCTGGAGTCTTTGGATTTGAGAATTGCTCTCCGCTGTATATTGTCATTCCTTGGTTGGTGGAGCTGGAAACTGGAGAGCAGAAGAATGAGCATGTCATATGTTTGCCAACATCAACATACATTCGTGGTTGATGCTTTGGAACATTTGTTTTGACTTTCCATATAATTATTGGGAATAATCATCCCAAGTGACGAACTCATATTTTTCAGAGGGGTCGGTATACCACCAACCAGATTCAATAGCATTCAATTTATGTCAATTATCATGAACTAGTCAACCTCGGATCCTCACATGTAACTCCAACCGTTACACAATTGCTCCCCTGACAAAAGACCATTTGAATCTTAGAATATTTCTCCCAGAACCGTGAAAAAGACACATGAACGGAATAATCCTCAGAATGCCTGTTTTACTGGTTGTGTTTGAAAAAAATGTTGACTTTTAATTGGTAGTTGTTTTTGGGCAGAGAATCCCAACTGGGTTATTGATCCCAACTGAGGCTGACTACATTCAAACTGCCTCTGGCAACAAGGCATTGATGGGAGCTTGGATGAGTGAAGCGGCGATACATGCGTTTCAAGATTGGGGATACCCAGGTCTTGTCAATCCATGATCAGCGTTTTTGGAGAAAACCCATAGTAGTCTTAAGTTTGAGAGACAGTAACGCAGCCACTGGACCACCGCTTCCGTCTATAGTTGAATCAATTGTCGAGCGTAGCTCCGCCAGGCTGGAAAAGACCTTGCCCCATGGAATTCCCCAACAGGTTTGAGTGAGTTTCAAGAACATCTACATAAGATCAAATTCATTTGTTACTTGCTCAACCTACACCCAAGTAATTGAGACCTCAATTGCTTCCAATCTCTGCCTCGCAGCCGAGTTCGGCAGGTAAGTCGAAATTCAGTGTTGTGCGGCTCGCAGAATATCACCTTGGTTGGCAACTCGGTGATCATGTACGGCTGCCCAGCTGGCTCAAAGGGAAGATCCGCCCCTTGATTGTGTTACTCAATTGCTCCCCAAGGCAATCCATCATAAATATTCCCAACTAATGTTGCAACCTGGAGATTCAAGAAAGTAAACCAGTATCAAACCACCCATGTTTTGATGATTTTTGATGGTTGATACCACCCATTTATGTTGATTTAGGGGATGGTGGATCCTCCTTCGCCACGGTGCTGCGAGGCCAGGCACGGTGCTGCGAGGCGATTTGCAGCTACTGAAAATCGGCCTCTCGGAACCGATAAAAACTCTGGTAGTTTACCAGTTTGCTATTTAAAGTTACCATTGATAGTTGATTTAGCTGTTAAAAATGCTGCGTTTCCATAGCTATGTTAGTTTACAGAGGGTATTTATATGTATTTATTGTTGTTTCATCATAATGGCTGGTTAATATATGTTAAAATGTGTAATAAGTGCGTTTCTGATATCATGATCATTGACACAGATCATTGACAATGCTGATGAGGAGGAGGATGATGATGATGATGATGCTGGTGGTGGTGGTGCTGCTGCTGCTGGTGCTGGTGATGTCACACTTCCCAGTGAATTTCTGACGAAGCACCGAGGCAGACACGTAATCGTTGGCGAGAATTGCGTCCTAAGACCATCGTACAAGAAGTACAAGGCCAGATGTCATTGACTGGTTGGTGGTTTGGAACATTTTTTATTTTTCCATATATTGGGAATAATCATCCCAACTGACTTTCATATTTTTCAGAGGGGTAGGTCAACCACCAACCAGTTGATGATTTGAGACCGAAAAAGACCTGTCGTTTTTGGCCACGGTCGTTGATTTGTAGCCCGTTGATATCTGCTGGTCAATGGAACAGCAAAGTCGCAACAAAATATGTGGAGCTCATGGGTCATGGAGAGTCGCCAAGGACAGTTGGTACCCTCTGGCAAACTAACATAGGTATTGAAAATGGCAATTTATAGTGAGTTGTCCCATTACAAATGGTGATTGTCCATAGTTATGTTAGTTTACCAGAGGGTAGGTTGTGCGACCCAGGGTGTTTATGTACGCGTGAATATTACTGAATGTAAAATGTTAGGATGTACATTAATATGATGAGATTCTTATTTGATGTGGTGTGCCATGATGTGTCATGGTGCAATAGATTGCGATATGTTGCAATGCAATATGATGTAATGTAGTCCACTGTATTGTAGGAAATCATATTACAATATAATAGAACATAGTATAACGTAGTAATATGATACAAAGTATATAACATTATACAACTAGCGCAATGTCATACAAAATATGTTGTACGTCTGTGATTGTGCACGTGGGGAGGGCTAAACCGTACCAATCCATCAGAAAGGCGCCGCAAGCTGCCCATGTCGCAAGGGGAACATCGCTTTCTTCCCAATGACCATTGGCGACTACGTGACAGTGGGTGCCAAGAGCGTGGTTTGTGCCGCACACATAGGCCCCTTGAGGGTGTTTTTTGGGGTATATACTCTCAGCTCACGAGTATGGACAGAAGGAGTGGCTTAGAGACTATCTCCCCATGTGTATTTTTGGAACATGGATGTAGGGCTGTGCCAAAAGAGAAGTTGGTCATTTGACAGTGAAGTTTGGTTGCCCCAACAGGCATGTCTGAAAATCTATGGTGTTGACCCTCAGACAAGCCTTAATGTCCGTAGCCACTTTGTGTTGTTGACAGGGATGGATGCTTCTTGTGGTGCTGCAGGTTCTTGCGTCAATATCGGAGAGAATTGTATCATTTCCAAGCGCTGTATCTTGAAGGAGCGAACTCTGTGTTGCTAGGAGCTTGCCGCTCACCCGGGTGCAGTAGGAAGCTCCCCTTAGCAAGCCGTTCAATGCCATGCTAGGTACCAGTGACGGCCAAAAGGGTGAATGCATTTACCTGCCTGGATTTGTTTTAGTTTGTCAATGTTTGTCAGAAAGTGAGGAACCCCCGATTCCAAAGGATGATCATGTTTTTCCCTTTTATGTGTCTATGTATTTATATTTATATGTATGTATATATATATAGAGAGAGAGAAGATAGAAAGAAAGATAGGTTAGATAGATTAGATAGATGGATAGGATGGGATAGGATAGGATAGGATAGGATAGATAGATAAACAGAGTGATAGAAAAGATAGATAGATAGATAGGTAGGTAGATAGATAGATAGATACATAGATAGATAGGTAGGTAGGTAGATAGATAGATCAGATCAGATCAGATCAGATTAGATTAGATTAGATAGATAGACAGACAGACAGACAGATATATAGATGGATGGATGGATGGATGGATAGGATAGATAGGATAGATAGGATAGATAGGATAGACAGGATAGGATAGGATAGATAGATAGGATAGGATAGGATAGGATAGATAGATAGATGAGATAGATTAGATAGATTAGATAGATCGATTAGATAGATTAGATAGATTAGATAGATTAGATAGATAGATTACATAGATCAGATAGATGAGATAGAATGATTGATTGATTGATTGGCTCATTGATAGATTAGATAGATTAGATAGATTAGATAGGTAGGTAGGTAGGTAGGTAGAGATAGAGGTAGAGATAGAGATAGAGATAGATATAGAGATATAGATAGATGTAGATAGATATAGATAGATATAGATAGATATAGGTTGATATAGGTTGATATAGGTAGATATAGATAGAGAGATAGACATAGAGATAGAGATAGACATAGACATAGACATAGACAGATATAGACAGATATAGATATGGACATAGATATAGGTATAGAAATAGATAGCTAGATACAGATTTGGATAGATATAGATAGATATAGATAGATATAGATATAGATAGATATAGGTAGAGATCGATAGAGATAGATACATAGATAGACAGACAGACAGATAGATAGATAGATTGCCATAATGGGGGATTTTACCGAAATTTCAAGCACACCCAAAGATCGCATTGTTGGTTGTATATCATTTTATATCCCATTGTATCCCCAGAAGAAATTGAAATGGTAGGTTATGTAGTTATATCCCTAGTGTATCCCTTATTTGTCTCATGGATCTATGGAAGGAATTAGCCATCCATGACATGAGGGTTTGAGATGATTTCCGGGTCCATCCGGAGGACAACTCAATGGTGTTACCTGATACTGTCGGGTGCTTAGAGGAACATATTGTTTGGGATTCGAATTTGCAGATGTTGCAGACCATTTTTGGATTATTTAACTAGAAATATGTGAAATGTGAGCTTACTAGAGTGGATCTTGTTTCTGGCAAGATGGAGCTAAGTGACGCACAGATTCCGCACATCAGGAACACATCTCTGCTTGGTACATCAAAAAGTTCGTGAATGTTCGTGATTTTAACTACCCTCTGGTAATTTAACATAGCTATTGAAAATGGCCATTTATAGCGGATTTACCCATTCAAAATGGTGATTTTCCATAGTTACGTAAACGTTTACCAGAGGGTATGTCTCTCCATCCAACCTGGGATGATGATCCCAAACGACGCCCGCCAAGATTCTTCCACCCGACACCATTGTACCGCCCCTGACGGTCTTCGGCGGAAATCCCGGTGTGTGCCATGCCTGGGTAGGGAGGATTCAAATGGTTTCATCCTCCATTCAGGTCGATCCATTCAAGATTTGTCCTATGAGCAGTATCACATTCATACTCATGTATATATTCTGCTCATGAGTACTAATCCAGAAGGTAAATGTCATGTGAAAATGAGCAGGTTCAGCTGTTCTTAATCAAATGAGATGCAAATGAGATGCAAATGATTTGCACCATGAAGCTACCCTAAGAAGCAGCTGTTCAAGCGCTGCTGCGTTTCATGTAGCCATGGCTGGAGGTATCTTGGAGATCTACCTGAGTCCCAGCAGCTGGTGCAAAAACAGCCAGAATCTCAGCTGGTGCAACCGGTGGCGTAGGGCTTAGGAGGCATCTACTGGTGGTGCCAAGTCCTCTGGCAACATGTTTTCAGCTACCGATTCGAATGCCTGGCTCAAAGTGCCAACCGTGGCAGGAACTCCCAAGCCATGAAAAGGTTGGCATATGTTGGCATTCGAATGTTAGGACCTTACACTTGGTACATGGATAGATGGGATATGATGGGATCCCTCAGGTACAAGCGACTGGTTGGTGGTTTGGAACATTTTTTATTTTTCCATATATTGGGAATAATAATCCCAACTGACTTTCATATTTTTCAGAGGGGTTGAAACCACCAACCAGGCGATTTAAGACATGACACGGTCATGAAAATTTCGCTCCCAGGCATGCGATCACTGAGTACAAACGGTGCACGCCTTGGAACCCAAGATTTTCCCTCGGCAAAGGCTCGGCAAGCGTTCGATCGATATCAGTAGATTTCAATGGAGAAAACCATAGCCTTCAAGGGGTACCCTCTGGTAAACTAACATAGCTATTGAAAATTGATGAAAATTGCCATTTATAGTGGATTTACCGATTAAAAATGGTGATTTTCCATAGTTACGTAAACGTTTACCAGAGGGTATACCAGACAAAACCATGGAGAAAAAGTTGATAAAGAAGCCTGCATTGCCCTGCGGTGGTTTCTGCGTTGTCTGAGGTTCCTGCCAAACCTAAAGAGCGCAGCGGCATCGCCAAAGGGCAAAGCCAAAGCTGCTTCCCCTTGACCGCCGTAAAAGTTGCGCCAGGTTTTGGTTGTGCCTTCGGCCGGGGGATAAATTGATGGAGGAATGCACAGTCCACGCGCTGACTTTCACTTTCTGGCGTGTCGGTGAAATTATGACATGTATCGCAAACGCGATATCGAGATGTATTTGGTGTGCTATAGTAATTTCAAATCATTTTAGCTGACCCTGCAAAAGCCGGTTGGAGTGACAAAAGGCTCCATTCCGTTTTTAATTGTTTCTCTTAGACACCTTCATGCTGTTTGCCTCATTTTAGGGTCCAAGTGGACCTTCGGGGGGCCGCGCCAATGTTCCGTGGCAGCATGGAGGCAGCAAAAGACAAAACATAATATGGTGCATGTGAATTGTAAGCCTGCAGTTGATGCCGTACGCAGTCGCCTTAAAAAAATTACTTTACTTCGTGTGATCCCCACCATGACATTTATACATTTTCTTACTGGCAAATCTTCTGGCATTCTATCTGACATATCTTCTGACATTCTATTTGGCATTCTATCTGGCATATCTTCTGGCATATGATCTGGCATATCTTCTGGCATTCTATCTGGCATATCTTCAGGCATATCTTCTGGCATTCTATCTGGCAAATCTTCTGGCATTCTATCTGGCATTTAATCTGGCATTCTATTTGGCATATCTTCTGGCATATATTTTGATATATCTTCTGGTATTCTATCTGACATATCTTCTGGCATATATTCTGACATATCTTCTGGCATATCTTCTGGCAAATCTTCTGGCATTCTATCTGACATATCTTCTGACATTCTATTTGGCATTCTATCTGGCATATCTTCTGGCATTTGATCTGGCATATCTTCTGGCATTCTATCTGGCAAATCTTCTGGCATTCTATCTGGCATATCTTCTGGCACTCTATCTGACATATCTTCTGGCATTTAATCTGGCATTCTATCTGGCATATCTTCTGGCATATATTTTGATATATCTTCTGGTATTCTATCTGACATATCTTCTGGCATATCTTCTGACATTCTATTTGGCATTCTATCTGGCATATCTTCTGGCATATCTATCTGGCATATCTTCTGGCATATTTTCTGGCATTCTATCTGGCAAATCTTCTGGCATTCTACTCGCGGTTGAGGTCCGGCAGGGAACACTGGGCGTGGATGGTCGTGGTTGAGGTCCGGCAGGGAACACTGGGCGTGGATGGTCGTGGTTGAGGTCCGGCAGGGAACACTGGGCGTGGATGGTCGTGGTTGAGGTCCGGCAGGGAACACTGGGCGTGGATGGTCGTGGTTGAGGTCCGACAGCGAACACTGTGGATCGCGAGTCGCAGTTGAGCAGGAGGACGAGGAGGACAACGAGAGGAGGAGGACAACGAGAGGAGGAGGACAACGAGAGGAGGAGGACGACGAGAGGAGGAGGAGAGGAGGAGGAGGAGGAGCAGGCAACTTAGATAAAATCTAACAACCCTCACCTGGCAGGTGGGGAAAAAAACATGGAAATTCACAGTCGATCATCATTTGTTCATTGTTTTTCTCCACTTCAATGGCCATTTTGAGGGACGGAAGAATCCTGGACCCCAATACCAACTCTGATGGGAGGCACCATTGGCGACTTCCTGTAGGATCCCCGGAGTTGCGATGGCAACGTATCACGCAGAGGAAGTTGGATTTGTAGATCACCATCGCAGTAAAGTGTGGTTTGTCCTGGTTTTGCTTGAGGTAATTCATTTGATGAACATCCAAGATGTGTTGGGTGCAGAGTTTTTTTTGATTTCTTGGACGGGGAAGATACCAGGAGGTCGCCAAGCACGGCTGAGGAAGGGCCCAAGCTTCGCTTTCAAAATGAAGTTCTTGGTGTGGGACCTCGGCTGTTCCGAGGAGTTCATCCTTTCATTATAATAATATATCAAAATCTGCTCAAAATCATATAAGATGTAAGATCATATAAAATCATATGAAATCATATAAAATCATGTGAAACATGATTGATGTTGATCCCAAATTTGATTTTGTTTCTCATTTCAATGTCCAGCTCTTTCAAACCTGGGGAATCAAGCTGACTCCAGCCATCCAGCAATTTGTTCCCAGGCGCTGTTGGCCCTGGTGGGTCAGTTTCCCACCCATGGCCATCAATTGTCACGTCCTCAACGCTGGAACTGCAATGGCTTGGTATTTACATATTATGTACATGTAAATAGATATACTTGCAATTAGAGATAAACTTAAATGGATATATAACTACATTAGATATATGTATATGTGGAATGTAATGGCATAATAAGTTATGTTTTTATGTCACTTTGTGTATGCATTCTATCTGATGGAGTCCTGGAATCCCCGGGGTTTTGGTGTGTGCTTAAGCACTGAATATCATAACCTTCGGGCAACCCAACTGGCCATTGTCAAAGATGCTTTAAAACATGGTGGTTTTTCACTTGCAAGGTTTGTTTGAGTTTGTTTGATGTAAGGCGCTGGTCGGCCGCAATTACCCCAGAGATGAGAGCGGTGTCCATTCCTTTGAAGCGGACGTCAGCTTCGTGGCAGCCTTATTGGTGATGTCGTGGCTATATTTCAAGGCTCTGTCATGGTGAAAATCCATAGGTTTTCCATATGTTGCCACCTGAGTCAATTGCCTGTGAGTCAATGAGAAGGCCCGAGACTCTTCAGGAGTCAGCATCCAATGGATTCCAATGGAACATTTGGATGTTCCTTTGAAGTCAGCATGAGAACAACGCTTTCCTTAGGCCAACTCTGCATCATAGGAAGGGCCTTGGACTGTTGAGCAGGGTGCCTCAGCTGCCTGGGATCGATTCGTCACATATTCACGAATAATCGGAAGTAGAGTGGGGACATCAACGACTAGCAGATACTAACAGTGGGTTTTCATGGGTTTTCTATATATATATATATACAGTATGTATATATATATATATATGACTATACTATATATATATGACTGTATAGTTAATGAAAGTTATGAAGCCCCAACAGTATGTTTGGATATATCAATACTAAGTCCTGGATATAACCTTATGGAACACCAAAGGTGGACCCGTTGATCCAAAACATGGGTGAACCATCGGAGGTTGTGACGACGCTGAGGCGTTCAGGAGATCCAAGGGCACAGTGAGGCCAGTCTGGTGTGCCTCGGTTCACGTTTGTTGGTGGTTCAACCAACATCACTGTGGGTTTCACCAACCAAAAACGGTTGGGATTTAACGTGGGTTTAATGATGGCATTTAAGTAAATGGATGGCATTTAAAATGGTATACTGTTTGGTGGTTTGGAACATTTTTCCATATCTTGGGAATGTCATCATCCCAACTGACTTTAAGTCCATGATTTTTCAGAGGGGCAGGTCAACCACCAACATATTGAGACTATAAGTGGATCATCCTCTATCCATCAAGCTGCCAAGCTTGATCCATGGCTGAGGTCGCAGATGCGCGCCCAGGCTGGGTCGTTTTTTGAGAGTTCCTATTGCAGCAAATGGGGAAGCTATGGATCATTCATATATACATGTGAAGTTATCTAATTTTCTTCTTATATGATCTTTATGTGTATACGTATATATATATATATACATATTATCTGTATGTATATATACATATGTATTCCCCATGATACGTCCTTTCTAACGAGTTATTGAATGTTATTGATATATAATGTAGTATACCTGTTAGCCAGCAAGGATTTTTTGGCATGTTTTTGGTCATCCTTTTCCCGGCCTTTGGCACGATGATTTGGTTCTGTTTGGGATGGATTGAAATTACCAGTTGGGTTTGGCACAAGAATGGGGTATAGCACCAAAATTTGGGATATATATCAATAAATGGTTGGGTATACCAAAATGTGATCATCCTTGACAATCCATTGGAGAAAAATGAATCCCAATGTTCAGATAAAGCCAGGCTCAGCAGCTGCATGCGCTGCAATACTATGGTGAAATCCAGGCGGGGCTGCTCCACAAGGGACGTTGGCGCGTTGGTTTCAGGTCTAATGCCTGCAATGATTACACCGGACTTGGATGAGTTTAAAATTGGTGTAACATGTTGGAACCCACTTTGGATTCACCTGTTGTTTTTTTTCATCAGGGTTGGCCTCTCCAACTTCATGGTGGTCGGCTGATCTCCAAGCAGTCGGTACATGTCGGTACTGAGATTTGCACAAATTTGCACTCTATATGGTCTGCAATTTGATCTATACCCAGTTGACAAATATGTTTTGTATGTTTGGGGCGTACTTGTACTGTATAGCTTGGTAATGCTTGTTATAATTATAACTTTACTGCTCATACCCCCATGCCCATTCCCTTTGTGTGCTCAGCTCAAGCACCAAGCAGTGATGGCGATTTGGGTTGGTGGTTTGCTGTTGTAATGGCATTGAGATGTCCCATAAAAATTCCATAAAATCCAACGGGATTTATCATAGTTTTCCCATGTTTTCCCACAGTTTCCCTATGACAAATTAGCCTTTGGGAAATGAACTTCAGGGGCAGCACAAAGCGATCTAAAGGTCGGAACTCCACCGCAAAGTTTCGCGGTGATCTTTGATACGGGCAGCGGCCAGTGATGATACCCAGATGGTGGGGGAAAAGGGGCGGGCTGCAGACAGGGTTGCCATGGCTGAAGATGTCTGAAGTAAATGGCTCTTGGGTAGCTGAATATTATGAAATGGTATCATATGGATTGCAAGGCCAACAGAGTGGTTGACCTGAGAATGGGTCTGAACTTCACTGAAGAGATCAGTTTCTTCTTTGAACCGCAGATTTCTTTTGTCAAGCCAGCAGACTTTCGAGAATGATGTTCCATGCCTGCGTCAGAGGCATGGACGAAAGCATCACTGACTCCCTCACCGGCCAAAGCAGTTCGGGAGGTGTGTCATTGAACAGTCAGTCTTCGGCCTGGTTCAAGGCCTTCTTGTGCAGTTGTTGCTGCAACGTGCTGCTGTTGATAGCTGTCAGTTACCTTGTTTGGTATGCTATTTTTAGACCCCCTACAGATACCATTTGCGCACTTGACTACCGCGCAAACCTTGCCATGGTTCAAGATAACGTGACTGCGGTGGTGCAAGAGTATTCATTGGCAAATGCGACACAAGATCAGATCGATTGTTATCTTGCCCTCTACAAGAAGATCACTTTAATTTGGCCAACTATTCAAATGATCCTGTGACCTACCAATGGAAGATGCAATTGGGTTCCGACTCCCAAATGGCCGAAGCTTTTGCGGAGCGCCGGCAAATGATGGCGGCCAATCACTTCCAACAGCTCTATGATTTGTTGATGGCAGATGGGGTGTGGGCCTACCTCTACTCTCAATATTTTCCCGAAGAGGATCGGGAGAAGTTAATGCTGGCAGATATGCATGAGACTTCCATGATGGTGACGATGGTAAAGATGCCGGAGTGCATAGATGATTTGGTGCATACCTACAGGTTGGAAAACTATGAGAAGCTGGTTACGGTCTTAAGTATGATGTGTATTGATTTGTTCCTTTTTCCCCCACATTTGCCATGATGACCCCCAATGACTCGTATTGACTCATACATTTTTTAGATTAGCAATGTTCCAAACCCCTGTTGGTTGATGATTGTAGGGGTTTTACTATCGCGCATATTAGTAATTACATAGGGGGTTATGATCATCCTTTCCATGAACTGGGTTTGTCTGGAAATAGATGATCTCTCTAAATCTATTGCTTTTCATCCTGTTCCCCATTGAAATTGCATATACCGCCTATTTTCAGACACACCCAAGCTGTGAATTCCTAGTTGGAATATATCCCCCATCGGCTAATCTCACCTATGAATAATTACCTATGATATATCCACCATACGTCCTAGCTATTGGAGTAACCAGCCAGGAAATACTACTTCTATGCACGCTATGCATCAGATGCGGCCAAGATGCAACAGATCTCCGAGGAGCTTTGCGAGGATTTTCCAGCTCTTCCCAGCGGTTAAGGGGCGAAAAAGTGGTGGTGTAAGAACCAGGGTGTCGCCCAGTGATAAATCACATTGAATTAATGGAATGTGATGGGATGTGGTTCATGAATACTGGGATGCACATACAAGTATGCGTGTAGATATATGAGTGATGTGATATGATTTTGTTATACATATATATATATATACGGCAAATGCCTGGGTTTTGCCCGGACCCGCAATGACGACGGGCGACGCATCATCATCACCATCATCATCATCATCATCATCATCACCATCATCATCATCACCATCATCTTAATCATCATCATCAACAACATCATCATCATGATCATCAAAATCATCATCATCATCAGCAGCAGCATCATCATCATCACCATCATCATCATCATCATCAACATCATCATCATCATCATTACGGGGGTGGGAGTTTAATATTCCCTAATATCTTTGTTGATCTTCCCAATTGCATGTAAAGTTTAACGGGGGTGGGAGTTTAATATTCCCTAATGTCTTTGATGATCTTCCCAATTGCATGTAAAGTTTAACGGGGGTGGGAGTTTAATATTCCCTAATATCCTTGTTGATCTTCCCAATTGAATGTAAAGTTTAACGGGGGTGGGAGTTTAACATTCCCTAATATCTTTGTTGATCTTCCCAATTGCATGTAAAGTTTAACGGGGGTGGGAGCTTAATATTCCCTAATACCGTTTTTGTTTTTCCCATAGGAATTTTGGGTGTTTTGACTTTTTTTTAAAATATAGTCCCTAGTACCTTTGTTGTTTTTCCCATAGGAATTTAAGGTTTAACGGGGGTGGGAGTTTAATATTCCCTAATATCTTTGTTGATCTTCCTAATTGAATTTTAATTTTCACGATTTGAGAGTTTAAAATTTGCTAGTACCTTTGTTGTTTTGTCCATAGGAATTGCAGGTGTTATGCCGTTTTTGTTTTTCCCATAGGAATTTCGGGTGTTTTGACCTTGTTTGTTTGATAGTCTCTAGTACCTGTGTTATTTTTCCCATAGGAATGACGGTAATTTGCAACATCATTTGTTCGTGAATGGGACATATATACGCTGCAACGCCTGGGCAGAACCCAGGCGTTGCGCGTATATATATATATGTGATTTGATAAGAGATAACTGTCTCAAAATGGCAATTCATCACGAAAGCATGGGCTGATTTTGGGTGGTAAATGATCAAACCCCTGGCTGGTGCCGTGCTTCTTCTGTCATATGGCCAGGGTGCCATCGCTAATGAAGGTGCTGGTTCACCGGTTCCAGTAGGAACAGATCATATTCAAAAGCACTGACATGATAAGGATGGTTTTGGCTCCGGTCTCAAGTCAACATGAAAAGCGGTTGTAAGACCCTCCTTCCAATTTTGTCCTGGAAATCTCCTTTCCTGTCGCAAGTTTTTGATCAATCCCACAGCAAGGCTAATGCTCCCATCTGACAGATGTGACAGCGAGGAGTGGACAGATCCGGTAGCTGGATGGTGCTGGTAGCATGCTATGTTGGATCCCATGCCGGCCAATGACTAGTTGATACTAGTTCTATATGGGGAGACACCATGTTTTCCAGTTGTAAAGCAACTTCTCAAGCGTCTTCAGCAGTAGTTTGCAGAGGCAATTGGTTTTCTGGTGGGAGATGTGGAATGGTGACCGCGAAGTCAGAAACCCTGGCAGAAAACGTGAAAAAATATCTGTCGCTGTGCATCTGACGGAGATTCCATGAGAGATTCTGGAACATAGAGTTTACCCTCTGGTTATTTAACATGGCCATGGAAAATCACCATTTTTAATAGGTAAACCATCTATAAATGGGCCATTTTCCATGGCTGTTTTGAATAACCAGATGGTAATTCTACAGATTTCAACGGCGATTTCCTAAGCCAACAGCACAAGAGGTTACATTGTTTTTAATGCAGCAACTACAGTAACTACACCGACTCATGGCTTTGCAGCTTTTGGAGGCTTGCCAGAAACATCGTGCATTCCACCAGAAGAACAGTAGCACCGCTCTGCGCCCCAGCAATGGTGAGTTGGTGAGTCGACCCATCAGGGATGATCTGGTTGGGATCCACCAAGAGCCAAGCCTCACGGCCTAACAGGTGAAATGTGAAGACCCAGCATGTTTTGCAGAGGAAGCATCTTGTAGTTTAGATATAGTTCAATATATTTCAATCATTAGATCATTAGATATGATATAGATATGATAGATGGGTCATCATAAATCCACTATAAACAGACCCAGATCGCTAAAGCCCCGAAGAACGCAGTCATGACCTTCCACCGTCCCTGAAAACCGAGGCTGTCCCGATTGGTACCTTGGCGCAGCTTGCCGCCACATCAGTTTCTCCCAAAAAATGGAAGGGGGGATACCCCAAAATCCAAAATGATCGAAAATGGCAATTTGAATTGGCAAGTGATGATCACCATGAACATTGATGAAGCATCTCAAATTTCTGGTTGTTTCCCATGTTTTCCCCGAAGTGTTCAGTGTCACCTGCTGCAGGTTGGGCAGATGATCCACTGACCAGAGCAGCCAGCGATAGTGACAGGGACACAACGGCTGGGGCGCCGAATTCCGGGTGCTTCAGAGGTTCCAAGCCAGCAGAGTTTCGCTGCAGATTTGATGGGCATGAGTTTCCATCAGAAAAAAATGGTTTCCAAACTGCAGGTCATGAGTTTGTTCACATATTTCTTCATGAAATCGGATGAAAATTGGCAGGTTTGAAAGGCGTTTTTCATTGTTCTGGCTCAGGTAGTGAACTTTGCCGCAGGTGAGGCAGTGGGACAGCTTGGGGGCCCAGTTCCCATGGAAACACCATGGCTGAGATGGTGATAGATGATGTCCTGCAACTCCAAACCCCGATGACCTTTGGGGGTTTATACTACCCAAATCTACCCAATATCTTGGGGATACTTAGGGATTATAAGAGTGAGAATCACGTACGGTAACTAACCACTAGGCACGACCTTTTAGGTTCCACTGCTCCATTGAAGCAGACACCACTGGGTTCTGTCGCAATGTGCAGTGAAGCAAAGGGGCTAGAGTTTTGCCTCTACAAATCTAAGTTCACATGAATCAATTTGAAAGGTCATATGGGTATATATGGGCTACCTGGCTGTTGTTGAAGCCTGTATTTGGTAGTTGGTGGTAGTTAAAGATTCCAATGATGTACTCTATTTCATGATGTTCCGGGATACCATGCTACATATATTACATATTCCCAAAATGACCTAATCACCTGGCATGTTTGTTTCATCACAGGCGAAAGAGACACTGGTTCGTGGTTTGGAACATTTTTAATGTTTCCATATATTGTGAATCATCATCCCAACTGACTTTCATATTTTTCAGAGGGGTAGGTCAACCACCAACCAGTATATCTCAGGATGGTATTTACTGATGCTATCTCATCAAGAAACATCCTGAAATCATACATGGATCATCAGAGACACAGTTGAGGTTTGTTCGAGATCGCGTTTGTTTGGGCCGTGCTTGCGCTGTCGCCAACTTCGTGGAGATGACCGAAGAGTTTGGGATCCACAGCGCCTCCGGAATCCATGCTGAATCCAGCGATGGCGAAATTCCTCATATTTCCATGGCTTTTATAATGGATGGTTTGATATGATGGTTTATTCAAATATCATGATGTATTATATGTGTATATATATAATATAAATATGTTATTTTCATATATTTTCCATACCAGTTTAGTAACACAATTTTGGTCATGGCGGACAAACCCAGACATGGCGAGGTCGGATCAACCCTTTGGTGCTGCCGAGTGGGATGGTGTCTTGGGTCTGGCACAGGCGCGAAGCGCAGGGATCACTTGGTAACGTTGGTTTATGCATTGTGAATCATTGTGATATGTGCAGGCATGAATTATGTATTAATTATGTATTAATGATATTTATGATATTTATGTGTTGTGGATATTTATTTTTTTGTATTTGATGCTAATTGATGTGCAATCGTTGAATGCATGTTGAATGCCATTGTGTGATAACATGTGATGTACCAGGGGGATGGGAGGCAGGAGCATGTCGGACATATTCCAGCAGGATTGCCAGCGGCTCCTTTTGACCAGCTCTCAAGCAACTGAAGCCACTATGAGTCGGAATGCTCTATTCTACAAGAAAGAATCCCAAAGACTATTCATGACCGCTCCAGCAATTTGGGGTAATCACAAGGGTATCAAGCTAGCAAAGAGTTGTCATGATAAGAGCTGAATTTCAAACCAAACCAATTTGAAGAAGAACCATTGAATCTCAAAATTGTTGAAATGAAATATGTGCCTCTGGCAACCCTGATCTGGACAAGGCAACCAAGCATGTTGCAAAACATGTTTCTGTAGACTGTCAACTGCTTGCGCATAGAACGACAAGGATATGCTGCAGCCATGTGGCCTGCTTGCTGCATTCATGATATTCATGGTCAGGGTTCTGGCAGCAGATGGTGATGGTGCTGAGAGAAGCTCGAAGTGAAGACCAAACTCAAAACGATATGTATTGGACAGAATATCTATCTATATAATTCCTATCTATCTACAGTATATATCCAAATATTTTCCAATGTACCAGAATACCTATCTACCAGAATATCTATTGTAGATGTTTTCGAAATGCCTTATGATCTTTATATTCGACTCCATCGGCATTTGTCAACGCAAAATGGCTTCAGTCACATCGGTGAACTGAGCGCCCAGGTTCGCTCAGTTCGCCCCCATCGACCTGCGAAAACGAGATCATGATGGAAGCTGCGGAGATTGATGTGCTGAAAGCTTTTCTACATCCTGAAGTGGTGATGTTTGAGTTTGGCTCAGGAGTTGCATTCCTCCCTAGTCACCTCAAAAGGTCACCATGAAAAAAAGCCCCAATGATCGAGGCGTCTCGAGCTCGATGTGGGATCCTGGGGGGCGATGTCCAACATCCAACACCCAAACTGGTGGTTTCAAATCGTCAATTGTAATCACCAGTTGTGGATGCTTGAGTAACTCACCAATATTCATAAGCAACCATAATCAACCGTAAGCAACCATAATTAATCATAATCAACCATAATAACCACAATGGAACTAATTCATCTAATTCAAAATAGTTCACCATAATTCACCATAATAAACCGTAGCTACCCAGTACTTCTGCAAAGGAATCCCCCACCACTTGTGATCCGCACTACCTCGACCCCCGCAGGAGGTTCCACTGTTGCCTTCGCTCAGCTGGTGAAAAAGCTCTATGTGGCCGAGCACGCCCCCAGCTGGGCTGCAGAGGTCTGGCGGATTATTCAAACAATTCAAACATGTTGAAATCAGCTAATACCATAAGGATCTACAAGGGCTGGAATCCAGATTCCAAGTTTTTCTTAAATTCATTGGTCAGCCTGATCCTAAGTATGATTGCGATTGATTAAGATTGACTGACTGATAAGTGATCAATCAAACAATACAGCAAGATCCGATGAAAGGTAACTGCAAAAAAAAGAAATATGCTGCATGTTGCACCCAGTTGCACCCAGTTGCACCCAATAGCAATCGGAGAACTCCATGACCTTCCAACACCCCAACATAGGGGTGTGCCTGAAAACAGGATGCCTCCAAACCCCCCAAATTTTGTGGCTAATCATAATGATTATCCCTATTAAGATATATTAAAACAATTTAAAGTATAAAATCATCAGTTTCCCTATGCAAAAAGTGCCATTTTATACCAGTACTGCACCAAGACATCAGGTCCAGCAACGTTGTGAAGCCTTGGGCATTCACAACGTGCAGTTGTTCTCTGCTGTGCCCAATCGAAGTGCCTTGGACGCCATCGGTGCGACGGACTGCGGCATTTTTCGGCCTCAGCTGGTCTTTGATGACGCGGATAGTAGCTCCGGTGATTTCAGAGATGTTCAATGGATTGGTTAACGGGAACATCTTAACCGGAAACTATAGATGTTCCCCTAGACCAATCCAATGAGTAGTGTTTGTCATTGTTTTTTTGTTCCATCATTGTGTGGGATGATGATCCCTAATGATCTGCATTGTAATATTTGGGACGGTGACGAACCGACGGTTCGCTGGGAAATCCCCGGACTGGAGAGGTTTGAAACCATGGGAAAATCATGGAACTCAATAGTGGAGATTCCAGCAAGCCAGGTGTGATTACCAGAGGGTATGTCTTATTGTGTTTTACTCATATATGTTGCATAGTTACCCTCTGGTAAACTAACATAACTATGGAAAAACACCATTTTGAATAGGTAAATCAACGAACTAAATGAGCCATGTTCCATAGCTATGTTAGTTTACCAGCGGCTATGTGGTATGATGATCCCTGAGGCTCATGCTAGTATTTGAGATGATGATGATGCTTAATGCATCTTAATGCTCAATGAATTCAATGATATTCATCCATAGTTGAAATATTTAGGATAGTGATCCCATATGATTCCCAAGGGTTTTCTCATCCTGGATCCTGACCGCTGTTGGTGACCAGGTTTGCGCGTGACTTATGGCCCCAACCTGGATCCAAAGTGGAGAGAGGCATCGCCGCTTGCGCGGGAGGCGGTCTTTGGGGACTATTTGAAGTTGATCCAAAGAGCCAACGAGTCGCGCTTCGATGTGGTTTTAATCGATGGCCGGGTCCGTGGGGAAAGTGCCATTGCTGCCTTACCATATGTTGATGAGAGATCCGTGGTCATCATTCACGACTGGTTCTTGGAGGAATGGGGCTATGAATTTTTGCCCGATGGCACTCAGGATTTCTCCAAAGCTGTGAAAGTTGCCCCACGGAACAGACTGAAGAGCTATCGTCAAGTTCTGGATTTTTATGATGTTGTCTGCAGGGTCTCTCCAGAGACCCATCCCTTGCGCTGTAGCCGTGCTGGCTTGGTGGTCTTGCGCAAGAAGCCGCAAGCGAATCCAAATGAAGCGTGATGGGTTTGTTGATTTCGGGCGAATCAGCTGCTGTATTCCCTCCTAAGATGATGAAGTGCCAAAAGAAAATGAACCAAGGCTCACCGCTGTGGATCGCTGTAGCCGATGGTGGGATTATCCCATGGTTTTTGGAAAAGACACGTCACTGTTTTGACATGGTTTGGGGAAATGGCCCAGGAAAAACCTTCACCAGGTCGAAGTTATGGACTGAGATCTATTTGACCAAAAGATATCAAAAGAGATGTTCTCATGACATCTCATCCATAGATGTCCTTTCCCCATGGGTTTGTTGATTACTAGAATTAGAGGGGTTTGAAGAAACCCCTTTAACAACAGGTAAATGATGATAGGTGGTATACCAGCTCCCGGCCCCTCTTTTTTTACCAGAAGGACATAAAATTGATCTCATCAGATTCAAGGTACCAAGGTGCCGTGTTTCCTAGTCCAATTGCAGTAATTGATACTGAATTCGTTGAGAAGCGGCATAAAATACTGTTGCTGTTAGTGTCTTTTAGTGTCAAGGCTTGTGGATATTGTATGATATTGTGCCTGATTGCAAGTTCAAGACCCTTGAACAACATCCACTTGGAAAAATAAGTTGTGGCTTGGAGTGCCAAGTGGTTTTACTGAAACCCCATTTCCTCCAAGACTCAACGATTTTTACTTACTCTGCAGTCCTTGAGCGACCACATGGAGTTCAACATCATGCAGAAACTTTTGGAAGGCACGGATCTGTTCTTTTGTTGGGGGCTGTCAGATAGGTTACACCTCATTTTGAGGACCCACTGACCGTCACTTGATTCACGTCAGGTGATTTTATGCGATGCCATGCACTTTGATCGAACCATGCAGGGAAGGGTTTTTTGGTAACTTGACGAGGGTGAAATGCTATCGATCATCCACAGTCTAAGCGTGTGTGTGTGTGTGCTTCTTTTTTCGGAAATTCGATGTCACAAGAGTTGGCTTGGCATGGCAGATGGTTGGCATTAGACAATGTGGCAGACAAAAAAAGGGCCCGCAGGAATGATGACCCTGGTGCTCCCATATAGTTGTCACATCAGAGAGGCAAGATGTCCATCCAACGGTCGTCCTGAGGAGACAAGTCTGGTGTCTTAAAGAAGCCCGTCTTTGCCGTGTATCTTGGGTCGGATACCCAGCGTGATTCGCAGTATTGCTAAAGGCCAAGATAGGAAACTTTGCTGGGTTTGTCAACTCAACGGAAATGTGGTTGTTTTGAGGAGCCTTGTCGAGACATATCAACTTCGAAGGACAAGCCAACCAATAGCTGAAAGAAACGACCAGGTGAACTGGACAGAGTATAGGGTAGTCGTGTGTCATGTATGTTTCAAAGAGATGTGAAGTTCTAGACGGGAGAACATGCAAAAATGCGTTCCATCATTGAGCATTTGTCCTGGACGAAGGTGGCTGCATTCTTGATATATCTATTATTGAGCGACCAGGACCATGATGAATGAATTCACCCTTTCCTCATAATCACAGCCACCAAAACAACCCAAAGAATGGTCCCAAAAACAATGGATGGAACCAAAACAACCACCCAGGCGAAAGATCGAAGATGACGCTGAGATTACCTTCGGCGACTTCCGCTCCGAACGCATGGCGCCCGGAGACTCGGAGACTTGGGGGAGATGGGGATGCGGTGGATGACTTGGTGCTTCAACGTCTCATCATGATGAATCCCAACATATCGATACAGATCGCATGATTTGATCCACACAAGATTGACTGGTTGGTGGTTTGGAACATGAATTTTATGTTTCCATATATTGGGAATGTCATCATCCCAACTGACGAACTCATATTTTTCAGCGGGGTAGGTCAACCACCAACCAGATTGATGTTTGATGATTTTTGTTGGATGCCTGGCTCAACCAGCAACCATCGATCATTCGTGGATCAAATGTTCCAAACATGTCCCCATTTGTTGGTGGCCTCAGATATCTTAAGATAGTTCAAGATAACCATCTCAAAATAGATTGCATCTCTAATGCTTGATATATCATGAATTATCATGATATATCCGATACATCCCTATCTCAATAGATGGGGCAAGTCCAATGGCGACCCCAGCTATGTCCCTCCAAAAGGTCAAGCCTCCACTGGGTGAACGTCTCGCAAGAAGGCGGAACCGGGATTTTGAGCCTGCAAAAATTGTCGAGGCAGAAGTGGATATGTGCTGGTCGCATATGGAATCATATACTGGTTGGTGGTTTGGAACATTTTTCCATATATTGGGAATAATAATCCCAACTGACTAATATTGTTCAAAGGGGTTGAAACCACCAACCAGTATATATATATATACACACACGGTATTACTGTTACTGTATATTAGAATTTAATTAATATAAATATATATATATATACATATATAGTGTATGCCAAAATATATACATGATGATATATTTGCATGCTCTTGAATTGACAATAGGTGTTGTTTTTCCTCTCTAGGTTCGATCCTGGCATTCTTGTAGACTTTTGGAAGTTTGTTTGCAGCCAGAAGCATGTGATCTTCGACCAAGGCTACTGGCAGTTTCAATTCGATGACCTCACCATCGATGGAAAAAGGACTGGAACCTGTGGCTTCTGCCCTGTTTGCTGCAAGGTAGATGACTTGGTGCAGGAAGTCCATTGGCACTCCGCGTGAACGATATCTTACTGGTGGGAATGAGTTTGAAGGAACAATAATAAACAACAATATAAACCATGATAGACCCAATGCCATAAACCTACCATTTGGGGATAGTCAATTCACACGCACCATATGGATCCAGAGAGGCACCACCTGTCGCCATCGCCAGGTGAGAAATACGGTCCTCGGAAATGTCAGGGTGTACTGGACACAGGCAGCTCCTTAATGCTTGAGAGCCAAGACAGTCAGCATGGGATGGGGAGACCGGACATCTCATGGAAGTTTTCTGTAGGTATTTGTACACATGTATTCATATATGCACTTGCATAAAATGATGTAGTATTATTAATTATTATGGTTATATAATGATTATATATTGAACTTGGTTGAAATGATTCATGGGTACATCCAGGAATTGCCTGGTTGCAAAGGACATTGGGTGGTCCAAAACCATGTCGCCAAAAGATGGTGACGCAGATATCGTTGTGAATGTGAAAGATGGGTCAAGCGTTTTTGGGCCAAAGTTGGATGATCTATTTTCTGTAATCTCAAAACATATGCATAACACATTTTATAAGTTCTTGGACCTATTAGGTTATCAATGACCCATTCAAATTTTCTGCAAAGCTGATACAGTTCTTGAGGATGGGGCCTCGCCATGACTTGGATGCCCTGCTTTCGCGACTCAACTTTCAGGACTCGCATGTCGCATCATGATGTGCAGAACCTTTGGTACAGTACATGTCCTATATCCACCTATATCCCTATGGTAAGAAATAAAATACATTATATAAAAGATATGGAACATTGGACAAATCGAAGGTTATACTATTATACCAAAGCATATCATTGATTATTATTGCCTATTGCAGTTGTGTCAACCAGGGATGTTTCGATAGGCCCATACAGATGCATACAGTGGGTAACGAGTTGTTCATGGTGACCAAGCAGTTGCTTCACCAAGGGCCTGGGAAGATGAAACTTGCTCCAGGAGGCTACGCAAAGATCGTGCTCCGAAAACACAAAATTTCCAAAGTTGGGATTCTTGTGGCAGCCTTAGACCTGCGATGTCGCTGCTTCCCTGGATGATATGAGATGAGATGAAGCAGGCTGTTTCGATACGGCAGCGAAATCACAAGAAGATGTTTTTTTGTTGGCATCATGGCGAAATCTTTCGGTGCAAAGTCAAAGACACATTTCCACTCCAATTAGAGTAACTACAAGGACCTGAAGCAGCATTTAACACGATTTAACGTGATTCAGGCATACTTGTGCGACAAGGTGAAGCATGTTTAACGGCAGACCTCATGGATGAAGGATTGGCAACTCTTGATTGAGCAGTAAGGATTGGCGAGCAGCTCTTTGAAATGGATGCTGATGACTACATCGACTGTCCGAAAGTTCCTTGGACTTTTGAGACAGAAGAAATTGCAGAAATGATCGCCATTTCGAATCCCTATCCACTAACACCACGTTTGGCCATGCCACAGGTTGGAGACTGTTGGGCTCATTTGATGCCGGTGGGTGACACTGGCCGAGGATTCGCATGGCTCTAATCTGCGGAAACCTTTGGTCGGTTTGGTCAAGAATTCCTAAATGCTGCAGTCTTCCAAACCACAGAAATGTGGTTTCAGCATGTTTCAGCTGCGTTTTGAGTTCAAAACCATAGAGTTACTGTATGGGATGATGATCCCCACTTTCGCATGCTTCCCTCGGGAAAGGTGCAGGAATTCCCTGGCCGCCTCGAGGAGCCATCTTTGTACTGGGCATGCCTTTCTTGAGAGCCTTCTACACGGTCTACGACATGAAGGCACGAAAAAGGATGTAAAAAGGGGATAAATGAACCAACAACAAGTGAAGGGGATGATGATTTTGAACCAACAACAAGTGTGATTGTAAACACATGCAAACAAAAAGTGGGGATGACCAAGAAATCGCAAGCTGTTATCAGAAGGTGGACGGGACATGTAGAAGAGCCGAACTCAAATGGTGGATTTTTTCCAGCCTCAGCCGATTTCTTGATATCATCCCTTGTTGGGGTCAGATATCCATGCACCAGGCAAGCTCCGTTCCCCTCAGCACGAGGCAAAACAAGTGGGCATTGCAAAGGCAAGACACGTTTCGTCGAAGAAGGCCTCCTGGCTTCCCGGGTTGGTTGTCACCCATGTGAACAATTGACTCGATGATGAGGTCTAGATGCTTGGTAGATCATATGATAAATATACGTGTATATATATATAATTACCCTCTGGTAAATAAACATAGACCCTGAAAATCAACAATTTTTAATGGAAACTAGTCTTTCAACCCCTATCTGCCAGGGTCTATGTTAATTTGCCAGAGGGTATGTATTTATAATTATATATATACACAATATTAAAGACGCATATGTTTATATATATATATATACATATATATATATATGTTATGTTATATTATGTTATATTATATTATATTATGTTATATTATATTTTATTATATTATATGATGTGATATTATATTATATTATATTTTATACATATAGCTATGTACACAGGTAGGAAGATGGATTTATCGATCGATAAAGATAGAGATTGACACCATGAAAGACGGCCAGGGAGCTGACATGGCAGCTGTGAAGCTGGTATCACTTCGCCCTGCTGGTGACGATTTGGGGAAGGCATTGTTGCAGTTGGTTTTTCAAGATGTGAACTGATGATCAGTGGTTGTTTATCCCATTGCAATGCGGAAGATGCCAATTGCAATGGAATCTTGTTCGTCCCATTTTGGGGTCCCAGATTGCCCAGATTGCCGTGTTTTTAAGTCTTTGGAATTGTGGAATAAATTGAGACATCTTGAGGCTTTGAGTATGATAATATAACATAACATAATAGAATATAATATCACATCATACAATGGAATGTACGCTTGACATGAGATCCATGCACTACAGTGCCCCATATCAACAGCAACAGACTACGCTCTGGAAGCCTGGATCAACCACCTCTGCCAGGATCAGCGGCGTTTGTCCAATGATGGCAGGAAGTGAGATATAGGGGTTTCTTAAAAAGGGGTATCCCCAAAAACCGTTCATATTTTGGATGATTGCTTGATTAATTCTGGATGATTTGGGGTTTCCACCACTTTAGGAAACCTCCATATTATGGGCACAAAAACATCAAAAACCATCTAGCATATGAACTGCAATGAAATGCAACTCACGAAATGTTGCAGAACATAACCATTTCTCTTTCAGGCGTGTAAAGCCTCCTATTCGATTGTTTCACTCGGCTTTTCGCAGCTTGCGAGCGCGTAGCCTCCAAAAAGCGACCGACCTGAAGCATGTAGAGAAGTTTCCGGTCACCAGCATCAGTGATGAATCTATTGGATAGGGACCCCCAACGAGGGAAGGAAAGACATGAAAAGAAACAGCATCAAGATGAAGAAGACAATAGCAAGACATATCAGAAGAAGATGAAACAGGTTATTGTTGACCATAGATAGATAGGTAGCTAGCTCGATAGATAGATAGATGGATAGATGGATAGATAGATAGATAGATACCATCTAAGACAATACCTATCTACCTATCCTACATGATGTCAATTTGGGACTCCTTATCATCCCAAAATTCCAGCTGTCGTTGACCACCGAGCCACGTCCTGCTGTCGTTTTTCCCGTGGCCTTTTTTGTTTCCAGCGCCGCCATCATGCGCCGGGCCCGCAGCAGAAGGGACTGGGAGGAGATCCGGGTTGACCCTGAAAGCGTGGCAAAGAATCGGAGAGTATATCATATTAATCATCTATAAATAGTGGATTAACTATGGTTTATGGTAGATATATATATATAACTATAGTTATAATAGTAGATAATAGTAGATATAATCCATAGATGAAATAGTAGATTGGATTAATAATAGTAGATATAATCCATAGATGAAAAAGTAGATTAACTATAGTTATAATAGTTATAAAATAGTTTATACCATAGTAGATATAGATTGTCTATAAATAGTGGATTAACTATGGTTTATGGTAGACATAACTATAGTTAATGGGGATGATAATGGTTTATAAACCAACAAACACTGGTTGGTGGTGACTGGAACCATGGAATTTTTTGACTTTCCATGAAAAGTTGGGAATGTCATCATCCCAACTGACTTTCACTCATATCATGGGACCGTAAATCCGGGGATCAGATATCATCCCCAAACGGGGCTCCGCTTGAACCCAAGGCTCCAAACGGCTCGCTTCGCAAGAAGTGACACATCAAAATCATCAAACGGCTCAGCCAATGAGAAGATACGGTACTACATAAGCCCCTTATTTTTCGCATGGCATGGTGTCTACCCCCAAAATTGGAGAAGGGGTGGATGGTTTCTGGCATTGGCTCCACCACACAGATGTTCTCGTGGCTGACCACCCTGCAATAAGTTCCTTTGAGTATCATATCTGGTTCGATTTCTGAAAGGTTTGGATGCACAGGACTCAAAAGATGTATAGAATTGTGTATACTTAAAGATAATCCAATATCAAACAGTTACATATATATATATATACAAGATACATCCACTATTACCACTTTGACTTACATACACATCAGATAGCGATTGGATGCGATTGGTAGTTGCAGGATGATGAGATCAAACCGGCCAAGCGCCCGGCCGACTGGCTGGGGGAGCTGCCTGAGGAGCTGCCAAGGGGGAAGTGAATGCAGAAGTGGATGCCAACAATGGGGATATCACCTGCCCATAAGATCATAAGGGTGATAGAAAGGTCATATAATGGGTGAGATTGAGGTTATATAATGGGAATTAATGGGATCTATGATATTTATATTAATATACGACATACCTACCTACCTACATACATACATACATACCTACCGACATACTGACATACCGACATACCGACCTACCTACCTACATACATTAGTACATAACATACATTACATACATTACATACATAACATACATTACATACATAACATACATTACATACATTACATACATAACATACATAACATACATAACATACATACATGCATGCATGCATACATACATACATACCTACATACCTACCTACCTACCTACATACCTACCTACATACCTACCTACATACCTACATACCTACATACCTACCTACCTACATACCTACATACATTACATACCATACATTATACCATACATTCCATACCATACATTCCATACCATACATTACATACCATACATTACATACCATACATTAGATACCATACATTACATACCATACATTACATACCATACATTACATACCAAACATTACAGACCATACATTACATACCATACATTACACGCTATACATTACATACCATAAATTACATACCATATATTACATACCATGCATTACATACCATACATACATACACTAATTACATACATACATACATACTTGCATACATTGCATACATTGCATACATTGCATACATACATACATACATACATACATACATGCATGCATGCATGCATACATTGCATACATTGCATACATACATACATACATACATTACATTACATTACATTACATACATACATACATACATACATATGTATATAATTTAAATATATATATATAACTATATATACATATATATAGCTATGTGAATAATATATATATAGGTATATATATATATATATGATTATATATGTATGATTATATAAATATATGATTATATATTTATGATTATATATATATATAAGTTAATCAACAATATTTGTTTTCAAATGTCTCTGAAAACGGGCTATAGCGTCAAAGCTGTAATATATTTAGATATGGGAAATAATGAACCACAGGATTTAGGGTACCCTATCCAGACAAACTCATGGCCTTTTGGGAAACCACCAATGCTGTGTCAATTTTCAAAAAAACAACTCCATTGATTGGTGATATATATATATGCCCCATCCTGCATATTTCGCTTAAATCGTTTTAAATCGTTCATGTCAAATCCCCATGGTCATTTTGCTGCGTTACCCTACCAACTTCTCGATGAATCCTCTCGTAGCCCTCGACAGGATCCCATCCTCTCGTCTCAGCTTCCGTCTCAGGCGTGAGGAATTGGCCTGGTGGGTACAGAAAAAGTGTTTCCATTTGGAGGTTTCCTGAAATGGGGTGCCCCAATAGCTGGATGGTTTATTTCATGGAAAATCCAAGCAAAAAATAGATGATTTGGGGGTACCCCTATTTTCGGAAACCACAATTTGATGGTTTTCCATCTTACGGGTCCAAATCAGAATCTCTGGCAGAAATTTCTGATGGATTTTCTGATAGACAACTTTGGCAGATGGTTTTCACCGGGGATGGGTCAAAACCTATTGTTACTATATTTGGTACAATACCAGCTACTTATATGGGGATGAATTAATACCCATTAGCCAGGGGATATTTTCACCAGCTACTTGTTGTTAATGGGGATGTTAACCAGCTACTTATTGCGTACACAGGATGCTAGGGTTTTGACTCATAGCCATAGGAGCTGAAACCTCGTTGCTTCCTCCAAAGGTTTTAGCGCCCAAATCGAAGCGCGCCCGAGACCCAGAGGTGTCAGGGGGTTTTCATGGGTTTGCTGATTTTGGGATGGCGTAGAAAATGCAAGTTCCGCCCATTTCCCCAATCATGAGTGAGATACTGGTATTGGTTCGATTTTTTGGTTGATTTGCTATTTGAAAATGGGACAAGTGAGTCATTTCCACCTTGGGCCTGACTTCACGATGACCTGCTTGGAATTCGGATTGCACGTGCCCCTGAGCCATTTGCCTTTGCGAATTCTTTGAGAGACGTGTGCAACCTCCAGAAGATTTGCTGATGCTTATGCCAGAAGCCGACATAAATGCAACAAATCGATTCGCATGTCCTTAATTTATGTTTTGAAAATGTTTGAAACATGAAGCGGGGAGGCATCACCTGCACATTGTCTTGCTTTGGGTTGCTGGTTGTTGTTTGCAAAAGGGTTTCACCATGCATATCATTTAAGATGATCAATCGAAACCACTGACATTTGACAGGTAAGTCGAAAGTTTAAACCACCAGCCAACAGGCAGCCAACATGGTTTTTTAAATGTGTTTTCTGGTAGCATTTTGCCATGGCGTGGCTTTTCCCCGCAGCAGAACAGCAGTGGGCGCATTCGTGTTGCAGCGCAAGCTCTTTGGAATCTGCCTTTCAGGGTCCAGTAACAGCCATTGAAGCTGACATTTTGATGGGTACGATTGAGTCGGAACATGGGGAGGTGCCCATTATGGCGCATCCACCTTGCAGAACTTCGGATTTGTCGTTTGAAGATTTCTGGCAGAGGTGTTTGGCAGAAGCCCGACATCATTTGAAATTGGACTTTAAGGACCCAGGGACCCAGGGACCCAGGGACCCAGGGATGGGTCGGATCTGTACATCCGGTGTGTGGAATGGCACCCGTGAAAGTCCTTTTGAGATTGTTTCAGATGCTCTGAACAGCGCGGTAGCTGCAACATCCGTGGAAGTTGTATCCCTCCTATGTCTAAGTAATTCTACAGATGTCATCATGTCGGGCTACCAAGATGCGTGCGTACTGCATGCAGGGAGTTGAATAGAGTTGAGACATTATGAAACATTCGCTGCGACAGAGCGGCTAGAAGAATACACAGGGTACATGTGCTCATATTTGAATATGTTGATGGTTTTTGTATGTGTTTCTATGTTTTTCCAATACTTGCTCATGTAACATAGACCCTCAATTTATCAACTTATATCCAGGATATCTCATAAGACAGGATGTTCAGCCCAAGGCCCTGACAGGACCTTCGATCTCTGCAGCTCTGCCTTCCCACAGTGCAGGCTTCAAAGTGCCGTTTGGCGGCGCAGGGCCAGGGCGTGTGGATCAATGCGGACATCTTGCCAGGCCCCAACCGACGTGAGCCTTGCCCAATCCAAGCGGAAGACTTCATGATGGCGGTGAAACAGTGGGCCCCCGGTGTGCCATTGAGTTTCTTGAAGAAAATTTGGTGGCACAATTCTGTGGTGCAGTTGAGGTGCTTCTTAAAATTTCCTGAGGCAGTTTGGAGATTGAACTTTCACAGTCGGTTGCCTCATGCAGCACGGGCTTCTTATTCTCGTTGATAATTTTCTGTGGCACTTATTGACTGTTCCGCGAACATTGTCAATGAGTGCCACAGGAGGTTGTCAACGAGACCAAGAAGCCGCGCCGCATTGGGCAACCGACTCTATATGCCAATTCATCGCTAGATGTCAAGAATGTGTCAATCGCTAGAGCCAATCAAATTTGACTCCTTTTACGGTTGACAGATGCTGTCATGTTTCATGATGCATCCGCATCAAAGTCTTACCACTGAAGCTTAATCCCTGAAAAAAGGGCCTATCATTGGCAGTTGTGAGTTATGACCTTGTAATTGTTTGCTGAACATCCTCGGCCAGGTGCCGATCCCATGCTGTTTCGTTCTTTTTTTGGCCTGGACTTTCTGAAAAAGCCAGGCTTGGGATGGAGAGTGTCGCTTGCTGGCAGTGATGCGTATACTGCTGATGACGTTTCCCGTATGTTGCAGGTCTGTGACTCCTTAGAAGCTGAGAGACCTGAGAAATCTGAGAAATCCCTGCTGGTTTTTGCCATCAGCGCTCGTTTGGCCTTGCGCGATCCTGGCCCTTTGCTGCAGCTACTGGAGCAGAAACCCTTGAGCCAACTGCTGTTGTGGACGGGTACTGGAGAGCCTGCCCTTCACGCATCAAGCTGTTCCAAGCTGTCAAAGAGCTTTCCGGAAGACCGCGTCGGAATGGATTGCCGAGTCACTGAGTCAGCCTGGGAAGCGGCATCAAATGGGTTCAAGTTAACGTGCCTCGCATGCCTTGCTCGTGTGGGAAGACTAGTCCCATGTTTGATGTGTAGCTGAGAACGACCATGGACATGGACATCATAGTTCAAAGATGTTCCAAGCCAGTGGTGAAAGTGGTGTCACCGACCAATCTTTCAGGAAGCTGGCGGACGATTGCAGTAGGACTTCTTCTTGTTGCATTGGTGATTGAGTTTGCATCGACAATGAGACTTACCCGACGGGAGTACCTTTGGGTGGAGCAAAACACTTGGTTGCAGTCACAACATGACATTCCCAGCAGTCAGAAGGAACTTTTGAGGACTGTTGCTCATTGATTCAGAGGGGTCAGGCTCTGGAGTTTCGTAAGATCTCATCCATCTCACCTTATCCGTTCCAAAGCATTGTATATTTAAGCCATTATTTGCCTCAGGATCAAACATTTTTAGATGGAAGTGTTGAATTGTTCGCTCAGCCAGTTCTTGGTGTTTGAAAGTTTGAAGAAATCCACCGCCTTGGAGCACAGATGAAAGGTCGATTAAGTGCCAGGCTACAAATTCTCATGCAAATATTGTTTGAAAGATTAGAAGCCAGCATGCTATTTCTAAACTCGGAGGCGTTCTTTTCTTTCAAAGAATGTTCTCCCAGTCCACAATTATTAAGCTCAAGCTCTCTCATCAGCTGCCGGCAAAATGTGGAGAAAAGTTTGGGTGAAATGTTTGAATGATGATGAACGACTTAGTCATGTCCAAACATCTCCAATCCTCGAACAGAATTCGTTCCAACTGTTGAGCTGTTGGGTTGCAACATGGCCCCAGACGGTGAAACCAGTCACAGGAGTCCAAAGCTTCAGCTGGGTTTGTTGCTGAGGTCAAGCGGAAGCCGGCTGCAGATGTCCAAGTCGTCAGTTCCCAAGGAATCCCAACGGACTACAAATGACTTGAACGTACTAGAGCTAGAATCAGCTAGATCATACACTGGACAGAGGTCGATGATCAGCCCGCTGTAGGTAATTCCGTTTCCAAGACTCGGAAGTTTGTGAAGTTTGACACGCATCACAGAGAAGTACCGCATGCATTTAGCTCCTAAAAATATCTAGAAATTATGTATTCGGATCTATTCTGTATATCTCCAATCCTTTATCAGAAGTTGCTTTCAAAAAGATGAGGCAACTGCTACTTCACGTGTTAGTGATGTCCGATGTGTCTTCCTGTCTCGTTCCTGCTTGAGATAACTATCCCTTCTAGACATTTATGCACTGACATTCTGAGAGCAAAGTGTTAAATGTTTAAGTATTCATCATTCGAAGCATTTCGAAGCCTGCTTCAGAGGTGTTGATCGTCAAAGCACAAACGAGGGAGTGATAGGGAGTGATGCTGCTCTTGTTTTGTTCTCTTCCCCAGGTTTCTGCAAAGAAACCAGAAACAGGTGTGGTTTTGGCAGCAATGACTTGGCTTTGTGTCAACCATGGCCCATCAGCAGCCCTTTCATCTTTCCAACATTTTCCAACGGTGCAGGGGTGCAGGGGAGCAATGGTAGCAACCTGAAGCAGTACAATATACTGGCTGCGCTGGGCATAAAGAGCCCCCCCAATAGTGGAGGACTGCGGTTTCCGTCACAGTGATCCAACATCATTCAGGGAAGAAATCAGATGGACACCCCGAAGCCTCCATGGCCAGGACAGGAGAATTGCGAGCCTCCGTTGAAGAAAATGAAAGAGTCAAAGCCTGAGCTCATTTGCGAAAGAACTATGTTGATGCCGACAAAGGAAACAGGAAACGCAATCCATGGATTCAACAATGATTTGGGCGGTTCATTAATTCGTACGATGCCAAAGACATGGCAATAACAATCAATAACATCCAACAACCATATGTTTTCCATGGTTTTCCATGGTTTTCCATGGTTTTCCACCCATCAAAATCACGTTTGACCCAAGCCTCAGGACTCCCACGCCCATGCAGCTGTTCAAACAGCTGGCCAGCAAGATGTGGAAGCCACGGGAAGCCTCGGAAGCCTCGCCCACCGAGGTGGAGGTGCAGCCCGACTATCTAGGAATAATATGCTATAATCGTGCATTATGTTTGTATATTACATTATATTACATAAAATTACAGAATATAGTTGTGGTGTGTGCGTGTGGGTGTAGTGTGTAGTGTGTAGTGTATTTATATACTATATTATATAATATGATTATGTATTGCGTATATATGTATGTGTGTGAGGTGTATATATATATATAGTGTGTGTGTGTACACATATGATACCCTGATGATATACTGGTGGACATTTGAGGCATCTCGAAGCATATCTATGGCGAAACATGGTGAAACCTCATGGCTCACCACGTTTCCAGGGCGTGGTCGAGGAGAGATCTGACTTTGTGAAGGACGGGGTGTCATCACCATTTCGACCATGCATATCGGTGGCCAGCGACTCCATCTTGGCTGCGCAGGAATTGGAGAAGTCCGAAGGAACGCCATCGTTTCAGGTGGGGGAGTTCGCTGCGAAAATATTCATGGTAGTTTGGAGAGCCATGCACCTGTATGGTCAATAGCTCAACAGTCAAGAGAGAAAAGCGGGTTGAATAGTAGAGAAGGATGGCCTTAATTATTGATGTGTAATATTTTTTGGGGGGGTGCTCAGACATTGTTCAAACTCACCTTGCTGCGGATCAGTATCCCTTGAGTTTTCCACCAAGACTTGTCAGGTGCAATTGAAGACCGCATCTGAAGAATGTGTGCGGGTGACTTTCTCCGGTGCTGCCGCGCGGGTTTTTCACCGGAGCCCCTCGGCAGCGACCGACAGGATCCAACCGATGCGGTTCCGCAGTAGTAAAATCCTCTAACGTGTCGAGTGGTATTGGTACAGTGTGGTAGAGTACTTGTCCACTTGACCTTTGTAAATCGTTTTTTTCCCTGGAAGTTGGTGTTGTGATCTATTTGAACAGACCGTGGCTGCTGCGTAACTGCGTAACTTATCTGGTCTTCGGCTCAGTGAGCGCTGTCAAAATTGTCGACCTGCCTGCTATCAGGTTTGGGTTTACAACGAGGTAGCCGGATTCGGATACAGGGTTTCACTCGATTCGTGCGAGATGGCATTGAGGACGCTCGACCAGCATCACTCAAGTCGGCTATTGTTTGAGTCATGCTAACCCATATATACATTTAATTACATACTATATTTATAAACATAGATATACTAGATATACTCTACCCATCTCCACCGGCTCTTGTTTGCCGATCACCACCAGTGAAGGTTGGAAAAAAGTGCATCAGATATAGACCGTTGGAGCAATGTGAGGCTTTATTGCGGTGAGTGAAAGTCCGATCTGAAACGTCGACCTTTCCACAGAGCTTTTTTGTTGTGAATTGAGTTTTGTCTTGGAGACTCCACACAGACATCATCAGTAGCCACATTTCCAAACCATACAGTAACAATCATAATCATAATCATGATCAACAGTAATGATCCCATTTTCTAATCACTGGACTTACCATTTTCTACTCCTAAAGTAACCCGGGCGTAATCCGCCTATTTGTTATAACCCAGGCGATCCGTAAGCCGCCGCCAGCGTCAAAAGCTGGCTGCAGGAGCTACGCTTGGAAGATGTGCATCCAGGAGGGCCTGAGGAATCCTGAGGAGTTGGTGGCAAAGTAACCATCATCCAGGTTGCCAACCATAAATTCATTGTTGATTTTATTCAAATGAAACAAAAAAATAACTGAAAGATTCAAACAAACCAAAAAAAGCATGATCAATTACTAGTTTGTAATTACAGAAATAGTGAATTAATAGTGATAAATGAAGAATATCGGCATGGGTTGGTTTGTTTTAATTTCAAATATCCAATATGACGGTCATATGATGTGATATTGCCAAACAACTAGGATGGTGGTGACAAATGATTGTGTTGATTTTCCAAGCTGAAGGAGGAGGATGATGATGATGATGATGGAAAGTTCCTACCACAGTAGACATGATGCTGAAATGTGTTCACTTCAGGAGTTTCTGTGAAAGTTCTTGCAACAGCAGCTATGTCCGAATTCTCAGCACTGCTGATCTCTCCGATTATGCCCAGAGTTTGATACCAATAATATTCTGGTTGGTGGTTTGGAAATGTTTGGAACATTTTTTATTTTTCCATATATTGGGAATAATAATCCCAACTGGCGAACTGGGTAGGTCAACCACCAACCAGTTCAATATACCAATCGTGCCCTTCGCTGTATTCCCTCCATGTCATTTTTTTGGAGCTGCATGGGATGATTGGGACGAAACCGCCTATGGCATTTTCAAATCCTCATTTCGTAGTGAAAAGACCATGGAAAAGACAATGTTCAATGCGTAGATTCCCATCAATTCCCCTAATTTCCAAGCAAGTTTATCAAGTTTTACATAAGTTACCAATAGGTACCATAAATTCCCATGAATTCACCATAAATTCCCATGAATTCCCATGAATTCCCCCATGTTCACGTCTGAAAAAGACCATGTCCAATGGCTAGATCACCTGGTCGAGGTCTCAGTCTAAGGAGGTGCTGCAACTCAGAGATCTCCAGGCGCACTTGGCCAAGGCGCGGAGATCTCAAATATTTCTCAAAAAAAAGGTTGCTGTGTATTAAATAGACAATCATTATATGTATGTATGTATAGTTATATATATAACTATAGATATAACTATAGATATATATATATATATAGATCTATAACTATAGATATATATATATATATAGATCTATAACTATAGATATATATATATCTATAACTATAGATATATAAATATAGATCTATAACTATAAATATATATAGATCTATAACTATAGATATATATATATATATAGATCTATAACTATAGATATATATAGATCTATAACTATAGATATATATAGATCTATAACTATAGATATATATAGATCTATAACTATAGATATATATAGATCTATAACTATAGATATATATAGATCTATAACTATAGATATATATATATAGATCTATAACTATAGATATATATATATATAGATCTATAACTATAGATATATATAGATCTATAACTATAGATCTATATATATATAGATCTATAACTATAGATATATATATATATATAGATCTATAACTATAGATATATATATATATAGATCTATAACTATAGATAGATATATATACATATATATCAATGCTATAGGAATTGTATAGAAATCTGTAGATCTCTATAAGTGTGTGTGTGTGTAGACAGAGCCCTCGTGCAGTCGCAGGTTAAGAAAGGTGAGGCCAAAGCTGTCGTCACCGTGGAGGTGGGCGGCAACTCTATTGGATGCCAATGGGATCCTATTACTCTTTTAACACTGATCAATAATGATTATATACTAATGTTTAATGTTGATTAATAATGACTAATAATGATCAATAATGATTGATAATGATTGATAATGATTGATATTGATTAATAATGATTAGTAATGGTTGATCATGATTGAAAATCATTGATATTGATAACTAATGATAAATAATGATTGATAATCATTGAGATTGATTACTAATGATAAATAATAATTGATAATGTTGATATTGATTAATAGTGATTAATACTGAATAATAGTGATTGGTAATGATTCTTCATGATTGATAATGATTAATAATGATTGATAATGGTTAATAATGACTGATAATGGTTAATAATGGTCAATAATGATGGTTAATGATGATCAATAGGATTTAATGGGGATACCCTCTGGAAATCAAACGGGCAATGGGAAAATGATTGAACTAAATGGTGGATTTTTCAATGCGACCTTTGACTATCAGAGGGGGAATAGCTATGGTGATTAAACTATGAAAGATTGGATATACATGGTGGTATCGTGATATAAATGGAATTCAATCGGGATAAAAATGAAGATTTAACTATCAAAAGTGCAAGTATCAGAATGGGGGGCCATAATGGGATGAAAAGCGGATTTATGCGGAAAATCAAACATGCCTAGCAACTAAACGGATCTAAATGAAAATCTTGGAACTAAAGAACAGGTAGACTCAAATCATAGTACTCTTGCCATAGTCACGTTTGACATCTTAACTGAATCATAAATACTCTGGACACTTCAAGCTCCTCTTTTGTGTGTGTGCGCTGCGGTGGGTGAGTGTTTGTTTTGTTTGCCGCGCAAAAGAAACCTTGATATTAAGATATCAAGTGCATACCAAATATGTGTATATATATATATGTATCTATACATATATGTATGTATACATATGTCGATTTTGACCTGGTGTTTGGGCAGATGCATGGTGTGTTCTCGTTCTGGGAGGCAATATGTCCGCTATCATTTGGATTTTGCATTAGGCGACACATCACAAGAAAAAAACGCGATGCAGCGTTATCTCTGGGGGGAGGCCATCGCCAAACACATCGGCAAGCTCGAACATGAAGAGCCAGTGACCTACGTGGCGTTTTCAGGGACAATCAGAGATGACGTTTGAAACGTTGAAGCATTTTGACCCAGCCATTAACCAGCTACTGGTAGTAATTGATTGACGATGAACATACGGAGCTTTATGTTACAATATGTTACAACCACTTGTGGCTGGAATTCTGGTCGCCAGGCTGCATTCCCTGAGATGTATGGCTCGTAGCCGACTAGTTATCCATCTTGGTCTTCAAGGAAAGCATCAGAAAGGGCAAATATTTGGATTATCATCACCACAATAATACGTGAAATATGAATTTTGAATTATGGACTATCATCACCATAATTGTCATGTTTATTTGGATTATCATGATGATCTTTGGATTCGGATGATGATCATCACAATAATCACCTGCAGCATGGCCTTGATCATTGTCCCATGGCCATAGGCTGGCGATGCAACCTGGCGAGTTTGTCTCCATCCGCACCATAGAGCTGCATCCTCAAGGATGTAGGGCATACAATCCCTCCCCAAAAAGAAAATGTAGATTCCATGTATTGTTTACCATGGTCTTTGAATTTCTTGCCTAGGGGACAACACCGTAATTTTTTGGAAAAATATTGACAAACGTGCATATATATATATGTATATATATATACATATTTATATATATACATATATATATATATATACATATTGTTTACATTTTTTACATATGGAATAATGTAGATAACAACATGCCATCCATAGCCATCCATAGAGATGATCTCCCCATCTTGTCAACCGATCAAGGCTTCACGACACTGATTCGCCTGCACCTTGCTTCTGGCGGCTGTGGGATTCGCAGGCCCCAGTTGGAAACTGGAAACTGGGAAAGCCATTTGCTGAATGGTACTTGTTAATGGTATAACATTGGGCCAATGGAGAATTATAGATATTCTAGCTTTTTAATTAGAATCAATCTAAAAAGTAAAAGTGAGGAAAGTGTGGCTGACACATTTTGGGAGACGCCTGTGCCGGAGAACAGCAAAGAAAGTCCACGATGCAGGCAGAGCAGTTCGGAGAAACCTTGTTGGGCTCGACACTGAGAGCGTTGAACATCATTGGAGCATTGGGTGGTTACAAGAACTCGTTCTTGCTGCCTGGTTTCCGATCGTCTTTCTCATTGGAAAGACAAGGGTATGGATCAATACCTATAGATACATTTTTAGTGGGATGAACATCCATTTACCAGCTATTTTGGGGTTCACCAGGGGTACAAGGTTTTGACACACTGCCACAACAGTTTGGTTGTCTGAACAATAACTGAGTCACTGGAGATTTACTGCACAACCAAATCTATTGCTTCTGCAACGCACCTTGCCAGATTTTGCATGTGGTCAGACTTTGCAAATCAGTTAGTTGGCACCGGGTTCTTCAAAAAAAGCAGCCATCCTGTCACAGAAACTTGCATGCCCCCTTTCCCCCAATTCAATGTTGTTACGTCGCTTTGCTTGGAAAGGCCTTTAAAAAAAAACAGCCATTTCGGTTCGGATGCCGGCATGCATTGGGCAACAACATTGATCAAGGGGGCGCGGGGGGATCAGGTGATGTGACAACATGTAGGAGGATGGCTGGTTTTTTTGAAGAACCCGGGGAATATTTTTTTGGTTTATGGATGGGCAAACACAAGCTTGAACAAACACCCTTTTGCACGTGCCAAAACCTCAATCCAAACACACTTTCATCTTCAAAGCTGCTACCCACCAAACAAAGAAGCAACAGATATGTTTTTTGGTTTATGGGTGTGCAAACCAAAACACAGTGCACGGCCACAAAACGCTGTAAATACCATGTGTTTTCCCAAAAATAAAAATGATGAGAAAGCACAAAAAAGACAATGTGTTTGTTTTTTAGTGTAAATTGCCCAAAAAACTCTAACCCCATGGTATTTACAGCGTTTTGTGGCCGTGCACTGTAGCTTGCACTGTGCGTGCGCTGCACGTGCACTGTGCAAAACATCCAGTTTGTACAATTCTGCTTCTGGACCCGTGCAGGCACATTCTTTGTTTGTGGGTAGCAGCTGTGAAGATGAAAGTGTGTTTGGATTGGGGTTTTGGCACGTGCAAAAAGGAATTTGTTCAAGCTTGCGTTTGCACATCCATAAACCAAAAAACATATTATCTGTTGCTTCTTTGTTTTGTGGGTAGTAGCTTTGAAGATGAAAGTGTGTTTGGATTGAGGTTTTGGCAAGTGCAAAAGGGAGCTTTGCACATCCATAAACCAAAAAAATCTTTCCCGGACTGAGTCCGGTATGTCAAGTGAAACAAGTACTGCAAGAGATAAAACGATATGTAGGATGATGTAGGGGAATGCAGGGGTATTCTTTAAGTTGCATCCTCCGCTGGTTGACGGTATGGAGACGTTTCAAGCATTCGCAGCACTCACCATCCACATCTGGGACGTAAACCACCAACCAAGGGACATGCAGTACGTACCAGTAGTACCGCACAAGGCGGTGGCGGAAGGTGATAGGAACCTATAGGAGAGGTGAATTGTTGTCATGTATGAATAGCTGAGCGAATCCAGTGGTGGACCGAAAGGTGTTTGGAGTTGCGCTTTTAGGAATGGTTGCTGTGGTCACCTCACCCACACTGCTGGACGTAGTGTGTTGTAGTTGTAGTTGTAGTGTAGCTGTAGTGGTATTCGTACTTGTAGCTGTAGTTGTAGTTGTAGTTGTAGTTGTTGGCTGTAGTTGTTGGCTGTAGTTGCTGGTTGTAGTTGTTAGTGTAGTGTAATGTAGTGTAGTGTAATGTAGTGTAATGTAGCGCAATGTAGTGCAATGTATATAGTGTAATGTACTGTAATGTAGTGTACTGTAGCGCAATGTAGTGTAATGTAGTGTCATGTAGCGTCATGCAGTGTAATGTAGTGTCATGTAGCGTTATGCAGTGTAACGTAGTGTAATGTAGTGTAGTTTGTTATAGTTGCAGTTGTAGTTGCAGTTATAGTTGCGGTGTAGTGGTAGTTGTAGTCGTGCAATGTAGTGTCACGTAGTGCAGTTGTAGTTGTAGTTGTAGTTGTAGCTGCAGTGTAGTGGTAGTTGTGGTTGTAGCTGTAGCTGTAGCTGCTTTTTGCGCGCTTCGCGCCACAACAGCGTGCACTTTTTTCACATCTCAACTTCCAAAAGTGCTCCGAACATGGTGTGTTTTGAACGTGTTGACTTCCAAATGTGCTTCGGCCCACAACGGCATGCAATTTTTCAGCGCTCCTCTCCCAAGATGGCTCCGCACCTGCCGCTTTAGCGAGCATACTTTTCGACCCTCCGGAACCACAAAACATTGGAAAAACACTGCGTGTCGAGAATTTTCTACCTTTTTGTCTTCTTTCTTCTGACCCTTTCTCTTCTCTGATCTTATTTCTTCTCTTCTCTTCTCTTCTCTTCTCTTCTCTTCTCTTCTCTTCTCTTCTCTTCTCTGACTCATTCCACCTCTGCTGCTTCATGTGTCCATATCATCGGAAATTTGACTTTTTGAATTTCCTTCGCCTATTTGCCCAAACATGGTTAATTGCTACCCCAACGCTTCACTGTGCGGGCTGTACTAACATCCCAATATTTGCGTCATGGTCGGGACTTCCATGGGCGCCTTTTCCATCTCGGTGGATGGTAATATAAATTCATTAATTAATAGTGATTTATGCTTGGTTTATATTGATTTTCAGTGTGAGTTCAGGATTCCCAGCATTTCCCATGGTAGGATGGATGACCACACCACGTCTATCCCAAAAACGACGAACTTGTTGACGCGAGGTCGCCGCATCCTCATCAGCAACGCTCGTGTACGTGAAGCCCACGGAAGACCAGAGCTGACCGGATGTGTGACTCCGGCGCTGGGTGGGAGGGACGGCTGGAGTTGAAACAAAGTGGCCACAATGGATGAAACAATGATGCGATTTGTGTTCGGCCAGAGTCACACTGGCCATGGGATTTTCCATGATAGGATTGTGATTTTATATGATTTTATCTAAATCAATGGCCACATTTTTAAGCGATGAGATTCTCCAATGATTTCTTGTGGCGATGCCATCGAAACATCATGGGACTGTCGGATACTGTCCGAATGTTTCCGGAGTTTGTTCCTAGGGCTGATGCAGTCAATTGCCCTGTTTGTCATTGAGGCAAGCATGAACATTAGAAGCGCAGTTTGAGACGCTCGCTGTGATGTTCAGCAAATTCATGCCACAAGGGTGGTTTCGGTTTTTGCTGCGATCTTGGCAGATTGAAGACTTCGTTTCAAGTAGTTTGATTTTCCTGGTCCTAGCAGCTATAGTAAATAGAAATGAGCGGCCAAATCAAGCAATTACTTAATCACCACATTGTCGAGCAAGCGCAAGAATCTCAGAATCTCCATGTAAACCCATTGGATGTCGCCGAGCCACTATGCATGCAAATTAAATGACGTTCTGCACAGTATGCACCACCGCAAGTTCATGTCTTTGTTTGTGCATTTGGAGTGTTGCTGGTAGTGGTGCAGACATTTGACTGTTCCGCCAGTTTGGTTGAACACGCTCAAGGTTTGTTTCCAAGCTGCGCATGCTGCGTGCGGCAACCGGGTCGATCTAGGGGAGTGGATCGAGAAAAAGTTGCAACGGCCAGAGAAGAGGTTCCCAAAACTGGAATGGACAAGACTGACAAGACCTTGATTTCTCACCAAGCATTCATATCAAAAAGCCTGACAATCTGGTCGGTGGTTTCAAACATTGTTTATTTTCCATAATATATGATATGGAATAATCCTTCCCATTGACATATATTTTTCAAGATGATAAAAACCACCAACCAGATAATGTATGGATTTGATTTGGTTTTCCCACAATTGAAGAGTCCACTGCCAGAGCTTCTCCAAGAGATGCGCCGCTTCTGTTCGTTGCCACGACTGTACCGGCTCAGAAATTCGACTCATTGATGAAGCAGAGTTCTTTCCACACAACCAAGGTTCAACATCATCGCACAATATCGAATGATGTACTAACTTTGAGAAGTAAGAAGACGTTGTATACTCCGCAACTTCGCGATGGCTTGCATCAATCTTATGATTGAGTGATCTTAATTTTTCTATAATTGTCACGGTGTCCTTCCCAGGAATCTGTCTGAGCCATGCCTGTGGGCTTCGGGACCTTGTTGGCAGGAACCCACTCAGGTGGGCAGTGTTCGAAGCTGTATGGAAGAACCTAAAGTATGTTGCTGTTAAAGTTAAAGTATGCTCTGCTAACGCGAATTTACAAAAGTGATATTATATATATATATATAAATATATATATATGTGGGTTGCAACTAACGACTACTAAATACTTTGACAACCAACCTATCAAGCTCGTCCCCCCAAACTTGATCAAACTTGCGTGACTGCGCCAAAAAGTTGTGGTGCTAGGTCCGCTAGGTGGTTTCGTATGCTTTCGTTGGTTCACAGCGATGTCGTGGAGGTTTGTTTCGTGATCTCGCCGTAAGGCATTGATGAAAGCATCAAGAAAGTCATTGAGTCCAAGGCTGATTTGGCAGATCTTTGGACCAGGCGACAGTTTTTTTTCGACGCGACTGTGGATGAAGTCCATGAGATTTCGGGGGTTTGGCGAAAAACCATGAAAAACCGCTCAATGAACTGGATGAGTTCACGCATCTGTTGATCTGTTGATTTCCCTTTCACAAACTTTCTTCAAGGCACTTCTCTATATGTTCGTCTTCAGATCCACTGCCAGAGATTAATTTTGAGGAAGTCCGGAACTCAAGTGCCGCTGTGATTGTTTTCAACATGTTCTAGACCTAGAGACGATCGAAAATCAAGGCGTTGTCGTCATTCGATTCCAGATCTGTAGAGTCAAAAACACGCCAAATGAGTTCACTGCCCATTCTGCCATTGCACAGAGTGCATCCACAAAACTATGATATGTAGTGTTTTGAGATTTGGTAGACATCATTGCAGGCACAGGATTTGACGATGCATCTCACATGGAATTTTCTTCACCTAAATGCAAAAGATGGCGAAGAACTCATAGCAAACCCCAAAAAGTATTCTAGCAGATGTTGGCGATTTTAGGTGTATTGGTGGTTTACAGGCGTGAACAAATTCACAGCATCAATAAAGGTGGCTTTTAAGATGCCACGAGTGCCAGAGCCACCAAGGAGGTGGTGGTCTGCGTTTTCGCAGGCGAACAAGGCGGGTGGTTTGCTGCTGAAATTTGATGTTTGTTTCAGTTCAGTGACAATGAAAATCAATGAAATATGCAAATATAGTGACATGATGTGAAATGATGATGAATATGAAAATATATGAAATATGTACAACAACCCGTTTTAAAGCAGGATGTTGGCTGAAAGTTATCACCTTGGAGGCTCTGGAGGTTATTCCATCTCAGTAAAGAGCATTGAAGACACAGATGAGCGGAAGATTGGCGTGGAGTTCACTTGCCCTGGGGCCACGGCAATTACCACTTGTGCTCTGACGCAGCCACATCACGTCATTCGGATGCCAAAGACATCTCTACCTGTGTCCTTCGTGGATATTGAGACAGCAGCTGAGCCATCGTCCACGGGAGTTCCCACGAGATTTCTTCTGACCTTTGAGGGAACTAAAGAGTTGAAGGCTGCGGAGGAGGCGGATGCGCAGCAGATTTGTTTGATTTCATTTGCATCAAAGGTATGGCAATTCCAACGTAGCTGGAAGAGGCAACCCCAACAAAGGGAGACCCCTGCAAGTCCCGGAGTCTCAAAGTCCGTCAAAGACTGTCTGGAGCAAGTTGGAGTATTGTGACATGAGTGACTCGGAAAAGTCGAAGTTGTTGAAGTCAACCAATGAGGTTACAGCAGTTTCAACACCAGTCGGGTTCTGCGTGGTCTCTAAAGCTTGGTAGTATGCCCCCAAAAGATCCCAAACGGATAGAATAGTCATGAATAATCATTCCTTACTGGTTGGTGGTTTCAAACATGTTTATTTTCCATCATATATGGGATAATCCTTCCCATTGACTAGTATGTTTCAAGATGATAAAAACCACCAACCAGCTTCGTATTTTGACGGTGACCCCAAGACATCATCCTGGATGCTTCAGCGGAGGTGAAGGGCTTAGATGGTGTGCTGGAGACAGAGGCCATGTTGGACGGCCGTCTTCTGGTTGTGACCGTCAAATCCAGGTAGCTTGCCAGAGCGAACGCAGGTTGCTCCCCAAGACCTTCCCATGACAAGGTAGTTGGTTTATACAAGTAACTCCAAAAAGAAGAACTTGTGATAGATATATCGAACATTATCGAACTAGTTAATGGGGTACCTTGTAAGATTTTTTGATATTTTTTGTAAGTATTCCCCAAAGATTCCCCAAAGATTATAACTGGTATTCCTCATGGCTGTACAAAGCCAACAAACATCACCTTCGGGGCACCACCTTGCACGATATTCGCTTGGTCTCCTGGGGTTGACTTGTTAGCCAAGGTTCCCTCTGCGGAAACAACTGGAAAGTGTGGATGGAGTGCAGCATCTTGGCTGAGCCACTGCAGTCTTGATATATAATGATATATATATATATACACATTTATTTGCGCACCGATATACACCGCACGTGTATGTATAACATATATATATATTGTAGATATGTATATTGTAGAAATCGTACTGATATATATATATACTGGTATATATTGTAAAATGTATGTATTGTATGTGTATATATATACATACACACACACATGCATGCATGCATGCATGCATGCATGCATGCATCCATGCATCCATGCATCCATGCATCCATGCATCCATACATCCATACATCCATACATCCATCCATCCATCCATACATACATACATACACAGTTTGGATTATAAAAATGTCGTCTCTGCGTGTTCTTGATCCATAGATTGCGATTAATCATGAGTGGTGAAAAATGTTGGTAAATTGTCCCATGTACTTGTCCCTTTTTTGAAGCGTTCATTTTATGGATCGAAGAAAACTCCATGTGTCTCCTATCGCCCAGGAGTGTCGAGATCGATGGCTAAGCGGATAGTGCGCCGCAGCGCACCAAAGCGGTATCACTGCATTGCTTCAGATCACTTGAATCCGAAGAAAAGGCCATGAGCAGGGATCCGATAGGATCCAAAACATCAGGTCTGATTTGTGTAGGGGTTCAATCTTGGCTTCACTGCCAAGGTTGGGATTTCTCGGATTCAAAGATCCAGGTCAACATCCAGGTCAACATGTTCTGATCAATGTTTGGGTACGTTCAAAACGCGCAGCACCAAAAACGGCGATAGCGTTGCAAGATTTTCCAGTGAGCTGGACCGGATCCTGCCCCTGCTCTTGCAGCCATTAAATGTAACAGTAGGAGAGCTGGCAGAGACCATTTGCATAACAAAGCATCACAGTTCAAAGGAGAATGATTCAGTGCATAACTGATTTACAAGACAGGAGTGGCATCACAAGATATGAACAGCATGAAGCTGGTACGATATATGATATATACCTATATATATATACATATATATTGACATTTGATATGTGACATATGACATATGATATATGATAAGATGGTCAAACTACGACCCACGGATGTCCGACTTTGAATCACCCCAAAAGCCTCAAGATCTCCATTTTCAACTCACGCTCTGCGTGTTTTTTTGCGGCTGACCTGTCAGCTGTGAAGGACCAGACCTCAGTGCCAGTGCGATGTCACTAGGTTCATCATTTGCCATGGCATTTACGGCAAGCACTCTGTGTGCCATTTTTGGACGATTGTTTTTATATGATTACATTGTTTATATAATGTCAACAACAATATATGTAAAAGCCTAGTTACTGAATTGGGGGGATGCCCGCAATGGTAATTTGCTGTGAATGGCAGTTGTCAGTCCTGCCAGGGAGTCATCCAAGATGGGAAGCTCCTCTTCAAGATCATCTTTTGAGACAACTGGGCACAGTTCCTCATCATCGCGCAAAGAGCTCAGGGTCCAATGGTGATATTGATGGGACATGTATGGAAATTTGTCTATGTGTGTTTTCAGCACTTTCAAATATTCATGATATATAATTATGTAAATTCATGGTTCTGGTTGCATATACTGTGGATATCAATGAAATTCCAAAAAATTGTTGATTCATGTTGGCTCATGTCATTCAGAATCCAAATCTCGGCTCAAGGTGGCCCACCACAGAATCCTGAAGATGCTCGAAGAGAACAGGCAGAGGGTTCGATTGTCGATTCAGCTTTAGAGAAAGATTAGCAGTGCTGAAGACGATCCACTGGCCTTAGACTTTGCAAACAGTGTCACAAGGGCTCAGCGGGGCCAAATTGATCCAAGCAGAGTAGAAAGTGTTGCATCAATTTGGATCAAAAGTACCCGAATTTTGGCCCCTCTAAGATACCTTTGCATATCCACGCATACGCTAAACTTTTTCAAGGCCCTACGGGCCAAGTCATGATCCATACTACCCTTTGTCCCAAGATAAATCAGGATAGAAATGCAAGAATGGAAGAAGATATATATAATATAAGATAGGAACCGCTTGGAATAAGAAAATTTAAGATAACATAAGAAGATCATCAATACTAATCAATTATATAGTTACTTGCTAGCAACCATTGATCAATCCAAAGTAGCAATCCAAAACAGATATTGTTACCAATAGCAGTTTAAGATTGTCTTCATGAACCACTACTGCAACTAGTGCTATTCAATACAATAGGTGCTTGTTTCATTGTAGGTCTTTCCGTTGCAAGGCTGTTTCCGTACGACCGCTGGCCCGCAGGAACGTCAGGACGAACAGCTGGCCCGCAGGCTGATGATGGAGGCGCAGGGGCGATGGGAAAATGTGGGAAAATCTTCAACAACTACTGGGAGGAGGATTTACCATCCCCTAATGATGAAGATTGATCATGATTTATCTACAGTAGTGAAGCGACTATGTTCATTATCTTTTTTTTTGGTGGGGGTCCGCGTTTTACCCAGAGATGATTCGGAAGAAGGAGATCATATGAGCGGGACAGAGTTGCAGAAGAAGTGCGATGCATAAGCAATGATAGGGATGATGGGTGTGGCAGTCGGGAAGGGAAGTGAACAAGTGAAGTATCATGAATGAAGCATGGATGATTGACGCAAATCAGCACCAGAGTCAGGCAAACCTTCAAGGCTTCACATGCCAACCTTCAAACCTGTCAGCCGCCAGGAGATGGCAAGCTTAAGCCTCGCAGGACGGTGGAATAAAATTCCTTGGGTTTATTGATGTTTGCTCCACAATTTATGGATGTTTATGGCAATTGACGACTGGTATCTTCTTGTAGCCCATCAGTAGCGCCAGGACCTCAGCAAATCCCTGAGGCCTCGGGTACAGCTGGTGCGGTTGCGTCAGTGGCATGTTGTGACAGCTGAAATCACCCTGTGCCAGGCACCATCCCCTATGATGTTGCGAGCTCTTTGCCCCTCGTGTGGTTGTGCAAATACGTCCAGGGCCCAGCTGGTCAAGATGTTGGGACTGCAGACATGGGGGGATTGAACAGCTTGTCTGGACGTACTGGCACGTGTCATCTGAAGTGCTTGCTGTTCATCCAAAAAGATTGAGCCGATGACAGATGTAGGCAAAGCGTAGAAGGTTCCCACGGTTTTGATGCCAACAAGTATCTGAGAACATGGACACGATTTTGTTTGTTTGGAAAAAAAACAAAGGGACTTGTGACAAGAAACCTTAGTTGAGCCAAGTATTGTTGTACCCTGTTGATTGGTGAATAGAGATGGTTATTAATCTACCTTGTAATCATATTATATTTATATATAATTGAATATAATTGATGTTGCTTATGGAGATTACGAACTAATTACCCAATAATTCGTTGGGATCTCCGGGATACCGCCCGCTGCCTTTTTTCCCAGGTTTTCGCCTCCAGAGATGCGCGAGGCCCGACTCCGATGTAGCAGCTGTGAGTTCCAATTTCAGGCCGGGCGGCGAGACATGGCGGCGAGGGATAGCCATTCCACTGGGACGAATACGCGCAAAAAGCATTAAAAAGCCGAATGTGAATACGCTCATTGAGAGCTCATCCGAAACTCCCTCAGCACATTCACTATGGAGTGGTCTAGAATCCCAGCTCTCCTCAACTGCTAGGCTGCCATGCCGAGAGAGTCTGCATCTCAGATCGCATGCTGGTATCAGCTGCATGTCACTGTGGCCAAAGATATCTGATATACTCTCTCAATTTGACATAGTTATGTAAAATGGCCCATTTATAGATGACTTACGTAGCTCGCGGGCACTGCCCTCAGAAAGCTGGAAAGAAAGTAATAGAAAGTACCTATGAAAACGGATGACTTTCCATTGCTATGTTAACTTACCAGAAGCTATTTGAGTGCCAGCAAGGGAAACAAAAGAAAGTTGCTTCGACATGCCGAGGCTATTGCAGCGTAATCAGCCAAGAGCCCGGCCGGGCTTACAATTGTGCAGGAATTGCGGTGAGAAACTCAGCGGCATGGGCCTTTTACGTGTCCAACCATGGGTCAGACCTAGACCAAGACCATTGGACCATTGGCTTGCTGAAAATAACTGTTTAACAAAGCAGGTATGTACTCCATGTACTCCACTTTGTTGCCGGACTCATCATGGCTGAAAAATGCTAGAGATACGGCTGATGTTTGCCACGGCTGAGGCACTCTAAATAGTTTCCCAGCGGCCGTTCCGGGTCAAGCACAGCAAGTGAGCTGTGGCAGATGCGGACACGTCAGTGAGGTCCAGAAGGGACAATGGGAATTGGATGGTTGGGACGAAAACTCTCGGATCATACCGTGGTATAAGACGTATTAAATGATTTAAAATGTGTCATGGTCTATTATGGGAACCTGATAACCTAAGAATACCCAAGAATTTGAATGAATGTCCAATCATATCATCATATCCCCAATCTACATGTCATATCCCCAGGTGGAGTCCCGGGAACTGCGACATGGAAATGGACTCCGGAATAATCAAGCTGCTGGATTGCTGGCAGCGTCAGCCCCACATGATTGCCATTGCAGCAGCCAGAACTCATGGCCGTGGTCCACTGCTGAAACACTTCGGCCAGGCTCTTGGCAGATCCAAGACTCCTGTCTGATCAGCGGAATCTGCATGATGGACCTGTGGGTGCGGACTTCCAGCACCGCTGGGTGCGTGTGGCGTTTGGCTTGTTCTGATGTTTGAATCAATAGATATCGATAGGATAGGTTAGATTTGGTTAGATTAGATTGATAGAGAAAGATAGATAAACGAAATGAAACGTAAATACGTTGATTCAGCTGTTGTATAGATATGGACGTGGAATGATGTGGATAGGTGTTGACTCGTGTTGGTCTCACCTTTCCTTTTCGACTTCGGTGCTCGTCACCGTGCTCGCTGTGCTCGCTGCTCAGTCCGTATCCCGATCGATGGTCAGCGTCAAGCAGTTCCTCTGGAATCTCGGCCCTGTTTCGCCTCGAAATTCATGTTGTGACCATTTAGAGGTTTCCTAAAATGGGGGTACCCCATATCATTCAAAATTAGACCCAAAAAATCGACCATTTGAGCATTTTTCAACATAGCCATGGCTTTGATCCACCATCACAACCCATTTCAAGTACCCTCTGGTAAACTAACATAACTATGGAAAATCACCATTTTTGATGGGAAAATCCACTATAAATGGCCATTTTCAATAGCTATGTTAGTTTACCAGAGGGTAGATTTGATGGATGTTCAAGAGAAGCCAGTGATTTCATTGGATGGTTGGAGGTTGCCAACTGCAGGCCTTGCTCGCAGCCATCATGGCAAGAGCTGAAGCTGATAAGTCAAATCCTGCCAGAGGCCGACGTGCAGATTTGCTCCGCTGGTTTTACCCTTCACATATATATATATAATTATATATATATAACATTATATAACTATTATAATATATATATATATGTTGCCTCATGGTCTCCAAACCAACTATGTTTCAATGTTGGCACGTAAATGGTGATGTTGCTTTTTCCAAAACTAAATTCAGATTGTGGCAGCAATGGAGCTTTGGCTGCAATGCAGTGGTTGCCACAACATCAGCTTCAAGCCACGTGTATTTTAAAAAAAATGTACATGTTTTCCATAGTTTGGTCATGTTTGGTCTATGGTGAGCTTAGGTACTATGATTTTCTCCCGGAAATTTGAGGGAAGTTACAGGCGGACAAATCCAGCCACCTCTCACGGCTTCACAGCCTGATATCCTGGCCAGGTGGTGATATTGCGAACCTTCCGACGTTGGATCCTCGGGTGATGGTGGAGCGCTTCGCGCGTTTATTAGAACGCCTTGAAACAAGTAAGGGACTGCTGTTGATTCTTCACGTTCCTATGTTTCGACAATGGCAAGAACTGGAGACTCTTCGGCCTATCTCTGGCTTCCGGGAACACAACACCCCGTGTTGGCGGTTTCAAGTATGTTACTGTTGTTTTTGTTTCATCCCTAACATCATGGGGATCATAATCCCCAACCATTGTTCTGAAAGGGTGTTAAGCATCCCAGATCAATGCCTGAGGCGAAGGTTGGAAAACACAAACCACTTGGGGGAACAGACAAAGTGTCTTGGCACTGACTTGGAAAACCTGGTAGCCATGAGCCATTGGGAGCCGTGGTGTTGGAGATGCTGTTTGCAATGGTTTACATGTGTGTGTGTATACATATACATATATATATATACACACCCTCCAGTAAATTAACATAGACCCTGCCAGATAGGGGTTGGAAGACTAGTTTCCACTATAAATAGGTCATTTTCAGGGTCTATGTTAAAATTACCAGGGGGTACATTATAATGTGTATGTATATATAACTATGTGCGTGTGTCTATGTTCTGAAGCAACGGACAACGATGCTCAGGTGCTTGATATGCTTAGAAGAGTTCGCCGACGGCGACGAGCTGAAGACGCACCTGGGCATGGCAACTGGGGGATATCTAGAGCCTTGTACCTACGCAACAACCGACCAAGCATGAGCCACCTAAATTCTCGCAGATGGCAAGTGTTCGGAGTTCACTTTGAGGGGCAAGTATGGGCAAGTGGGATTATGTCCAACATGTGCACAGAAGAATGGAAGAATGGAAGACTCACCACCTGAATTGTTCCTGGCAACTTGCTTTGTTTGGCGTTTCATCGCAGTAAAGGTTTGTCGGAAATTGCTGGTCATCGTTGGCTACATGTGGGGTGGGTGTCGCTTCGTCATTGAGCATCATCCAGAATCATCCATCAAGACACCAGAAAGTGACGCTCATTGATTGACAAGTAGGATATCCCCTGATCTCTTTGACTATTGAGACCCCGGAAGACTTGTAAGACATGCTCCTAGCTATCTTGGTGCGGCCTTGTTCAATGATGAGTTCCGCCAGCATCCGTTTGCTGTTTCAGTGGCCCTTCAGGCTTCCTTGCTTGCACTTTTACCACCAGAGGTACGCGTCCCGGTAGTGGCGTTTGGGAAAATGGAAACAGCCGCGATTTGAGAACAGGTCTAGCTTGCCAGGACTTTGTGAGATATTATGTGTAATTCACCAGGATGGGTCCTTTGTCTATGGAAAAACAGGATGGGTCCATGACTTCATGGGTTCCGAAGAACTTTGGTTTTGACACGAAGAATGACAGATGGGCAATGTCATATCACATATGTTATTTGGAGATATTTGGAGTCCATTCAAGCCAACAAATCCAAAGGGAGGTTCTGGCATCATTCCAGCCATTTCTTACAATTCCTTGGTTGAACTGTGGTGAATCTCACTGAAGATCAGGTGTGTTGATCAATGGCTTCGCACTGACAATTCTTGTCCGGTGTGTGCGGGAGCTCAGAGTGGGTTTCCAGCTGGTGCTGGTTCCAATGGCGACACCTGGGCGTGGCCTCCAAATCCATTCTAATCGGATCCATTGTAAACCATCCAGCTATTGGGGTGCCCACATTTTAGGAAGCCTCCATATGGTAGAAATGGTGATAAGGTATTTTTCCCAAGAAGACAGCTTCAATGGATGAACTGAAGCTGTCTTGAACCTTAGGCAAGCACCCGATTGGGGAAGATATCATGCCTGTGGGGTGACTGCATTTCCGTACGAATCAAAAATTAAAATCTGAAAAATATAATTTGATTTTATAATTGATAGATTAATCAAATCAATATTAATAATTAAAATATATATAATTAAATATATTTATATTATATATAGATTATAAATGATTATAAATTGAATAAATTTAAAATTTATTAAATATATTCGAATTAATATTATTTAAATATATATATATATTATAAATAAAATTAAATTTTTAATAATTTTTTAAATTAATCATATTTGAAATATTATTATAATAATATTTGAATAATTAAAAATATATATTAATTTGAAATATATTCTATTTATATTAATGTTAATATTATTAAATATATTATAAATAATAAATAAAATAAATTTATAATATTT
>CAMXCT020005691.1:55000-76866 GCA_947184155.2 Cladocopium goreaui | reverse complement strand
ATTACACTACATTATCTACACTACACTACACTAATTACAACAACTATTACTACCACAATATCAACTACACCACATCACACTACGCTGCACGAATTACACTGCAGTACCCTATAAATACAAACCTGAGAAGGGAGGAACGAAAGCCAGGGGAGTGCGAAGGTGGGTGCGAAGAAGAAGGAGAGGAAGAGGGAGGATGCGGGAAACAGAATGTACGTGATAATGGCCCCACATCGGAGCCGCAAGTTTTCCATTGTTTTTCCATCACATCAATTTCCATCCTTTTGAACTTGGTATCATGTTCGAAGCGTTCTACTCATCATTATTTCCCTAGCGTTTGATGTAACATTCCTTCATTTTGTCCATGTTCACAGTGCAAAACATGGCGTCGACTGAAGCAAGTCAAGCTTATGCAGCGGCTTTTCTGTACCGAGCCAGCGAGCAATGAGAGGCACAAGGATATGTATAATCTGGGTTGCTGAAGCAGCAGTGTTTGCTGCAAATGCATCTACCTTTTTGCTGAATGCTGCATGTGTCTGTAACACTGTTGCCATTCCGACTTTTTCAGAAACTGCTGCAGCATCAACAGCCAAATGTCACGTTATATAGATTGTATAATGCATGATTGTGCGCTTGTCTGATAAAGCAACCCACATCGACCACATGCGAGAGTATTTGTGTAGTTGTATACCTGAGATTCTGCTAGCTTTTGCATAAGATCTGCTTTTCTTGGTCACCAAGACATGATGGGCGTGGCAACATCCAGGTCGCCAAATCGCACAACTGCATTCTTTAGGGCGACACATCACAAAGATATACAAACATCTACTAGTACACAGAACAGTATATATATATTATATACATATGTACATATACATACAAAATAGAGGCATATTCCAATAAACAGAACTAAATATGGATTTTACAGGATCTGTGTGGCATCCCCAAGCCCTGTCATGCCCTGTTGACCCTGCAGTCTCCAGACTGCGACTATTGAATCATATTGAATCATTTTGAATCATATAGAATCGATAAAACGATATATATATATAAGTGTATGCAGCTCGGTGCCATCGATGTCCATATCTTTCACATTCAGATAGGCATGATTGTGGATGTATACTTGGACAAAAAATGTATGTGTAGGATGGTCTAGGTACAAAATGGATCGAAATGGTACGTACCTACGCGTGCATTTGTGTATGTGTGTCCAACTGGTGTAGAAACGAGCTACCGTATTTAAGGCAGCAAAGCACTGCGAAGCATGGATTGGAAACCAATACTTTCCAGAACTGGATTAAGTGAATTGGATTAAGTGAATCGTATAATAAAAAAACAAGCTCCAACTGAAAGGAGCTACATCTAATCACATCAAGTGTCATCTAGTTACCAAATTCATGTACAGTTCTCGTGGCCATTTCAAGCCATGTTTTTCGTCATTTTACCCTCTCCTCAGTGTTTCCACCGTTGTAATCAATTTTCCAAGCGTTCGACTCAAATTTTCCATTGCTTTCCCATTCTTTTCCCATTGTTTTACGTCATATTCCCTCATTTGTTCATTGTTTATTCCACAATCCCTATAGTTGCACCGCATAAACGGTTTTGCTCGTTTCTTCCATGGTTTTCTTTCCGTGCGTCTACTTCATAGTGGTCACACATCAAAACGGCCATTTTTCCATTGCTTTTCCAATGTTTCACGCGTGCTTTACGTGACTTGGCATCATTTTACCCTCTCCTCAGTGTTTCCACCGTTGTAATCAATTTTCCAAACGTTTTACTCAAATTTTCCATTGATTTCCCATTCTTTTCCCATTGTTTTACGTCATATTCCCTCATTTGTTCATTGTTTATTATGGCATGAAGATTGCATTGCTTACAAAATTGTGGTAAAAATTAAATTTCTGCACATCACATGTGTGTCATCTCTTCTTGGATACCACAACAAACTAGAAGAATGAGATTTATAATAAATGGTCAAAAATATGATTTCTCAGTATTTGAAGTTAGATCAATCGGCGAGGCAGCAAAGGACCATAAGAATGCACTAAATCTTGAGCGAATAAGGTATGCTGCCCATCTTGCTAAAAAGTACCATCATGGAACTTCTGTACATCACATGGTGTTAATCAAAACGACCATTTTTCCATTGCTTTTCCAATGTTTCACGCGTGCTTTACGTGACTTGGCATTATTTTACCCTCTCCTCATTGTTTCCACCGTTATAATCAATTTTCCAAGCGTTCTACTCAAATTTGCCATTGCTTTCCCATTCTTTTCCCATTGTTTTACGTCATATTCCCTCATTTGTTCATTGTTTATCCCAAATTTCAGACATATGGCATGAAGATTACATTGCTTACAAAATTTGGGCAAAAACTGAACTTCTGCACATCACATGTGTGTCATCTCCTCATATCGAAACTGCAATTTTTCCATTGCTTTTCCATTACGCGATAATGGTCCCACATCGGAACCTCAATTTTACTTGGCATCATTTTACCCTCTTCCTATTCTTTCCACCGTTTTTCCTCGTGTATCAATTTTCCAAGTGTTCTATTCAAATTTTCCATTGCTTTCCCATTTTTTTCCATTATTTTATATCATAGTTTCTTATTTTTTTCCATTGTTTTTCTCATCATTTTCCCCTCTTTTCCCATTTTTTTCCCATTGTTTTATGTCATATTCCCTCATTTTTCCATTGTTTTTCTTATCATGTTCCATCATTTTCCCCTCCTTTCCCATTTTTTCCCATTGTTTTATATCATATTCCCTCATTTTTTTCCATTGTTTTTCTCATCATTTTCCCCTCCATTGCAATCTCCCCAAGTCCACCTCGGAGGGCGGACCAGGGGGGAATCGATACCCCACCGTCACCCAATTGCCACCTGGTACATAACCCTAAAAAACTTTACCTGTGGCCACCTTTTTTACCACCTAATTTCCCGATTTTTGGCCAGTTCGGGGCGCTCTGCCCCCAGACCCCCTTAACTCATTTTGTTCGCAAAAAGAACTTCGCCTGGCCTAGCGGCTGGCTTTCGTAATATATTTATAATTATATTTCATTACACAACACTAGACTACAATACACCAATTACATCACATTTCGCTACAACTACAACTGCAACTGCAATTGTAACTACCACTAATTACACTACACCACACTACAATTACAACTACACTACCTTACACTGCACTACACTAGAATACACTACACTATACAGCACTACGATACACAACACTACAGTACACTACAACACACTACACTAATTACACCACACCACACCACAACTACAACTACAACTACAACTGCAACTACAACTACACTTATTACACATTCTAACTACAACTCCACTACACCACACTACAACTACAACTACAACTACAACTGCACTACACCACACTACATCCAGCAGTTGTGGGTGAGGTGACCACTGCAACCATTGCAAACTCCAAAAAACACAACTTCAACTACCTTGCGGTCCATCAGTGGATTCGCTCTGCCATCCGTGATTCACAACAACCAACCTCTCCTATAGGTTTCCTATTTTTGAAACTTCCGCCACCGCCTTGCGCGGTACTACTGGTAAAATAAACCAATTAATCCGCGATCCGCCATGAGATTCATATAAAACCGTGTCAGGAGTTTAAGGGGAGAGGAGTGCAGCAGCTAGTCAAAAGAAAAAGCGTTTGTCCTGGTGGTGTAATCAATAATAAGTAAAATTATATATATATACAATATATTTATAATAAATATATATATATATATAATCAATATGTATATAATCAATGTATTATTTTAAACTTATTTTGGATTTTTAATCATATTTTATTTATTTGCTTTTTAAGATCACTATGTTCAAATATGTGGGAATTAATGTCTATTGTGGCGGCGCGCAGGTCAGATCTTTACCAACAACATACCTAGGAACTTCCAGGAGAGGAAAGGAGATCTTCGAACATCCATAGACAGTCACTTGACATAAATCTAAGGTCGCCTCACGAATCTCAAAAGAAAATCACAAAACCACAAGGGGTCGAACATTATGAGATGAGATACTTGCTGCCATGCTTCTTAAGGCAAATCTGGATGCAGTGACAAGTTCGACCAGCGACCCATTTGGGCTTCATACCAGGATCAACCATTGGGAAACCTACGGGGAAAACACCACGGCTGCCACGGTACCCAGGATCCGCAGAGCATTCGGAGATGTTCAAGGTCGCATTGCCAATGGGTGCATTGGCTGGAGGAGGCAAGACCTAAAAAAACGCAGCAACGTCTGGCACTTTGATGAGTTGAACATCGGTTTTCCATTGGTTTTCAATGGTTTTTCATGGGTTTTCCATGGTTTGCCTTCACCTGTTGTGTGAGTTTCTTTGATTCTTCCTCAGACTCATGTTGGCATTCTACATCCAGAATCAGAAGACTACCGGAGTAAAACTCAGACAAGGCACTTTGCATGGACATCTGCTTATCTTTGTTTTGCTGGAGTTTGGAGTTTATATAATTGGTTATGCAAATACTGGGTGTCGGCGTAGGATAGGCCAAGTATGTACCTATAGGTAGAATGAAGGAAAATCTTGCAACAAATAGCCCGATGAAGTTGGCAGGATTTTATGGTTACATGACCATTCATTCCGGTGTCAAGACCTGCAGCTTGCTTAGCTTCTCAAGCAGCTGGCGAAACAGCACATCTACTTCTGAGAAGGTTCTCTTCAAGAGTAGACACTCCTATGATCACAGTACAAGCAACTTTGAACTCTTCGACTGGTCTGGTAAGTTCTTTTAATTTTACTAACCCCCATTTACAGAAAGGTTCTTGTAAGATCACTGTCACTGTCATTTGCCGTGGAAACCCTCACGAACTTGGTTGCTGTCCGAGCAGCTGTCCAGTCAACCACTTTGTCCACACCCCTCTGAGTCTGCACTTTGGTCCTTGGGCTCGTGAACAACGACCCACATCAAACCCAACTGTGTGATATTTCCAAGTGACTGCCAGTGACTGCAACTACTGCAATGCTCAACAATCAAAGTCAGCATTCAAACTCCAAGTCGCCAGAGCGCTTTGCTTGGGCACGCAGGTCGCTTGTGCCTGAGATGCTCTTGGGGTGTATGTGATGGCTGAGTCCTCCTGGGGTTATCATTTAGGTTTTGTTTAGCTTCTCCAAGATGAAGCTCGGACCACTTTGGGGGAACCCTTCGGTTTACAGTTCAGCTCTGCTTCTGGAATGTGTTCATTTCCCCAAAAGCCTCCCAATCTGTTCAAGAGGCATCATCTTGCCCTGCCATCTGAATCTATCCACCCCACAGACACTCTTACCCCCTCCGATTTATCTGTTGAACATCGTTGGAAAATTCTCCCGTTGGACCATTGCATCTCAGCTGCGGCTCTTCCAGGGGTGCCACATCCTCTGGAACAAAGCCACACTTGTCCACCTGACGATGACAGGGATCAGAGTGTAAAGAAAACCTCTGCGGGATCTCCGATCACCAACTGGACCAACTCCAATGATGGAGGTGCTTCTCCGGATGCCTTGGCAGCAGGAGCATCCCATGTGGAATTCACCTGGTACTTCTTGTACACCTTCTGCCTGGGCACGCGGCAAGGAAACTGCTCGGCTGCAGGTGCTACTGCTACTTCATTGTGATTGGGAAAGTCAAAAGCTGGTCTGGAGCAACATCCTGCTGAAGTACTCATTAACCACTGACGTCTCTTTACTCTTTCAAATCGAAAAATGCTTTCAGTCCAATCTTAGGGATGCTGATGGTGGTAAAGTATCTGCAAAGTTCTTTCACGAAACAAGAACGAGATCTCAACACAGAGCTGGCTACAGTGCAACTGTCAAGAACTGGGCACAGCCGAGCAGCAAATTAAAGTAGTTGTCCAACAAGTAGAGCTCATCCTGCCATTTGCTGCTGAGCAAACTGCATGCCTCCACGTTAATGTTGTTGTGCCAACATGGCTTATTTGGGTCTAAAAATAGACCCTCCCCGAATTCACCGGAATTGGCAGCATCCCCCATTTTACAACAAAGAAGTAGTGTTTCAAAGCATGGAAACGAGCCGCTATCCATAGGAGGCTACTGCAACCTGCCGCCAGTTTCCTGTCCTGTCCAGCCAAAAAGCCGGGCGAGAGGGTCAGACCATACTCTTCCTTGTCCTTCAGGGCATGAGAAAGTCACCGCTGTTGGCAGCAGAAAATGTTGATGGCGCCCACTGGTACCGTTGTATCCCAAAACTAAGGATGGCACCATGGACCACTGGAAAGCCACTGCTCCGCTCATGAATTCGCCCATGTCCTGCAACAAAACGAAAGATTCATGGGCCAACCATCTTGACAACACATCTTTTGTGCTGAAAAAACCAGACAAATCTCAGCCTGTCAGCAAGGAAAAGGTCTATGCGCCTCACCCAAGAAGTGCTTCACATCAGGCCAGGTTCGACCATCTGCAGAGAGACGTGGATCATGCGCCGCATGTCCCCCACTTTTGATGGGAAACTCTGAGAATCCATGGATCAACTGGATCAACCCAGAGAACCCAGGCACAAATTCCATCAAATTCCTGTCACACCAGGTTATCAACAAAGCTTCTCAGAAGTGTTGTGACCTAATGAAGCTAATCTGGCCTGGATATGGGCATTTGGTCTTGAAGACGCCCAAGTTGCACCCAAACTCAGAGAAGATGAAAGGTACTGAAAAGTCCTTGAAGTCCTGAATCATTCTCGCTGAACTAGCGAAAATAGCGCTTTACTGTTCATCATTGTTCATCAGGGGCACTGGATTCAGATTGATGTTCCAAAATAGAGAAGTGCCTGTCCTTCTTGATGTCTTTGTACGGAGAGTATTGGAAGTTATCTGCCTTGCCATCGCCTGGATAGGTCTCCTCAGTGTCAAGTGAGCCACTCTGCACTTTGACTGTGGCGGAATTAACAAGGTCATGGAAATAATGGAATAGTTAGAATAGTTATTGACTGGGATGCACAGGCAAGTATTGAGCCACTTTTGACCACCAGGATGTTTCTAAAAAAAGCGAGTCCTACTAGCGAAGAGCGGCTCGGTGCTCGCTCGCTCGCTCGCTCGCTCGCTCGCTCTCTCTCTCTCTCTCTCTCTCTGATGTGCATCTACAAATAGATATTCAGCAGGCTACTGACAAAGGAGGCAATTTTTGATTGTCTAGCATGTCCACCATGTCTACCTTAGATCTCTTCATTTCCGTATGCGTGTATGATGATTTAGCGGCCATGTTGTGTACGCTCTGTCCAAGCTTCGTCGCACCAGGAGTACACGTTCAAGCCATAGGCATCAACCGCATCAGCTTCGCTGTCCAGTGCGCAGGTCAGGTAACTTAGAGCAGAAATGATCACAGTTCGTGTCACACGTTTCACCTAAGTTTTACCTAATCCCAAGATATCCCAAGGGGAGAACAGCACGCTCAGGTGAAACCAAGTGGATGTTACTAGCGGCGATACTACTATGGCATTCCAAAACAACAAGTGGATTTGGGATATCGTGTCTGAAAATGGTACAATACCCAAAATCCAGTGGTTCATCATACCCCATTGCACTTCTATGGGCATCCCTATTTTCAGGCCCAAAGATCACATTTCTAGTCAGATATATCCCATTATCTCTATATAAGACCACCATTTCTTTCCTAAACCTGACTGTTTCGGCTTATTTCAATCAGGACGACCTCTAACATAATGTAACCTGACATGTTCCGCAAATTCCTACACAATTGTCGGTTATACGGATCTACGTATGTTACCTATATCATATCTGTATAATGTATCCCATCATATCCCCATGACCATGACATTCCGCCAGGAGACTCTGCAACCACCTTCCTGGCAGCACCTCCTCCAGTGTCCACGTCTGAATAGATCAGGGGCACCCGACCTGGGCGCCGTCTCCGATGAATCCCAAGTGAGGATACCGAAAATTGGAGATCTCAGTCGATCTCAGGTTGAAAGCACAGGGATACCCTGGGTACCATGTTCAACTGGACGGTGTAGCTGGCACTTGGGGATCGGATGAAGCAAAAGCGTCCATTGAGTCCATCCATACGTTCACTCGTCGTACTGGAACTAGAAGGATAAAATGACGAGTGAGCAAACCTACAGACAGTTGTAGCAATTATCCACCTTCAGGGTTCCATGATTAATCTGTAAATGTATATGCATGCCCCCACATATACTGTGGATAGATGTACACAGTATATTGTAGCTACTCGACATAAAAAAATGAACTACCTTTTTCACCTTAAATAATTTGCGTGTTAAATTACACAGATATATGTGTAACGTGATTCATATTGAACATTATATATATATACAGATTATTCTATATACATATACAGATACATATATAAACAATATGTTTCATATCAAATATCATGAAACTTATTGTATCAGATAATCTATGTTTACATTATTACACACATCTCCGCCACTCAAAGGTACATAGTGCCACAAGCCGAGTGGCGCATTGTGGAGCTGCACTCCTCCTGACACATTGGTCACATGGCGTAATATGAAGTGAAAAGATTGAAGACCACGTACATATATTTACTCGGATAGATACACAGATAGATAGATACACAGACGGACAGATAGACTGATAGACTGATAGACAGACAGACAGACAGACAGACAGATAGATGGATAGATGGATAGATAGACAGAGAGATAGCTATCTAGATACATAGATAGATAGATGGATGGATAGGTAGATAGGTTGATAGGTTGATAGATAGATAGATAGATAGGTAGATAGGTAGATAGGTAGATAGGTAGATAGGTAGATAGGTAGATAGGTAGATGGATGGGTAGGTAGATAGATAGACAGACAGACAGACAGATAGATAGATGTAGAGGGACAAGCAGTATGTATGTATGTGTACATATATATATATATATGTACATATCATGCATATTATCATAGGAGTAAGATGAGTATTGCCAGATTGACTCGACCAAATGATGTGCAACGCATTGAAACCCAATACTCATAAGGCCTGGTAGTTGTGGAGGTCCCGAACGAAGGCTTTCACACACGGGAAGGCTGCATATCCATTCCTTCAAGCATGTTGTGGCTGACTCAACGCACTCTCTACAAAAACACTACGTCTGTATTTCATCTTCTGCCCACATGCCTGATCATTGGCTGTGTTTCAAACAGAATCTTCCGAAAATCAACAGATCTACAGCACAATTCACAACAAGAACTACATTTCGTGTCCATGTAAATGTAGTGCCAGCCCCTCCTGACAGGGAAGAACATGGTATTGGTGCATACAATTTCCAGATCTTTCAGGGACTCCAGTTGAACGTGAAACTTTTTTTGCTCATGCCGCTGAGGGTCTTGTCCAACTGGGCAAGCTCATTCGCAGCTGTGAAAAGAAGAGTGTTGTTGTACGGCGCGAACCTGAAATGTTGGGCACGAAAAATAAAAGACAAAAGTTCCCCTGTGACCCTTCTGCTCGGTGGTTTCAAATAGTTATATCCATCCCTACTTGGGGTGATGACACCAATTGACTTATGTTTCAGAGGGGTTAAAACACCAATGACACTTTCAGATACCTAAATCACAAAATCCCTAGCCATGTAAGATTGGATAGGGGCCTATGCAAGGGAATACCCGCTGCCACTTTGTCCCTACATGGTTCTCGTGTATGTCGCCTCGACTGGCGAGATTGGGGCTCTGAGGTAGATTTGATCGGGTTTCTTTGTTGAATCCCACATGAAGCATCACCATTCGATACATGCCACCGTGAAGCATCACCTAATTAGCACTCTTGATGACCCCCACGACTCAGACTGTGACCATGCCGCCATTTTCGCGATTCGCCATGATTCACATTGATTCACCAGTGCAGCTATGCGACTCCTTCATGACCGTCTTGGCAAATGCCAGGACATTGGTCCCGACATTTCCATACTCCTCGATTTCCTCACGGTGGAAGTGCTGGGTGTCAACCCCCAAGCGACTCTGCCTTACCTTCCAAGGTGTGAATTCATGTCAAGGATGGGGGGAAAGTGCCACTCTCATTCTGCCCGCAATGACTGCTACCATGTCCCACTCTACCTGCGTTCAGTCCTGAGTGTAGCAATCCGGAGCTGGGAATGCGGGCAAAAAGCCCCAGTCCTGCTTTTTGCGGCTCTGCAATGGTGATGAATTGGTGCTTCAAAAACAACCATTATGAATCTAACCCTCATCCCACCATTTCATCATGGTCATGTTGTCGGCCGGCTCCCGGAGAAGTCCTTTCCAGTCAAGGGCACGATGACATAAAGACCCAGTGAATGAGCCTTCTTCATGAACTTCGCATGGCTCTTCTGTGGGTCAATCTGAGTGCACATATGAAAAGGCGAAACTCGATGAACTGATTTATTGGGTCAAACAGTTCATCTTGGGACCAAAAAAACGTGCATGGCTTGATAGCAAAATTCACACCGTCAAGAAAGCTTACCACCTGATTCAAATTTGCGAGATTAAAACTTGCGACAGGAATCAGTGGTTGAGATGGCAATCCCAGCTAGCTTAACACCAGAAGCGGCATGATATATCATGCTTTCACTGGAACTCGCCAGGCAATAGCTAGCCATGACCCTGAATTTTTGACCGAGAGACATTGTAGAGCCGGACGGTGTTGGCTCCCATGTTAGCCATCCTCTGAGACGGAGGACCACTCGCTTCAGCTGAGATGTTGAACTTTTTCCATATCAACACAAGTAGCTGGCAGTCTTGGTGGTTGGATCATGATGATCATGCTGAATCAGAAAATGTACTTTCGTCAAAATGAACTGCTGTGTTCAAAAGCCTCTGTCCCTTGACACTGCCTGGTTTTTATCGGAAATCCCATAATGGATCGTGATCATCCCCAATATCTACAGGCGAATGGGATACCATGATCAACCAACGGATGGGTTGATCGCAGCCAAGCGACGCTTCCAGGTCCGCTGACCAGTAATCCTCCAAGTCATCGGTTTGCACATCTGCGCTGTAGCCCCGATAACCTGTGACTGGACGAGTCGATGACTGGCGAGTCCAGACTGCTGGCTGACGCTGTTTGCATGGGGGAGTCTTGCTGGAATCATTGGAGGAAAACTTCAGGCTGGTTTAGCCTGACATGCTCAGGATTCACTATTTAAGAGAGAGAGAGAGAGAGAGGGCTGACGCTTCGCCGCTTCGCCTACCGTCAACAATGCTACGAATGTCACCCGAATGTCCTCAATTTTTACAGGCACCTCCTTCGGGCTCTCCAGGGATGCATTTGTCGACCCAGCCAGGCAGTTGCACACTAGGCCCAAAGTTGTGCTGGTAGTGCCTTGGCCGCGTACAGCGAAAAATCCCATGGATTTTTCCACAGATGAAATGAGGCAAGAGTGAGAATCGCAAATTTCAAGTGTTGACGATTTTGACTACTATTCCAAGACCCATTTCCTGAACACCAGCAGCACCATGATTTCTGCGGCCCAGCTCCGCTGGAACTTTTCAGCACACAGTATACCATTCTATATATTCACACCAGATCCATCACAGCAAATGCGCTTTCTTTGTTCCAACAAGCTTTTTGAGCTCTACATGTCCATCTCGATATCAGCGCTCCAAGTGGTGCTGGAACTTTAGGAAATCCCCTGCAGTCAAAGTGCTCATTGCGCGGATTGTATGCAACGCCCTTGGCGAAGAAACGCTTGCCGGTGACCTGCCGAGTGGTTTTTTTTGCCATGTTTTGGGTGACTGTCATGACTGTCATTACCCTGTGGTAAACTAACATAGCTATAGAAAATCACCATTTTGAATAGGTAAATCAACGAACTAAATGTGGTATTTTCAATAGCAAACTGTTAGTTTACCTTAAAGGCTGTGTCACAAATGTCCCATTCAAAAGGACGAAACTGACGGAGTCGCGCAATGAGTCGACGGACGGAACCACCAAGGCACCGAATCGTAAAGGAAGTTTCCGCGGGAGATAATGGGATTCACGGTGTCATAGATCTTTGGCTTCTCAGCGGACCAGACTGGAGAGTTTCCATGAGAAAATCTGCCCAGAAAGATCACAACTGATTTCTGGGTCATCCAACACAGGCAAGGTGAGTTCATCCCAGACATGGCACATTTTGCGTGTTGCGAAAAAAAATAGCCCAATTTTCAGCACCCATTTGGGTCCTGAAAATGTGATATACCCACAAATCCAATAGTTGATCATCCCTTCTTAAAATAGACAATGACCATTTTGGGTTTTCTAATGATCAGCTTTTCAGACACACCCCACGGTGGCCCATATCATCCATAGCCTTACCCTTCGACAATCATGGCAATCGAAAATTCTCACCGATGATTTTCCCATGAGCAAACCATAGCAAACCTTCATTTTTTAGGGGATTTCCATGTTTGACACTGGAGGTGATCCCCAGCTGTTTGCGGCTTCGGCGTCCGGTTGTGGGGGCCGTTTTGGCAGATGCATGGTGGCTTCCGGCTTCGAGGGCTCTTCGGGCTCTTCGGCCTCTTCGGGCTCCACGGAGGATGGCTTCGAGGGTTTCTGCGGCGGAAAAACGGGGGAGACTGACACGTGCAGGCAATATGTAGTAATGAAGTATTGATATAGTATATCAATGTATATCATTAATATTATAGAGGAATATCATGAAAATATATCATTCTATCTGCATCAAGAACTGTCAAGAGTCGAAAAAGTTCATCATCCCAGCAGTCTCCACAGAAGTGGCTGAAAACTGGAAGATGCGCCGTTGCGCAAGCCTCTCTCGTCTGTGGTGCCGGAGCGGCTTGTGGTTTTGCTGATGGAGCTGGCACACCAGTGGTCGCCTGCCCAGAACTTTCTACAAAAAAGGTGACCCTAAGATCCCTCAGCTGAGCCCAAAAGTGCTATCCAGCTCTAGTATCATTCTATCATAGGTGTTGCCAGTCCTGAATTGTCAACCAACTCAGTAACTCAAGAATCTTTGTCAAAATAGGTCAAAATCGGGCATTTTTTTCCACGAGTGGCGAACATCACCAGTGGATGTTGGACTTTCGTGTCCAGGGAAGTCCACACCTTGGGTCTGCATTGAGAGTACCAATCGTCCACCTTGAAGCACTCGGTTCCTGACGCCGACCCCGGTACTTTTGATCCGGTTGCAGGTGGACGAGGGCCATTTTACGCCAAGTTGCCATCAGCACACACCGTGGCGCCCTGCAGACACAGTGAGACTTCCCTTGGAGACTATGGAGACTTGGAGAAAGAGAAAACTTCAGATAAGTCTGATATTGTCATATAGATTCATGTAGTCAGATTATTCAGAAATAGATTTACATCATGCGTTTGTTTGTCCAAAGGGACGGGATTGGGTTCGGTTCATCTGAAACTGGAGATACTGGAGCGGATCCCCCATATATTTGTTTCAGTTGGTGTGATTAGAACACTTGTAGCCTCAAAAGGGCCACAGACAGCAACTGCATTGGTCCAGATTTTTTCCACTTGTCGACAGGTCGGTCAAAAAAAATCAACGGCTGCAGCTGCACGGCGAAATTCAAGTCCAGAGAGGATGGCACAGCGCGTGGCACAGCCCCCACCTCCCACTTTTTGCCACCGCACTGACTCCAAGCTGCTGCTTTGGGCCCTTCCGCGCGTGCGCGGGCATTCAACTGCAGTGCATTCCTGAGTCACAACTACTGATGTTCAGCATTGTTCAGCTAAGCAACTGAGAATCTCCAATCTCTAGAAATGGCTGACCCCAGATACCACATCCCTCGTTCGATGGAAAATTCTATGGCAGAAAAATCAAGCTACCATTCGCCGGGATATACCCTGGCTGCAATGTGCCCTTCATCATTTCAAAAACAAACAAACCGCACACCCAAGGTCATGCCAATCTCCTTGGATAGCACATTTGTAAGTGAAGCCCCATCTTGGTCTATTCGAGCCCTCCCCATGGGCCAAGTATCAGCGAGCACTCACTGTCAGAGACACATTCGCTGTCACTGGTCAAAAGTTCCGGCACATCCTCCGCACCTAGGGGAGGGATCCCACGTGAAACCCAGTTCAAACCATCGCACTGAAGAAGAGCGCGGAAGGATGCTTAGGCGTTGGCGACGTTGACATTGTGAAACAAAGCACATAGCACATGTATTTCTTAGCCAAAGTAAGTTGATTCACATTGAAAGTGGGAACTCTGGATACTGCTGTGCAATACTCAGCGCAAGCCATTTTTCTCGACCAGCCACTGACCATGTGCAGAGACCATGCCACTACACCTCCGGGAAGCTCCACTTCATGAGGAGTGTAATGAAAAATGGCTTTGGTACCTGAAAATTTAGGGGCAAACCATGGCAAACCCCCCAATTCATCCCAATTCTCTATAAGATATACCTAGCTTGTCATCATTTTCTCTGTTACATTCTGAAATTGCCATTTAAGGATGGTATACCTCATTCTCAGAAAAATACCTTTTTTTTCATGAGGCACAACTCACTGCATCCCAGCCTCTAACGAGCCACCGAGACATTGTGAGTCAGGGCAAAAATCGGATAGTTTGATGAAATTTCTTTGTTTAAGCGCTTGATTGAGCCAAAAGGTATTCTGCGCGTCAAGGCCTCACACGAATCCTTGCCATCAGCCCGTCAGCCCAAACCAGGGCCCTGGGCACAGGGCTTCCGTCACCTGCCCAAAGCCTGTTCCGCTACATCGGCCAAAATCGTCCAAAATCCCTACCCTTTCCTGTATGGAGCACGTCTAAAAATGAACAGTAATTAAGGACTGCATTTTGGTCGCTGAATTGTACCAACCAGCAACCTGCGCACTGACATTTAACATCATTTAACTCTGGCCAAACAATTGCTGCCCAACGCTTTTGATCCTGTCACCCAAGGCTTTTGATCCTGAAATCATTCCAAACCATTCTTGGCTCCAAAGAGAGTTGGATTCATCTGGCTCGTCTTAACGACCGGAGCTTTTCTTCTCACCTCGGATGAAAAATGCAACCAGTGAAAGCCGGGCCCGCGCAGCCGTATCGTTCAGGGACATTCTGTGTATCAGTTTGGGCACCACTGAAATCTTTGATGAATTGGAAGTTATAAGGACTGCTCCATCATCGGCGGTTTATCAAAGAGATCTTGCTCAAAATGAGGGATCGCGTCAAAAGTTTCGTGGCAATAAAACAGCATTGCATTTCACAAGCATCACTGTAAACCCATCCACCACATCACACTGTTTCATGAAACCAAGTCGCCAAAATGAGAGCCACAGCGGCAAGTGTCACTGCTGTCAGCATTGTCAGGACCCACTGCAAGTGAAGGCCTGGCATTCAAACACGGTTTCACGGCGAAGACGACGAACTCGTTCCGCCCCATCCCATTGATGGACCATTCCCGCCCCGCCTGGCGACTTAATCCAGGAGATCGAGGATTGACGAGTTTGGAGAAGATGAACCAAAGCCTCAGCTGGTTGATGCCCAGGATGCGCAGGCTTTAGCTGCTTTAGCTGTAGCTAAATTGCCACCGTTGCTTTCGAACCTGTCATGGTGCCATGCCCAGCCCAAGATTGAGTCTCTAAAAATCCATTGTTCCTGCAGATGTTTCCCTAACCCAACCCACTTAAGACTCCAAGTGGCTGCTCCCAAGGCCCAGTCGATGTCGCCCCCATTGATCTTCCGCTTCACCTGCACCTCGTTGCCTAGCAACTTTCTAGTGGTTGATCTTAAAAACAACAAAAACAACAAATTGGTAATAACTCCATTGATTCCATTGATTAATAGATGTCTTTTCGTATGTCTCAACTTACTGGTGCTTAGTAGGGAATGAGGGAATAATCCACAATAACTATCAATATTCATCCCAGCAACCCCCATTCCCATCCATTCCCGACTAAGCGCCAGTAAGTCTTTTCGTATGTCTCAATGTCAAACATCCATTCTCAGCAGCTTCCATGCTGTGCCTCCGTTGAGGGCATTGACGGCAGACAGGAATGCAAGCCTAAGAGCTGTGGATGGACTCATCTAGAGACCGCTAGAAGTTGATTGACACCCATATTGAAATATACATATTTATATATATATATACATACATAATTATATAATATTATACATATACATATATTATATATAATATATTATATATAATATTATATATATTATATAATATTATATATATATATTATATTATATTATATATAATATTATATATATAATATTATATATATATATAATATTATATGTATATATATCAAAAAAATAACAAAATGATAACAAAACGATGAAGGAAATGCTGCCAAGCCGCTGGTAGGACAGGGAAAAGCAAGCTTTTTCAAATGTGAAAGACAGATCTTTTCCACAGACTTCCGCTGCTTCTGCTTGACTCGGAGGAACACCTTCCTCAGCTCAAGGTGTGCTGGTCTGAACGTGACTGCCTGTTGCTGCAGCACAACGAGGCAGCAGTCGTCCATGCGAACGTGCTTACCGATGTTATAAGTCGTGTTCCAGGGGAAACAAACAACTCTTCATGCAACAGGTATTGCATGGTATTGCAGCCAAATTGCCATGTGGCTCAGTTTGAGGTCTTCTCTTACATAGAAGAAGTTTTCCTCAGAAGCATGACTCTCTCACTGGTGATCACAAGCTCCAGAGCACACAAATGAGGAAGGTGAAGCAATTGAAGCAAACTAGCCAACTAGCCGGAAATAAGAGCAAAACTACTGATGGGTGTCAGAAAGTGCTGAATTTGTGGTACATCATGGCTTCTTTCTGCTTGTGGCTTTCCCTGGGAACTCTCAATCAACATGACAGCCGAGCAGAGTAGTAGCTCGCCGATCATTGTCACCCATACAAGTGTTGCTCATTCCCAATCCAGCGATGTCTATGTCCACAGTTGAACCAGGGCCTCACATAAAAGCATATCACAAAAGGTGGCAATAAACTGTAAGGATCATATGCTTGTCTTCCAAGGCAGACTGCTCTATCAGAGACTCCAGAGGCCATCCACCGACCACCTGTGCAAGTTTCCACACACTGCAGCACAGGAGTCGGTGGCAATCAACGATCCCCTGACTGGAAGTTCGTGTTCATAGTGGCCAGGAGCACCAGCTTCCTTTCGTTTTTGGATCCACGAGATCGAAACAGATTTCAGGACACAAATCCCTAGGGGACTTCAAACACCCCAACTGCAGTCAGTTTTGGTTTTAAATTAGCATCAATCCTGGCACATGCCGCTGTGACTGGTGGGGCAACTTCACAATAAAGTGTGAATCTGGCACCACGGATCTTTTACGTGCTCTGTCAAACACAACACAGCCAACACAAGGAACAAATGAAAGAACTATATTTGCCATAGGGATGGGATGTCAACCGACCGAACCATTGAGTTTCTCATCCTGAAAGAGCATCTTGTGGATGTTGCTCTCACAAAGGTCGCTCTTGCCGATTCCCTGGACACTTGAACCCAGGCGACTCACTCGTGAGTAGCCTGGAGGATAGCATGGATCCTCACCCGCATCGCCTCAGTTCCCGACTGGAAGCCATGGCATAGCTTGGGAAGCCTCGAAAACCCTTGGGAACCAAGGCTTACCCAGCAAAAGGGGACACAGCAAGCCGCTGATTCTCAACTTGTGGTCAAGCCAGAAAATCGCATCCACAATACATAACTCCAAGCGAGATGTCGCTGGTTCGCTTCCACGTTCAGGCGAAGCGAATTTGCAAACAAGATGGAAAAGATATGAAAAGATATGGATGTGGGTCAAAATGGAAGACCTAGGGAACCACAGATGTTAGTCTAGTTTAGTATTCACCATCCATAATTTTAGGGGGTACCTAATTTTGACCCATACCGATACCCATATGAAAAGATGAATCCGAACACTTTGATAAAAACGGGACTCCATGACCATCATGAGAGTGCAAGCTCGTGTAGAAAATGTCGTCACAAAATGTGTACAAACCACGTCACCGGGATTCACCGAACCGGGGAAATTTTTGCTGTCGAAGCTGCCATTCTGGGCCAAGTCTCTGAGATCTTTCAGCTTATTCTGCGCGTAGTCCTGGCCAAAGCCTCAGGTTTGGATCAGGACCAGATCACCTGAGACCATGGTCAATCAGGGTCTTCCTTTGGGGTCCATTTCTGCACAGAAAATCATGGTTTTCATTTTCACATGTTTTCACCATGCAAAGCTGGATTTGCTCTTGTAATAAATCTGCCCAAGAACTGAGTCCAACAATTGAACACTTAGAACTTTTGACACTCTATCTGAGATAGCGAAACAAACGCTGCCCCTGCATAGCAGACGAGGAACCCAAGTAGCTGTGTGCATAAAGATCATAGACCTTCAACTGTTGGTTGGTGAAGGAAAATCGAAAAGCTGCAAACCTTCAAGATGCAATAACCTGGATGAAACACACAAGCCACATGCCTGGAAGTCATGGGAAGATCCAGGATGAGTTCGGCAGGAATTGTTGAGAAGAGTTGGCTGTCTGCCGACTGGAATTGGTGTCTCCGAACCTAGAGCCTCTGCCCAAGTCTTCCAAAATGAACTTCTGTTCCAACTCAACAATTCATTTTTGATCATATGAAAACCCCCCATGTTCCCTCAAATTGGATGATCTTTTTGAATGCCCTACACTTTGACCTGCCTTGCCCAGTGCTGTCTGAAATTGGTAGAAGTCCGTAACAGGAATTCTGTCCTGCAGGGGGAAGGGCCCCATGGATCCCAGCGGAAGCCCAAGCGGTACCCACCCGGTACCGGTACCCACCGGTGGTCCTTTTCTCCGGGTTGGAGCTCGAAAGAGACCTGCGTGGAGCCACCTCCCATTTCAATGATGCCCAAGGATTCTTTGTCAAAGGCCTAGGCGCCGGAGCCATGGAACGTAACGTTGGGGGCAGGGCACGTTGTTGGCTTCGTGGCTTTACTGCTGGCGCCAGGATCAACGCACCAAAGAGTCTAACTCTTAATCTGTGAAACTGGATGGAATCATATATAATCATACATAATCATACATAATCATACATAATCATCCTATTCTATGGTTCTCTGCTGACAAGTCCTCGTCTCATCAAAGCGGATCTCAATTCCTGATCGTTGGAGATTAGGGTAGCTTTCGAATCTTGGTGAGGTGCAAAAGTGCCATGGAGATAGTTGGCAGCAATCCAGGCCAATCCAGCTTCTTCTTTCCCCTTGATAATGTCCACCCAATCCTCAGTCAGCCCAGGTAAGGCCTACAAAATTCAGCTGAACTGTTATCGCTTGGAATCCTGGCTCGGAAAGCCGCTGCAGTTGAGCACCAGCTTTGTCATTTCCAAGCGTCATCTTGAAACCAGTAACCCGAAACCCTTAGCGTAGACCGCACCTAAGCTGACCACTGGTTTTGGTCCGGGAGATGTCAAAGAAGAAAGCAAAATTTCAACATGCATAAAATGTTTCGTGTCTGTGGCCTTCGAATGAAGCAAAATATATCAAAATATCATATCAATGAAAGCATACATGACATAGTTTCTTACATGTGTGTAGATATGTACATTGATGTATCATTGACATATAAATTATATACAGTAAATGCATATCATGTCGAGTCGCTTCCTCCAACACTGCAGCAGCTTTCTCTTGTTGAACTGCTCGCAGGCCAGCTGTGGCCTGACCGGCCAAACATGGAGGTAAATAGAGAACAGATCTGTTGCCTCTTGGTCTTGAACAATCTAGATTCTGTGAGTTACATGGACGAAATAACGCAACAAACGCAATGCCTTCATAGTGCAACGACGCTGGTTTGATGGTTTGATTGCCTCTATCCTGCAAATCAATTTACTAGCATATGTTTCACTGCATTCAAGCTGCGTATGGACATCTCCGGCTGTGCTTCCCGTCCCCAGTCTACCAAGTTGAAAATACCACCGCCAGAGACTCAAGAGATATCATATTCCCCGGCCTTCAAGAGGACTGGCGTATCTTTGCGCCGGCCTTCTTCAACAAAGTTGTTTGCAAAACCCACCTCAGCCATGGCAACCGAAAACCAAAACAGGCGCGACTACAACAGGGAGATCTGCGAAGGTGGACGAGGATGGCCCTAAAGTATGGATGTGCAGTGCAAATAGTCTCGAACGCCGCAGCGTCTCGGAAGCCAGGTGCACTCTTTACCTAACTTCTTTCTTGGATGGCCTGATCTACCACAGGTTCAGCAAGCATTGTTTCCAAACTCATCCAGTATCTCAACCATGCAATGTGGTGGTTGTTCGCTTTCTGACAGAAACAAAGTTTATCGAACCTCCATTTTTTACCCCATCCTTTACCCCTCTTTTACCCCATCCAATCCGCTTCCACGCCACCAGGCGCTCGATATTTTCTCGGCAGCCTGCGCAAGCGCAGGTCTAGTTGAAGTTGTTTGGGAGCTGCGCCGGCCATGGTTACTTCTTACGCTACATGTCTGCTTTCAGGATGGAATCAACAAAATTGACATGTGTGTGTGTGTGCATGTACGTATGTACGTACGTATAAATCATTTATGCGTATATTGTGTATGTATATATATATATGTATACATGTGTATACATTTATAGTAGATGATTATGTTATTCTACTTCTACTTCCAATTCCACTTCGTCTTCCCCTTCTTTCCCTTTTTCTTCGTTTTTTTTTTCTTGTTTTTTTTCTTCTTCTTTTTTTTCTTTTTCTTCTTCTTCTTCCTCTTCTTCTTCTCCTTCTTCTCCTTCTTCTTCTTCTTCATCATCATCATCATCATCATCTTTTTCTTCTTCTTTGTCTTATTCTTCTTTCTTCTTCTTATTGTTCTTTCTTCTTCGCCAACGTCATCTTCATCAATTCATCAACAGAATCAACAGCACCTAGTTCCAATAGATTTTTCTCAGCACACCCAAAACATCAAAAGCCTCGAAGGTCATCATGCTCCGCAAAGTGTGAAAGTCCTGGTTTCACTTTCCACGTTTGGTTGTCCCGCACAGACAAATCAATTCCTTGGCTGCGCAAATGAACGGATGCCTGGAGGAAGGGACCGCCTTGTCATTGAGGTCCCAGTGTTCCCTGATCTTCAAACGCTGACTTCTCAAAAGTATCGAACTTAGGTCTCGGAACACTCATGAACCACTGTTGCCATCGTTTGTGCAAACAGCCAGTTGCAAGAGCAAAACAGTACGGTGTGTGTTTCTGCCATGGGAAACACCAGGTGAACATCGAATTTTTCATTGAAATCATCCTGTAGCATGTCTTTGCGCCACTGCGATGCAAATTCATACGGACATGTGACAGGTCTGACTTTGCAGTTCAACATGGAACCTGTTACCGTGACACCACCATACACCACCAAATTCAATTGAAGGTCGCGGGACGTGTGCACCACCAGGAGGCATTCTCATGTTGAAAATGTGAATGCCTTGGCATCCACGGCATCCACGATTTCCGGAAAAAAATTGCATCAGAAATGCTGACCTCTAGGGCTCTAGGGATCTTCGCCGGGGGACGTGTGCCACTGCTGCCAGCGTCAAAGACCAAAGCTTGTTCCAAGGCACCCTGTGAAACGGCGCTTCCTCGCGAGGTAAGATTGGTAAAAATGTGTGAAACATGTGGGAAATTCAAACTGTGTGATATTTCGGGTGCATTCAACAAAGCGAAATTGGGTCATGCAATGCATCTTGCACCTGTGAGTTTCAATCATCCCATGACTGTCCCCATTTGAGACACGAATACGGCTAATTCAGATGAGACACCCCGCAAAGCAGGCTGAGCCTTAAAGAATGTCCCGCACCAAATCAGCCAATTTAAACACAAAAGAGACTTTTGTGATCACAACGAACGCGTTTCGGAACATCGCCAAGCACCACCATCAATCCGCCGAATATGGCAGAGGCACCACCACCTGAATCATCCCACAAACACCT
>CAMXCT020005691.1:0-50000 GCA_947184155.2 Cladocopium goreaui | reverse complement strand
AAGTATTTAACAGCACCCTTGATGACGGAACGCACCGCTCTTACTCTCCCACAACGATGGACACCCACCCCGCCTACATCCAGCCAGTACAACCCGTTAGTTAACTCGCCAAAATACTTTTGGCCAGTAGACGCAGGGATACGTCGCCACGGAACCACTTAATGCGGCATTCTTAACCGTCTTCTCGGGTAATACGTACCCGTTTAATGACAACAATCCCACGGTCTTGACAATAATTGCTGTGTGGGTGGAGGGGAGCTTGAGAAATGTTGAGGAAGGCTTCGAAGCCACGCTTAAGGTGCCTTCAAACCTTTAAGTCCCCCTTAAGGTTCCTTTAAAGCCTTCGCCAAGGCTTCCTTCGAAGACTTTGAAGGTAAAGGAGGCTTCAAAGAATTCGTCGACGGCTTATTGCCTGAACTGAAGATACTTACATTGGTTTGACATTGAGATTATCTCTTGTGTCCACGACATTCATGGACATGGTGTATTGAGAAGCTCATTCTCTCCAAGTGATGAGAACACAGCTAGAAACTCTTGGAGAAGAGTTTAAGCTAGCTGGAAATGTCTGATGGAGGGAATCTATTATGCTTTGAGCTTGGACCTTGAGATGCGTTGGCATTGAGGACAATGATGATCCGTAGCCACTTTGGCTCAAGGTCCGTAACCCTTTGGCTCAAGGTCGTATCGGCTCAAACCCCGTGGGACTGGGTAACTCAATTTTAACTCAAGGGGCAAACATCCATCTTGGGTGATTTGCGTGAGTTAATTTTGGGGGCACCAGTATAAAGGGGCTAGGGTAGTACTGCCGTAGGAAGAGCACAAAGGTGCCCGTCAACCTGTTTTTGTTGATAAGAGAACAAGGGAATTCACCAGTCTTGCGGCCACTACAGCTCCGGCCATTGCGTGAATTAATTAATTAATCTAATATGCAACATGCTTGGAAACATGTTGAACGACCTGGCGGAAGCCATACGTGCGAAAATCCAACAGGACCTAATTACAACCACTAGTATCGTGCGCTTGCGTCGAATTGGGTCGGCTTAACTCCGCGTCGAGCGTATGAACAAAAAAACAACCCAAATTCACGACGGCTTCACTGCAATACCCTCGGTTCCTTTTCCACACAGGAAACACAAAGGAAACAAGCAAGCTGTCTGTCCAGCTAAGTTGTCTTGCACGTGCAACATGCATAGTTTGGTCTTCTCCTGTTTCAGCCGTTCCGTGCTGTTGAAGTGGCAGCGGCGGCATGCATAAAAAAAGTAAACGTTCTCCTCAAACTTCTCACCACAATGTTGGGTGAATTCAACTTGTTTGAATTCACCATCACATTCCAAAAATAAACGTTGTCCATCCGCATCTTGTTGACAAATTCCAAAAACGTCCAAAAACATCTTCAAACATTCTCACAGCTTCCAGAAATAAAATGCAGCTCGGAAAAACGAAGTTTCAGTTGGAGTTGTTGTTGAAAAACGCATGCACATGTGTTTGAAAAACGACGACAAAGTTGACCTCAAACTCGTCCACATCAAAAGCACTTCAAATTCATTTGCTGTCCAGATAACATCTGAGGCAAATGAATTCTTCTCCAAAAACATCATTCTCATCCACAAAGTTGATGAAATAAAACATCATGCACCAAAAACGCATTCTCATGCTTTCTCAACCAATTCCAGAAGTTCTCAAACCATTCTGCATCATTTCCAACGCTGTGTACAAATAAACCATCACGAACATCATGTTGTAGCCACCCTGTCACCTTCAGGCAAGAAACGTAGCACATGCAACTAATATGCACGGGAGTGTATATTTCCATACCCCCTTTTGCTGCGTTTCCCATCCATCCAAATCCAGCTGAATTCCAGTGAAGTCTCAAAAGGCTGCACGTTGCACATATGTATAAACTTGCTGTCATCTGTTCAACTTCCAGTGAGGACTTGCACACGAAGTCGCATCTTCACACCAGTTGCAGATGTATTGCAAAAATACCTGTGTACTCGAATTAATCCTGTGTTTATATCCATTGACCGTGTCCACATTCTCATTGATGTAGAAAGAAAACGAAAAGGTTGTGCAAGAATGCCACATTGAAATTGCTTCACAACGAATTCCCTGCAGTCCAGCTCATCACCAAGGAAGCCCAAAGATTCTGCAGAGAGCATTCATCGCAACAAATTCCAGGCACATTGCACATGCAAAAATAGCCACCTTCAGCTTCATATTGTCCGCAATCACCCCATCAGCGCCAGGAAAATTCACGCTGGTAGACATAGCCTGCATTGAGAAATGCGTCCACCCTGCAGTGAATTAAGAAGGCACAGAAATCAGGACCCTGTGTCCTTGGCGTTGGGGTCAGTTTCTTGCGGAACTGGCCAATCATCTTCTTTGCGTAGCGGCACTCCTCCATGCTTTGGTTGAAGACCCTCACAACAAAGTCATGGTAGGTGATGGGCTTTTCGGCAAAACGGGCCATCTTGAGAAGCGTGCATGACCAATGATATGTATCTTTGATCCATGCAGGCTGTGGCACATTGAAATCGGCCTCTTCATAGTCGATGGTGGCATCCTTCCAGTTTGCATCCCACTTGTGGGTTGCTGGCAGCCCTGACTGCACCTTTGGAAATAGTGGCGGGGAGTCGCCGGTGTCGGAGATGAATGAAAAGCCCCAAAACGCTGCTGGCACTCTCTGCATCCGAATTTGACTCGACAGCTTCATGCCGTCTCTTGGAGCCATCGGTCATAGCGCCATTGTCATGCATTTTGTTCGAATTGCCTTCCACAATCTCCGGAGGCTCTTCGGAGATGCGTGCACACTTCGAACCAGAAGCTTTGGGAGGAGGCAGAGTTGGTCCTTTGGGACCCTGCTTCCCCTTCTCTCCTTCTTTTCCTTTGAATTCACCTTTGAATTCTCCCTTTGCCACATTCTTGCCACCTTTATCATCTTTGCCACCCTTCTCATCTTTGCCACCTTTCGCAAATTCAGGCTTACCACCCTTTTCGAATTCCGACTTGCCACCTTTGACATTGTCAGGCTTACCACCTTTGTCATAGCTCTTTCCTTTGCCCTTCTGCTCCTGGAATGCTTTCTCACTTCCAATTGCAGATGCAGGCAAAATCGGCGGGTCTGCCTTCGCTGCAGGAGGTAGAGGAACCTGTGCATTGAATTTTGGAAATCCTGCAGACTGTCCATCAGCATCGGCACAGTAGCGTTTGGCAATCTCAGCAATGGCCGCAGCCGCAGCTTTAGCCTCTGCAATATCCGCATTCTTCTGCACGACATTTCCAAAAAGTTGTATCACAGGCTTGTCATTCTTCGGGTCTTTGGCATCATCCTCAATCCAAGGGTCGTCATTGGGATCATATGGCCTGTCTTGCCATTTCTTGTGGTATTCACGTGCATCGACGATCCCTGAATTCCCTCCAGCTTGCAAAGTAGGCGGCGGTGTTGTCGGAGGCACCTTGTATGCATTCTGGTTGTAGGCATCCGGCCATAGGGCACCAGGTGGTGCAGCCGATGCAGCAGATGAATTCGAGCCTGTCGGAGCATGCACTTTGGAGGGACTTGGAGGCACATGCGATTCCATGCAGTCCTTCCAATCATCATCATCTGGTGGATATGGTCTGTTCATAGGTGCGTTCTTGACCTCTTTCTTGTGGACGGTCAATAATTCATTCATTTTTCCACCAGCTTCTGCTTTGCGCATCAACTCGCGCAATTGGTCCCATTCTCCCTGTGTCATGTCCGTTCCCAAGACTGGGTCACTTGGGTTGTAAGGCATCGAATTCTCTCCCTGTCGGTACCATCCAGAAGCATCACTATGCCATTGCTGTGGTTTTGAAGCCATGGCGTCACGTCAGAACCTAATTCCTAATTGTGAACTGTTTCAACCCTCACACACACACGCAGGAGTCGAGTGCAGCAGTTTGGCCGTTTCAGGGGTTCCTAATTGTCCGCAACTGCTGAGTTGGGCGTGTGAGTGAATTCTGAAACCTGACATCCTTAGTTCTCCAGGCAGTGTTCTGACTTGCATTCTGTATCCAAAACGTTGCAAACGAAAACAAACTTCTGTCCAACCCTGTCCACATCAGTCCAATGCAAAATCAACTGAACATGCAGACATGACTGAACATGCAAAAATCACTGTGTTTCTACATCAATGCAGTTCTTTGACAACAACTGTCTCTCACATCAAAAACTGTGTTTCGCGTACGCCAGCGCTTCGCAAATAAAACAACTGTGCTTCACAAGACTGCAGTGCTTCACATCACTGTCGTTTGGTTTCAAATTTGTTTGAAATAAGACATGCAAAACATCTTTGGTTCCCACATGCCAAAAAAAAACTTTCCTTCACACATCATGCGTCCCCCTTTTAAACTGGCGACGTCCGGAGACGTGCAAATCAAAAACAAAACAGTTCCACCTGCCACGCACCTTTCTTCAAGAAAAGCATGCAACATGCAGGTCAAAAACAAAAAAACGTTTGTTTGGGTTTCCGGTTGTTTCCATGCGACATGCAAAAACACGAACATGCTCAGGGGTCCTTTCGTCCAGCACGAACTGCAGCCAAAATGGCTTTTGCCAGTTCTTTGTTATACACACCGGTTGCTGTCCAGTTGACATCGTACATCCCCGCATGTTTCTCACACTCGCACCAACCAAAACGCCTTGTGAGCAAATTGCAAAAACCAGCTGACGCACTACAAAAGATAAGCACTTTACCGATAGGCAATCCATTCGGTGCTTGCATACCGGTCTGACATAAAAACACCTCAGCATCAAACTGCAAACCACATTGTTTCAAAACTCGTTTGGTTTCTTCGCGTTTCCATATGTTGTTGTTTCGGGGCAGCTCGAAAGACCTCGAATTCCCAAGCAGCAAATACTTAGAGATGTTCTCCATGATGCCTTCCCATGACCTGTCTGCCTCTGATTCGATCGTTGCAGAAAAATTCTTGAGTGGCGACCCTGAGCTACAAGGAGTAGAAGCGTGCACATGCACCCAACGGTAGCCTAACTGTTGGTGAACCTCAACAAACTCTTTCACCTTTTGAAACATGTCCGGAGTTTCCATTCGTTTGACTATACCGATATAGGGCATGCGTGCAACTTTGCAGGCTTCTCTCAAAGCTGAATTAGTCCCACAACAAACTTCCACAAACGCAACATCTTGCTTGTGATCAACCCTACTGTTGATGAGCATGACATCGCGAACTCTGTGCAGGTCTTGCATAGGCACTTCAGGAGTTTCAAACCCTAAGCTTGTGCGGTGTCTCAGGAAATCTTTGGTCCCCAAACATTTGGTAAACAAATCTGCCACATTGTCCGTACCGGCCCTGTGTTCAACCAAAAGTTCATTTGAGCTAATTTTAGCTTTCATCCAGGCCATACGAATTTCCACATGTCTACTTCGTTTGGGTATATCCTGTCCGACCAACAATTGCAAGGCTGAAGAGCTATCAGACTCCAGCAAAATTTGTGGCACATCTCTCTCTCTCATTTCACCAATCCCTGTGTAAACACGATGGCAAAAATTGCTAAACGCAACAGATTCTTGGGCAACCATTTGCAATGCATACAATTCTGCTTCACAAGAGGACAATGACACAGACTGCTGTTGCCTAGCCAATGACCTAACCAATGCACCTTCACAGAAAACAACCCCACCAGAAATTCCCTTTCTACCATTGAATCTGTATGGAGCAAACGATGCATCAGAGAATGAATGCAAAATTGAATGTCTTGCAGGCCCAATCATCAAATTCTCGTATTCTGGGGATGGTAACCTTAAACATGTTCCCACATCTTCAAACAGAAATCGCAGCAAAGAACGAATGGCAGCTTCAGTGCCTTGGTTGGGCTTTGCTTGCTGACTTCCAATTAGACTGAGATATAGTTTAAGGTCGTGCCTAGACTGTGCCATCCACAGAAGCTTGCCAAGTGCTCGGCGAAATCGTGAATATGCAGAGGGAGAGAGTTCTTGCAATTGATTCTTGTCGCCCATGGCCTTGTCCAAAATGCCGGCCACATCCGGCACCGATGCAGATCCTTTTGTGATGTTGAATTCTGTAAAGGTCGTGTCCAAAAATTTTGGATCCACGCCAATTGTCAAAGAGTCGTCATCAATTCCACGATGCACATGCCTGCCAATGAAAATTAAACGTCCACCTCCATGTCGTGCAGGAAGGATGATTCCGGTCTCCTTCAAGGGCACGGCTTTGCCAATTGCTTTCTCCACGATCTTCTCAGCTTTCTCAGATTGGCAACAAAGGAGTAGGTCGTCCACATATGCGACAAGCAGTGCAAGTTCTCCATTCACGACACCTTGATAAATGCATGGTTCGACCTCGTCAGAAGTCAATCCAACACCACGGATGCTGTCACTCAGCAAATTCAGCCAGTGCAGCGATGCATCTCGAAGACCATTCAAGGCTTTATAGAGCAACAAGTAGGCTTGTGAGCCATCAGGCATAGAGACGGAGAGGGGCAGTTTCAGCACAATCACAAGTCCATGAGGAAGAGGTGAATGCATGAAGGCATGGGAAACATCAAGTCCTTTCAGTCGGAGAGCACGTTGGGCAGCAAGAGTAAGCACGAAATGCAGGCCCTCAATGCTTGGTGTTGGGCTCGAAATTCCCAGCTTTCGTGCACTAATTCCTTTATTCAAGTCCTTTGCAACTATTCGGACTCTGACTCGTGATTCACTTTTGTATGCTGAAACCCATCTACTTGGAATCACACGCATGAGCGGGTGTTTCTTTTTCAATGCATCAACCTCTGCCTGTCCTATGACTCTACCAGCACCACATTTTTCTAAATTACCAATTTCTTCTTTCATACCCTCAAAACCTAAGTCCACGTCAAGTTGCATGAGTGAGCTGTCATCAATTACTTCATCTGGTTTCCATAGGAGCACTTCTGAACCACCAAGTTTCACCTTCACACACTGATGATCCTTCCCATGTGCAAACTTAATTGAATTAAGCTCAGCGTCAAACAACTCAGGACTCGTGGCTCGTGCATTCTCTGGTCCTTGTTCCAAACACCATGCAACAGGTCCTAAGGCATGACATGCATTGTCCATGTGAAAAAGATCAAGAGTCATGGGTTCTTGAGTTCCAGCTGCACGTTCAGCAGCCATTTCATCCTCTAGATCTTGCACAGACTGTTCTGCTTCTCTCTTCACGCCTGAACCTTCCGTGTCCATACTTAGACCAACCTCCTCAGAACCTGCGCCAACCGGAGTTGGGCCATTCTCAGTCTCAACCTCCATATCTTCATGTCTCACCTCAAGTCTCGGTCTTGCAACATTAGGCACAACATCTGGCATTACAACGGGAGTTTCACTCGCCTCAAATGCAGCACGTTTTCTCTTACATTCAGCATTATGCCTAATTCCAGGTACATCCATTCCAGAATCACATGCAGGACACCGGGGTGTCTTTGGGAAAACACGCACATCTGACCTAGCAACATCTGGAGACGGAGACGGAGACTTTGGTGACACCTTCGGAGACGCTTTAGGCAATGCAGGTCCATCAGAAGTAGATGCACGAATTGGGTCTTGTCGGGCAATCTTCAATTCACCTGGCTTTCTCGGTTGAGATGGAGCTGACTCCACCGGTCTCTTCTTGGACATAGGGGCTCGGAAGCCTGGATCAGGTTCTTTCATTTCTCGCACCAAGTCACCTGAGGCACCATCTGGGTACTCAACAACATCATCATGCATAGGTTGCTCAACATTGGCATCAGGCAATCTTGGTCTTTCAACATTCGGGGCAGCCGGCTCAACACGAATTCCTTCGCGTGCTGGCAATGGTTCTCCTTGAACTTGTCCACCTTCAATCTCAGAAAACAACTGATCACCAATGACTTGATTCCACACGATTGGTGTGATTGGCTTGACATTCCTTGCAACAAAGCGCTTCAGAACAAATTCACCATCAATTCTGACAGCACCTTGCACAATTGGTCCAGTATCCAAACCTGAATGCACAAATGCAGCTTCAATACTTCTCGTCTCATTCGGTGATTGGGCTCGCATGCTGCTGGGCAATTCAGCAAGGACAGTTTGACCAAACATTGCAAAGGAAGGTCGAGACAACTTTCGTTGTGTGGAGTATTCCAATGGAGAAAAGTCAGTTCCATGAGCTTTGGAAAAATGGTTGTGGCTCAATGCAATGTAGGTTGCAACATCTTGCAGTCCACGTGCAGTAAAACAGACATCAGCACCACCCTGGTTCATCTCAGCACGCAACACAGCAAGGGATTCCTTAAGTCTTCTCACAGCTCGTTCAGCTCCTCCATTGCTTTGGTGTTGTTGAGGTCGTGCACGGCGAACCAAGAAGGTATATTTGTCAGAACTGGTTCCAACTAATTCCGAAACCGCACGCTCAGCATCTGTATGCAGGACTACCGACGAAGTCGATGATGCAAGACCAAAGTGGTCTAACCATTTTTGAATTAAACCTTTTACCGATCTTGCTTCTGGTCCCACAACAACGTAACCTACACAGTTCGTAGACAATTCCGTTAAAGCCAAAATCTTGATAGTTCCGTCTGTTTCGTCCTCAACCAATTCTCCACGAGTGGTTAGAAAGCCAAAGTCGGCTTGTACCTCAGTCTCAAGCGCGCCTTCGCGACGGCGTCGATGCTGAAAGGTCGATTTTCCCCGTGCACATATTGTGCACCTTGGATCATAAGGCACATGTCCCTGCAACCTATGGGCTTCAAGCGCAGCTTCTGCCGCTCTGCTCAATGGATTCAAATTCCCATGCACCGCATGCAAACCCTCTGACATGATGAATTCATCATCATGCCGTGCAGATCCATCAGAATCACTGTACATCCATGCAGGGTCAAGCTTAACCCATGGACATCCACCAAAGTTGCAAATGTTGTCAAGTCTCAGACCTGACGCAAGATGAGTAACCTCGGCACCTTCTGGATTCTGATTGAATTCCCATCCGCACTCACAGAGAGTGTTGGTTGAAATGATGTTGTGGCTGATGCCACCAACTAAGCACTTCAACTTTGCCTGTCGGTACACTGGGAACCTTCCCAAATTATCCTTTTTCTTCTTGAATCCAACCCAAACAGAAACAGTAGTTGATCCATCTATGTTCACCTTACTGCCATTTGCCGCTCGGAAGCGGTCACTTTGTGAATTAACAACCCATGCACCATACGTCACTCTGGACGAAGTGGCCATAACAGTTGCAGCCGCACCGGAGTCCAGTAACCACCAGTGCTGGCTCTCATCACCCATCATGATTTCTGAAAGCAATGGATGCAAAACAGGTGAGTATCTATGCAGTTCAAACTCATGAGAAACAGTATCTTGCACGTTCAGAAAAGTCGAAGTTCCAACTGTTTGCAACTGAATTCGATGACAGTTTGGAGAAATTAAGTCTTGGGAAACCGCAACATCACCTGACACCTCTGAACCTTGCAAACCACACTCAAAGGTAACCGGACGGTGTAGAGCTCCATGCAAAGTCCCTGAAAGGTCGGTGGTCCCTGTTGCAGACATGCCACACAACAAATTGGAATCTACCTGTGGTGTTGTTTCATGCAACCATCCAAAGTTTAAATTCCAAAGTTGACACGTTTCTGTTTCCGTTTCCGTTTCACTGTCACTGTCATCAAATTCATCGCCAAACATGGTGTCCATGACAACTGAACATGCAGATTCACTGTCCGAAAATGGAACGAATTCTCCACTGATGAAAAACTCAGGCTCAGAAATAAAACATGTTGGTGGCAACCTGTTGAAAAAGAGTTTCAGTCTCACGTTTCGAAGCTGGCAGCACTCCATGTTCGCTGCAAAATCATCACTAATAGTCATGCAGTTTTGACACGTGCAGAAAAGTCGATTCGACTCTAAACACTGCAAACCTGCAATTGAGACATGAAAAACAGTTTCATCGGTTGAAAAATGACTGCAAACATCGTCAAAAGCATCTGAAATGTTAGTTTCGAGTGTCAAACTTGTCGAAAAACCTGAAAACATCTCGGAAATCAATGGGCTAAGCACCAGTGACTGCACACCTTGGGTCTGTCCACCTGCAGTGGAATTCTGCGATTGGTCCTCGACTGCAGGCCAACTCCAAGACTCGTCCCAAGTTTCTTGTCCTTCATGCCACGTGCTATCCCAAGATTCATTCCAACTGTCATTCCAGACCTGTGCAGTTTCATACCATGACTGGTCTTCCCACCAAGAACCATCGTCATGCCACCACATGTCCGCACTGTCCCATTCTTCATCGTATCCTACTTCGTTCATTTTTCCTTTCTTGCCAAAACCTTTACCTTTGCCTTTGCCTTTCTTCCCTTTCTGCTTTCCTTTGCCCTTAATTACTCCTTTTCCTTTCTTTCTCTCTGGGCAATTTGCAGAAATGTGGCCAAATTTCTGGCATTTGAAACACTTCAGTTTTGACAAATCAACATCACATGCATTTGAACTGTGTCTCCTACTTCCACAGGTACCACATCGCACACCCCCGACTGCATCTAAATTCCAGTTTCCATCACCATCACTTGCAGACATGTCATATTGCACAGTGGATTCATCTGAACCTTCCACCTGGGTGACCTGGTATAGATTCTTTTTGGGGTGGAACTCAGCGAAAGCACGCTGCTGCTGTTCCCATCTCAGTGCTGTGGCCCTAAAAGCTTGGTACGACTCACCTCCAGTGTGATGCAAACAAAACGTCCTGACTGCTTCAGGCAAACTACGTAGCAAAACAGCTACCAAGTCAGCTTCGGCTACATGCAACCCTGTGGCATCAATTCTACTTGACAGTGTTCCCAGCAACTTAGAATACCTGGCCATTTCAAAGTCTATCTTTCTGATTGTATCTGTCACAATCGTACTTGCACTCGTTTCGTTTCCATGCAGTGCAAAAGACTTCCCTGCCAGTGCCGTTCTGAAACTAAGTGCCTCACTCCTCGTCCTGATGCTATACTCAAGGGTCAGCTGTCTCACCAGCTCAAAGCCATTCGAAGCTTGCAACTCTGCATTCACACCCACATCCGCATTGCACAAGTTGATCCCTTCACTGAATGCATTGATCAACGTCAAAGTTCTCGGGTGATTTCCAAACGCACTTCTCAAAATAGCAAGCAACCTTCTGCTTCTTGCACGTTGCGGCACAGCTAATTGATTCCAGTGCAACGGATCTGGCCATCTACAGGCATGCTCGATCTCACTTCCGAACTCAAGGCTGGCTTGCATCGCCCAGGCTGTTAAATCATAGATGTAAGCTTGCCACCCTAGGATTTCTGCTTCCCTACTGTTCCACTTCGAACAATCTGGTGTTGGAGGGGTTCCTAACCATTTTTCACTTTTTGCGAATACATCGCCTACATACTCACCAGAAGAACCTGGAACATGCAATGGGTCCATGCTTTGGGGGAAACTCCCTGTGGCTCTTTGTCCAAACATCTCAGGTACACCTCTAGCCTGGCCAACCTGTTCACCTATCACCTGCCTGACTTGCATTAACTGCATCGGTTCCAAACCTCCCATCAGCCTCAGCACATCTTGCAACCTTTGATTCTGGGGTGTTACTCCGCCAATGTCCGGTCCCATGCACATGCCTCCAGTTTGACCTTGTCCTACCTGACCTTGTCCTCCTTGACCTGGGGCACCACCGCAATGACCTGACATCCATGGCATTCCATAACATGCACTCCCCTGTCCAGGTTCCTGACTTCTACCTGTGCTAGCTTGGGCACTTTGACCTGCAGTTCCCATGCAACCTTGTCCTGGCATCCCTTGTCCGTGCAGACCTTGTCCGAACTGACCTTGTCCTAACAGACCTTGTCCATGCACACCCTGACCTGGATACCCTTGACATGCAGTACAACCACTACATCCATGACCTTGACATCCCAGAAAACCCTGGTTTTAACTGTAGTTTCGTGGGTCCATCAAACCACCACGCATCGGTCCATATGACCCAAAAGTGTTCCATGCAGGAGGTAGCATCTGTCCAGTTCCAACTAAGCTTCCAGCTTGACCAACTAAGCCCGGAGCCGCTTGTGTCGCTGCTGTCCCAGTTCCTACTGCTGCTTGCGTGTTGCCTTGCATCGCAGTACCTGTGGGCGAATTACCTGCAGCACCTGTGTTTCTTTCTACGCCTTGCTCACCTCCTCCTTCCATTCTGTTCATCGTTGGCGACCCTACTGGTCCTACATGCAGTGAGTTCATTCCTAGCGCACTACCTTGGCCATTAGGTCCTTGTCCCTGGTTACTTCCTGGCATCATCGCGTCTACTTACACTACGCGTGGAGCACAACCGCTCCGCTACCATGCGAAAATCCAACAGGACCTAATTACAACCACTAGTATCGTGCGCTTGCGTCGAATTGGGTCGGCTTAACTCCGCGTCGAGCGTATGAACAAAAAACAACCCAAATTCACGACGGCTTCACTGCAATACCCTCGGTTCCTTTTCCACACAGGAAACACAAAGGAAACAAGCAAGCTGTCTGTCCAGCTAAGTTGTCTTGCACGTGCAACATGCATAGTTTGGTCTTCTCCTGTTTCAGCTATTCCGTGCTGTTGAAGTGGCAGCGGCGGCATGCATAAAAAAGTAAACGTTCTCCTCAAACTTCTCACCATAATGTTGGGTGAATTCAACTTGTTTGAATTCACCATCACATTCCAAAAATAAACGTTGTCCATCCGCATCTTGTTGACAAATTCCAAAAACGTCCAAAAACATCTTCAAACATTCTCACAGCTTCCAGAAATAAAATGCAGCTCGGAAAAACGAAGTTTCAGTTGGAGTTGTTGTTGAAAAACGCATGCACATGTGTTTGCAAAACGACGACAAAGTTGACCTCAAACTCGTCCACATCAAAAGTACTTCTAAATTCATTTGCTGTCCAGATAACATCTGAGGCAAATGAATTCTTCTCCAAAAAATCATTCTCATCCACAAAGTTGATGAAATAAAACATCATGCACCAAAAACGCATTCTCATGCTTTCTCAACCAATTCCAGAAGTTCTCAAACCATTCTGCATCATTTCCAACGCTGTGTACAAATAAACCATCACGAACATCATGTTGTGGCCACCCTGTCACCTTCAGGCAAGAAACGTAGCACATGCAACTAATATGCACGAGAGTGTATATTTCCATACGGCGTTGGACGGAAAAAAAATAGTCGACGACATGAACTGCAACCCTCATGACACTATTGAACAGCATGCCATTGAGTTGGTGTCGAGTCTTGGGAAAGAACATCTTTTTGTTGCGAACTGTCTCAGTGATATTGACAAGAAAAACGCAGTAGTAGCAGTCGTAGCAGCAGTCGTGGTCGTCGTCGTAGTCGTGGTCGCAGTTGTGGTGGTTCTTGGCAGCTGTACTGTACTGTGGCCACAAGTTTTTTCTGCGGCCACAAACGCACACGTGCCATGGGTCATTGGGTCATATGGGCCGGCCGTCGTCGTGGACCAAGGAAGGTTACATCTCTAGGCACCGCGCTTGGTCCAGATGGGGATGTTGGGTGCAGATTGGGCTTCTTGGCTTACGTTGGGTCACATGGGCCGGCCGTCGTGGCCCATTTCTAGGACAGACTTGCTCGATGGTGACCTGAAGACGTCGTTTAGGGAGATGAAAGTGAAGGCGCTTCGGGTCTGTGTGTTGGATCAGAGGAAGCGGCCGGAGTCATCCTCCTTGGCTTGATTTCGGGCAGAAAGAGAAAAAGGGAAGAGCAAAGCCTGGAACTTGTGCAAGCAGTAAGAAGCTCATCCGACACAGGACATCCCGGGACCTCGCTTCCTGGCTCCGGCTCCGTTTTGTGTTTCGCTATTTTCTCTGCTGGCAAAACGCAAATCTGGCCACTTGCGTGTTGTCATTGTTGCCGTGTTTCTTCTCGGTGAAATTTGTTCATCATTTCCTTCGTTTGCGAAGGCAAAGTGTTTCATACTTTTTGCACACTTTTTTTCTGGAGGAAGAGGAAGGCGGCAAGCAGTCGAGAGGCCCTTCAGATCTTCACATCTTTCTCCAAGGAGATTCTTGCTCCACTCCGTTTTTGAAGTCAATGATGTGATTGACTGAAAAATATGGAAATTTGACACCCTATGGGAACACCCTTTGGTTAAAGGTGAAGCGACATGCCATTCATCATTCTTGTACAGTTTGTGCACAGAAGATACGTGGAAGGCTACTACAAGAGTTCACCGCGTCATGGAAGAGTTGCGGAAGGAATCTTGTATGTGACCATCCTGTGTCACAATATTCTATTGGTCTTCGGACTTATCACTTTTGACATCAGGATGATGTCATTGATCAGTGTTGACCAGTGATTGTGTAGAAAAAGCGCCGTGCACAGATCTGCGGTCAGATCCAACGCTTCTCTAAATTTCTACAGAACTACGCGGGCAAACGCGTACGTCAACCACGCACACCAAACACAAGCGCAGCGCGTAAGTCCCTAACTAATTAAACTAAAGCAATACCGTGTCAAAAAGGAATGTTTCTTTCACGACTCCCACATGCTGACGTCAAGCTCCTTCTTTTCGCTCCAGACGCAGCACGATCAGTCTCAGAGAAAACAAACACAACAAGCAAACAAACAAAACACAAGAAGACAGAAAAGCGGGACAATAATGTGTTCCCTCTGTTGGTCTGTCTTATGTCAAGTTATGTGACACAGCAGCTTCTGTTCATTAAATGAACTTCTGACACCAGTCCTTCGAGCCGATGTCTTAACTGGTAAACTCGATTCCAGGTTTCCAGTTAACAAACCTCAAGTTCTTCAAATAAAGGTTTGTTGAAACTATTCCAGCTGCTAGAAGTCTACAAAACTCAATTTCACTAGATGAATTCAAAATCATCGAAACACTTCCAAAAGTTCTCAAATCAAACTGGTTCTCATCCAAACGTGAATAACCAGCTCACTAGTCAAACTTGTGACTAACTTCTCAAGAACGAAGTGATTCACACAAGGTATCTATACAACCTTCTTCTGGATACAAAGTATAGTCAGAACACAAAGCTCTTTCTCCAAATCAGTCTTCCACATAGAGATAGCATCTCACAGTTTCCAATCTCAATGGAGAATAGAATGTTCTATTCGACATTGTCAATGTAGGTCAGCCAAATACAGTTGTATCGCTGAAGTCTTTCGACCACTGTAATAGCCAATCCACAATGTAGATCAAAGTCGTACCAAAACAATGTAGTCCTCACAGAGATAATCAAAGTCATCTCAGGAACGATAAAAGGCAAACCATAAGATCAAGTGCATGATCCATAGGCCACGATGACGATGATGTAGGTATTGTCCTCACAATACCGAAACATCTCATCACAAAACTCTCAGACAAATAAGATGCTCAAATACGATCATTGTCCTCACAATGCCAATGCATCTCAAGATCCAAGTTCAAAGCATAATAGATTCTCTCCATCAGACATTTCCAGCTAGCTTAAACTCTTCTCCAAGAGTTTCTAGCTGTGTTCTCATCACTTGGAGAGAATGACCTTCCCAACGTCGAAGACGTAATAAACAATTCCAATGCCAAACCAATGTAGGTATTTTCAGCTCAAGCAATAAGCTGTACCAGACTCAAGTCGAATCCAGAATAAGATGTAGAACTGATCCAAATACCACAATCACTGGTCAACACTGATCAATGACATCATCCTGATGTCAGAAACAGTAAGTCCGAAGACCAATAGAATATTGTGACACAGGATGGTCACATACAAGATTCTTTCCGCAATAAGTAGAGTGTTCTCTACCAATCTTCCATGACTTCTTGTAGTAACCTTCCACATATCCTCTGTGCATAGTTTGTACACAATGATGAGTGACATGTCGCTTCACCCTTACCCAAAGGGTGCTCACACACAGGGTGTCAAATTTCCATACCCCCTTTCGACATGACATCTCATCCACTCACTCCACTTCCGTACTTGGAAGAAAAATGTTCACGTTCCAGATCATATTTATGATCCAAAAGATGTCCACAGAAGCACGTTCACGGTTCAGATCGCATTCATGATCAAGATATCCAAAGAAGCACACGTACTTCCAAAACTCACGGTCGATGATAAAGCATCATCCAAAAAAAACTCATCTCGTTCGATTCATGCACAATGTCGTAACTTCCAAATTCAAAATCTTCTCTGTCGCGAAAGCCAGATGTTGGAATACCAGACTCAGTCCAAAGACTCCTAAAGTCTTTCTAGTACTAAGCTCGTCTTCCAAAATCCAGTTCCTCAGATAAATCCATGGCGTCGATAACGATATGCCTACAGTGCTGTTGTCTTCCTACAACAAACGAAACAACAACAAAACAAAACAAACACACACACACACGAGACCCAAGACGAAACCTAACGTCGCACGATCGGAGTCAACGCGAAAATAAAGGTCAACTGTTTCAGCTAATCCGCACCTTCGTGTAGAAGGTAGGCGTGTAAAAAGAAAACGCAAGTGAAATAATATCACTCATGCAACTCATCTCAAATTCAGAGCAAGTGAAGTACAGTTCACAGTCACTGCACAACAAATTCAAAATGTTCTGAATAAGTCTCTCTCTCCGTCAGGGTCAGGACTAGCTAAGATTGGCACGGAATGAGGAAGCGGTGAGAGATATCCTATGACAGAATAGCTTTCACAGCTTCATCATCGCATAGATCGCCTTCCCCCTTTCAACGTTTGATCCATCCTGGTGATCTCGGAAATGTGGTATGCCTTGTTTGAGTCTATATCATGACATGACAGTGCAATGTGTCTGCAATCATGGCATCAGATTCCCCGGAAGATTTTCCGATTACTTAAACTCAGATTCCGTCCGAGTTTCTTCCCAGGTTCTCATCATATGCCATGACAACACAATCACACCAAAATGTTTGTGCAAACACTCACAACATCAAGTTCCATGTTTCAAGTAACAAAACTCAAGTCATGTACACAACAACTCAAACATGAAAAAAATCGCAATCAAGCCAATCAAGAACAACTTCAACTTCTCTTCATGATGTCTCCCTCAGATCTGCCAGCAACTTCGAGTTCTGAATGCCTTCAAGAACGTTGCTCTCGCTATCGTCATTGAGAGACATATGACAGCGAAACGAACTTCAAACCAAAATTATGCAGACAAAACCATATCTACTGCGTCACTCGATGTGTCTCGCCCCCTTTTAAACTCAAATCCGATGCCTGCGCTCAACCATGCTGTCATCTCTGAAAACAACAAGTGAACCTCGAGCTTATAAAATCAACTATTCTCTTGTCGTTAGACCATGCGAATTCCAGTGCCTTTGGCACTCTGCTCAGGGATAGATATCAGGGGTATACCCTGCGGTATTCCCGCGTCCCCTGAATCTGCATATACCCCAGAGGGGAGAACGCTGCGGTCCCCGTCAGAGGATCGTGACGTGGTGTGGGTGAAACAGCTCTGACACGTCCCGTGACCTCCTCGATCACCTGAGTAGGTGGCGACTTCATGTCCTTAACCTCCAAACCCAGGGGATAGCTCATCGGAACTTCACCCATCCGCGCCGGGCTATACCCTGCAAATCGAACTGTCTGCAATGTTGGTGGTGCTGGAATTGCCGGCCTTGGCGGAATCGCCGGAGGCGGTGGAACACTTGTGCCGGGTCCAGCTGGTGCCATGGTTGGAGTCATAGGAGCCAATGGCGGATCCATAGGTGCCAATGGCGGGTCATACGCCAGGGGAATTTCTGCCTGTGGCGTTGCTCTTTCGATTCTTTCTGCCACCATCTTGAGGCTTTCCTGGAGTTTATCCATGCTCTCATGGAGTTGCGACATGATGTCTTGCAACGACTGATCCCTTTCCAGGCGACCCTTCTTGTTGTCTCGAAGGGTTTCCTTCATTGAAGCGTCAAGCGACCACTCAACATGCTTCTTGAGCTTGGTAAGTTCACCTACCATTGCGCCAGTCCTGCTGGTGTTGTGGTTCACCCCCGCTGCAAGGGACTCAGAAGCACGAGCCATGTTGGTGACGGCTTCTCCAACGGCTTCCAGGGATCTGCAAAGGTCAGACTGCAAAGTGTGGGTACTTTTAATCAGGATCTCGAGTTTGTCCGTCGATCCCTTCAACGCAGCGACCATGGATGTGATTCCCACAGCCAAGCTTGTGGTAGAACTCAACAAGTCGGTCGCATCATTGGGGTCAAAGGACTCATGATGCCTTCTCAACCTCGGAGATCTCGATCTGTCGTCATCTCTTCCAGCATCTCCTTCATCCTTGTCTTCTCCATCCACATGGATAGTATCTTGCTCTTTCTCTTTCTCGGAATCCGTCTCAACCACTCCTGTCTGTGCCGTCAACGGTGGATTCTCAGACAAGGGAAGCTCTCCCTCTGCCATTGGAACTGCCGGGGCTGCTGGAGCTGCGGAAGATGCCACGTTCGCTGCCATGAATTGCTCGAGTCTCCTACACAAGGCCTGATGCACCCGCTGGGATAAGCCGGGACCCAAATACAGCTTGGGCATAATCTGCAATTCAACTTGACAATCCCTATAATGACCATGCAGACCACAACTCAGCCATTTCATGCCATGCCAGGCACCAACTCTCTCTTGTTCATCCTAAGGTGCGTGACTCACACCTTAACAGATGAGTTACACTTCCGACAAAGATCACACTCAATACTACCCCAAGATGCGTGCCGCACATCTTGACAGGTTATATGTGATCGACCAAACTCCAATATCTCAGACCAAAACAAAATAGTGCAAACTTGTGGCAAACCGCAAACTCAATCCAAATCCAACTGTCAATGCATAACCCTTCACAAAACTGCAAAACAGATCACCGTGGTTTCCGTGCACATGAAACCCATAGACATGTCATGCAGAAAAATGAAAACTCATGCAAAACTCGTGACAGCTGACAAAATCACACAAACTGAGTTCCACAAGTCCAAGTTCCGTCCAGTCCGAAATCGTCCAAAACTCTGAAATTCCAAGACATCCCAAAATTGTAATCTCACTCCAATCTCAGCTTGACAGCTCTTTCACCACAGCTTTTGCCTTTCTCCTCGCAGCTGTCGTCAGCCTCCAAGTCTAGCATTACCACCCGACTTGGTACCATTAAAAACCTGTACATAGAGGAAATATCTATTGTCCTCGATTTCTTCTGTGCTCAAATGATTTGGTGAGCCTCCTTCGAGAATCGGTATAGAAGATTCCCGCACTGATCATACTCTTCGGATCGCATCGCTCCCTGCCAGCGGTACTCATTTGGTTTATATTTCAAGAGAACTCCAGACTCAGCTTTCTGAAGATAGCCGATAGCGGTCACCTCTACCTCGACCAAGACATAGTCTTTGGCACAAAACTCACCCTTTGGACCTTCCGGTGTCCAATCATTGAAGTACTGAGCACGCTCGACGGCAGCAACCGGGTCTTTTCGTAGTCCAAACCTCTTGGAATATTCGTCAGGCTGAACCTCCTTGCCATTGTTCAAGTCCTCAAACTGTTTAGGAGTCAATGCCAACCAAAGACGAATGGATTCCATTGCCGTTGATGCCATACTTTCTCAAAGCTATTGCGAGGGTAGCTGAAATGCAAAAACACTGAGCCAAAGTTGTCTTATAGTAAAACAGCAACGATGGAATGAAACCTACACAGACATGAGAAGTCCAGACAAAAATGTCACGTCCAGTCCAGCATAATAGACAGCTCCATACTTCGTCTCTCACCTAGACAGTATGTCGAGCTACAAACTGACAGCACATTTACATTCATTTCAGTCAGTCTCACGTTTCGGAACCTATGCAAGTCGTAATCGCCCCTGCCGTCCAGTTCCCTACGTTTCTTTCTCTCTTTTACTTAAATCTGTTCTCTGAGCCTATGCACGTCTGCAATCTAGCTCATGTGTGAACCTTGCAACGTCTTGCAATCCGGTCCACGTTTTGACTTTCTACAACTTTTCTTTTCCTTTCGGAACCTATGCAAGTCGTAATCGCCCCTGCCGTCCAGTTCCCTATGGACCTATGCAGCGCCTCTGCCATCCAGCCCATTTCTTTTCTTTTCTGTTGTAAGTCAAAACTCTTCAACTCAAAAGAAAATTGCAAATCTCAAATCCCAGATTCCCTCTCTTGCTTTTCACTCTGAGCAACACGAAAACGCACAAACTACACTACCGCTCTACTTCCTCTCAGGATCCTCTGCAAAGCTCAAGTGCTGTAGATCTCGCAGAACTCCATGCCAGCCTTCTGGTATTACAAGATGTCCACTCAACATGACCCAGGTTCGCAAAGGAAACCATTCCGGAGTCGACCAACATCACAAGCATCTTGTTCTCAACTACATTTCTACCAAGGAAATGCCATAGACAAAGTAGGCAAACCACACTGGCAATCATTGCTATAAAGACCATAGAGCTCATCTCACAGCCAAACTCGGCTTGCAGAAACCTCCATACTCGTCCATCCATCTAGAGAGGTAAGGTATGATTGCTCTAAGCCAAAAGGGAATACTTGCATTCAAGTTATCTTCACACAAAGTCCAGTCAGTCTGACAACAACTTCAGAGTACTTACCTGTCTCAGGGTTCACTGTGCCTTCTCTGCATCTGTACCAGGTTTCACAAGCGACTGCAACAATCCAAGCAACGTAAGTCATACCTGACCTGCCTGCAACACTGCAAAACTGTTCAGATTCAGGTCAAAGAAAACCATGAAAACAAACTCACAACAAAGTTTCCCGTCTCGTTTAAAATACAGTTCAAAACCATTTCCACTACCTACACAGTTCAGGTCGTTTCAAATGACTCACTGCATGTCCCAATCAAACGCACTCACAACTGCAGTTCAAACTACATCCTAGGTTACCTGATGCATCTGACAAATCAAACCAACTTTCCCAAACAGGCAAACACAGCTCACTCCGTTGTCAACTCACAGTCTCAACACCAAGTTCCACTGTGCCTCCAGTGCCATGACGGTTCCTATCTCTCTCTCTCAGCACTCTAGTACCTACACTGCCAGGCAAACAACAATGCTTCAGGCTTCAATCTCAAGGTCACCAGTCAGTGCAAACATCCGTCAAGCTCCACTGCTCCTGCACACTACTGAACCTCAGGTGTTCAATTATTCACGCATTACATTGCAAATGTGGCAACTAAACCAAGGTCACTGACAAAGCAAACTCGACCCTCCGTGGTTCTCATGCCAACGTTTTCCAACTCTGTGACAACTAAACCAAGGCTACTGACCATTCCGGGTTCTCATGCCAATCTTTCTCAATTCTGTGGCAACTAAACCTGGTCACCAACCTCCGTGGTTCTCATGTCAAAACTTTTTTCAATATGTGGCAACTAAATCTGATCACTGACCATTCCGGGTCCTCATGCCGATCTTTCTCAACTCTGTGGCAACTAAACCTGGTCACCGACCATTCCGGGTTCTCATGCCGACCTTTCTTAACTCGAACTGTCATCTCCAGGCATGACGTCAGGCTCAGTAGCACCACGCACTGTGCACTCCGTGCGTCCAGAATCATCTACAACCTGACCAACCTGTCGAGATGTTACTCTTTCTTACTTTCAATATAGACCTATGCAGCACCCTGCCGTACAGCCCACTTTCCTTCTAACTCTTTCCAATGCTCTCTAGTGATTCTCCAGGCACTTTCTCTCACTCTCTGCCAAAATCACCAAGCTTCCTAGTTTCCTAGTGACTCTCCAGGCTCTCTCTCTCTCTTTCTCGCCAAAGTCACAAAAGCTCTTACACAACTAAATCACAAGTCTCACATGCAACGCAACTCAGTGTGTTGCAGCTCAGCCGCTGATACTTATTTTACTCTCGCTTACCACTTTTGCCAGGAACTCCATCGCCTATGCCCATGATATTTCATCCATCCAATGCTCTGTGATATCGTGCAAGTATCTGTCCTCGCACTTCACAGGATCGATGCTGCAACTCCCTTTCCAAGCCCATGAGATTCTCATGATGATATCCAAGTTGCTTCGGTTAATTCGCAGATCTTCCAATAGCGGTATCAGCCATTCCAGGAGTACGATCTGTGTCTGGAGCAACCTTATGACACCTTGCAACTTCTCTATCTCAATAATTCGGCCAAGGAGTTGTTCATTCTCTGCCTCATACACAGAATTATCTCTCCTCCGTTCTCTGGATCTATCTCTGGCATCCATCTTAGGCAAAACTATTGCGAAGTTCTTGATACCCAAATTTCTTGAGCCAAATAGGGTACAGTGGTTTCAAACTTTCCAAACAGGTCAATTTCTACAAGCATTCTACACACTCAAGAACTCCGACAACTTGCCTGGAAACCAGACAAATGGTCGGGGTTCTCGCTTGTCCAAACATCCATTGCATCCCAAGGACCTACTCCAGACCTCAGCCTGTCATCCAAGTCACCGTACAGACTTCTCTCTACCTAACTCATTTCAAGGCAGGTTGTCGGAGTCTTCACTGTCCAAACACCTCACTTGTGTCTCCGGGACTTACTCCCAACCTCAGCCTATCGCGATACTCTCAATATTCATCTCCAGGCAGGTTGTCGGAGCCTTCACTGTCCAAACACCTCACTTGTGTCTCCAGGACTTACTCCCAACCTCAGCCTGTCAAGATACTCCAAGCATTTCAAAACATGTCATCTCTGGCAATCACTTGACAAGTCACCTTCATCCAATGACCTCCGCTTGTGTTTGGTGTGCGTGGTTGACGTACGCGTTTGCCCGCGTAGTTCTGTAAATTTAGAGAAGCGTTGGATCTGACCGCAGATCTGTGCACGGCGCTTTTTCTACATGGCAGCGGAGCTCTACCGAGCTACCCACACCATTCTCCGCTGACCCTTGTTGCAGTGTGCTAAGGACGCCATCTAAGGTGAAGCTGAGATCGTTTGTATTGAGCTCCTGAATCTTTTGCGCAGGGATTTGTGTTGAGCTTATACTAAGGATTTGCAGTCGACACTAGGTTGGTATGCTGCTGATGTAAAGTCAAGGGCATCGAAGAGCTTGAGTATTCTTATACTTTTCGTCTTCTTTGAGTACTTTGATTGCACGGAGAACATCGTGAGGATTTTAATTTGCAAAGTGACATGGAAAATCAAACCATTTTCCATACTTTTTGCATTAGTTGTCGACGACGAAGTGCATGAAGGAATCGTGAGAAGATCGTAGAATTCATTTTTGTGACTTCGGAAGAAGGAACTTTGTTTGACATTGATTGGAGAAGAGTAGTGTGTTTTGTCTCTCAATGATGATAGCGAGAGCAACGTTCTGAAAGGCATTCAGAACTGGAGTTGCTAACAGATCTGAGGGAGACATCATGAATCATGTTTTGGTGCTTGAAATGTTTCAACGTTTTTCAAACACTCAAACTTATTTAAACAAACAAACCATGTCTTGATGTAAAGACTTTTTGTGAGGACATGTGTTTTTGATCGCTTTTGTGAAGTTAGCAGAAAGATGCTGACTGGCGACTCCGCATCGTTTTGTGTCAAGGCGTGACACACCAACAAGAACCATAGCGACATGAGCAGACATTGTTTGTGCTTGTGTGTAAAAGTGGCTGAGCTCTGGGAGTGGTTGACTTGGTAGCGTGGACGGTTCTAGTGAGTTAAGGACGACGTCCTGGACGCTGACCCAAGGGTTTCGAAGGTTGCGGTACCTTCTGCATGGTAGCGGAGCTGCCTGCTTGCTGTGCGTAAGTAGGAATGGATTCAGGTAGTGCGAGTCAAGGTGTGCAAGGTTGTCCTAGTCCTGGTATGGCTGAAAGAGGTGAAGGAAGTGGTACCGGAAATGGTGGTTGTAACCGTAGTGACGGATTGCCGCCAGTGCCAAGAACGCCTAGTCAGCAAGGTAGTGGATCTGGGATGGATGGACAAACACCTGAAGTAAGTAACATGCCCCAGCAGCAGCCACAGCAACAACAAGCAAATGTGTCACAGAATGTACAGGGATTTGCGAGCACGACAAACCTGGATGCAGGTGGTCAGGTAGGTCCGGTGCAGGGATGTCAGCAAGGAAATGTCCCCGGAATGCAAGGACTGGGACCAGCATGGTTTGGTGCGCAATGGATTCCCCAACAACAAACGTTTACGCAACAGAATTCGCAAGCGCGTGTGCCAAGTTATGGTTGTGCGAGTATGCCTGGTGGACCAAGGTCTGGAGATTTTCCAAACTTAGGAGTGAACCCAATGAGTTGCCAAGGAAACATGCCGAGTGGCCCGGTTGGAGCGAGCTTGGGAGGTTTGACGCCTCAGGCGGCGCAGATCCAAGAGGTCATGGCCATGTTAGGTAGCATGAGTGAGGGACAGCTACAGACAGTGCAGCAGCATATGCAAGATCGTTTTGTAACTATGCAACAGAGAAGAGGGGTTCCAGAAGTGTTTGGTGATGGTCTTGGTAGGGCAGCTGATTCGTCGTTTGTGACTCCGCAGCCATTTGATGTTTTGCCTGGTTTTGGTGTTCAACAATCAAATCATGGAAATTCACAGCGATTGGATGTCTTTGCCAAAAGCGAAAAATGGTTGACACCGGCACCAACACCAGTAGGAACTTGGAAGACAAGAGAAGAAGAGGTGTTAGGTTGGGCTGGCTATCTGGATGAGTTGTCATCCTGGGCAGCTGGTGGAAGTTTAGAATTTTCTGTAGAAATCCAGCATAGTAGCCGTTGGCCCGGTCCCATCAGATGGAGTGCGCTCAGTGGAGCACAACGGGCAAGGTCTCGAAGGCTTATGTCCATCTTGAAGGCCGCGTTTCACGACAACCCCAGGTGTGTGGCGTTGGTGAACGCCTTCAGTGAGGGTGTGGCGTTACATGGAGTAGGATCTAGTGACAGAGTGGCAGTAGCAGTAAACCAACAAGCAAACGGGTTTGAACTGCTTAGGCAACTTACTCTTGAATTTTCTCTGAGGTCAAGATCCGAAGCGCTCTCACTAAGGACGCAGATTGCAGGGAAATCCTTTGTCCTGGCGGCGACACAGACATCGCCGAGTTCCTTGGTTAGTGATACTATCAGAAGAATTGACTATGAAGCTGCAAGGTTCTTAAGGTTGTTAGGAACTCTCCCTATGCAGGTGGACACCACAGGACTGAAGCTGGCAGATTCTGACATGCTAGTTGTTCTGTTGAAAAGTTTGCCTGAGACAGTGAAGAATTATGTTCTCCATCACAGCGGCGCAGACAATTACGAGTCCTACAGGAATGCCGCGATGCGTTGGGAGGAGCAACAACGCCTGTTTAGCGATTTTGGGACAGTAGGCCCTAGCAAGAGATTGAGTTCCCTGGAGGGGAGTGCAGAACATCATTCTCTTGATGCCGAACTCGTAGATGCAGTGGAAGGCAGGTGTGGAAAGTGTGGCAGTCGGAAACACACTGCCCCAGGTTGTACCGCAGACATGAGCAAGATTCGGTGTTTTAGATGCGGTAACATGGGACACATCAGCTTCAACTGCCCTGAGAACAAAGAAGGTAAAGGTTCCAAAGGAAAGGGTTCTACCTTTAGGAGCAAAGGCAGTAGCAAAGGAAAAGGAAAGAAAGGCAAGTTGAATGAAGTTTCAGAAGATTGGACCGACTGGACTGCAGAGAGTTGGGACGATGATGACTATTGGTGGCATGACCAATGGCCGGAGAGCTGTGATGGTCAATGGGGAGTTTCGCAGACATGGTGGGACGATGGTTCTGGATGGTATTGCGACGGGTATGGGTATACCTGGCAACAGGGACCAGTCCAAAGTGCGGAACCGAGTGCAAGTCACGACAATAAGTCTGATGTCCAAAAGACTGGCAGTGTCGGCAGCATGATCATAAATCCTTTGTTGTTTGACATGACATGTGAAACCACTGGAGGTCTTAGGTTTGTGCATGAGCATGAGGTTGCTGACATGGAAACCGAGAATGGGCTTGTGGTTGATTGCAAAGACGTTGAAAGTGAGTTGGCTGACACGGGTTGTGTGCTGGCAGAGAGCTGCGACAGCTGTACTCGTGAGTCAGAAAAAGAGAAAGATGAACTGGCTGACACGGGTTGTGTGCTGGCAGAGAGCTGCGACAGCTGTACTCGTGAGTCAGAAAAAGGAAACGAACTGGCTGACATGGGTTGTGTGCTGGCAGAGAGCTGCGACAGCTGTACTCATGAGTCAGAAGAGAAAGATGAACTGGCTGACACAGGTTGTGTGCTGGCAAGAGGTTGCGACAGCTGTACTTGTGAGTCAGAAGTAGTGAGAAGTGAACTGGCTGACATGGGTTGTGTGCTGGCAAAAGGTTGCGACAGCTGTACTCATGAGTCAGAGGAAGTTGAAGCGGCTGACATGGGTTGTGTGCTGGCAAGAGGTTGCGACAGCTGTACTCATGAGCCATGGTTTTGTGGTTTGAAGTTTGGAGATGAAGTTGGACTTGGTGATAGTTCCAGCTTGGAGACACGTTTTGTTAATGACCCCAGCCGAGACTTGTGTGCCACTGTACCGATGAAAGTCGTTTTGGTGCGTGCACATGATTGGTTTGATGACCACAGTGAGGTTTCGGTTGAACAGCAGATTGAACCTTACTTGAAGTTTTTGCGACCTTTGCTTTCACAGGTCGCTGACAACACCGATGCTTCTTGGTGGCTTCTTGACTCTGGTGCATCCACAAGTGTTTTGGCTGAATCGAACTTGTCAGCCTTCAGGTCAGTGCTGCAGGACAGTGAGGGGTTAGGTAGCTACAAAGCTGCCAATGGATCCTCAGTCAACATGTCAGGCACTGCTGAGATTGGAGTACAGATGCACATGTCAGGCACATCAGGTGATGATTGGTGTTGGAAGAAAGCACGTTTGAATGTTTTGGTGGGTTCCATCCGGCACAACATTTTGTCAATCACTTCATTGGCAGATTCGGGATGGAGATTCACACAAGGTCCGAAAGGTTTTGATTTGTTTCATGAGAAGCTTGGAATGCATTGTCTTGATGTTGCTTATTTTGCCAATTGTCCTTGGGTTCGTTTGTATCCCGATGTTGGTAGTAGTAGTGCATACAGGTCTGACTTGACTGTGAGTAACACTCATGACTTTTCTGTCGCAGCTGTGTCTGGAGGAGACGACAATGAACTGGCACGTCACCGAAGACAGGGACATATTCCATTCAATCCGAATTGTTTGGAGTGTGCCAAAGGTCGTTCTGTTTTTCAGCACAGAAGAGACAAAGGTGACAGGAAAGAGGTTTCTATTCAGGCCGATTTTGCATTCCTCAAGACATCAGGAGAGATCGCCACAGACGAACTCCCAGGTTCGGTGAAGATCCTTGTGTTAACCGAGATGATGTCGAGGTGCATTGGCTATGTGGTGGTTGGAGAAGATGTCGAAGCAACCAGGAGACAAATTGTTGTATGGCTTCAACATTTTGGGTTGACTTCGAAGGCAGTCTCCATTGATGTCCACACCGATAGCGAGAGGGCCGTGGGAGAGATCATTGGATCCTCTACTGGCCGATACACGTTCGCTATTCGGAGAGCCGCGCCACAACAACATCGATCGATTGGGTCGGCTGAGCGAGCAGTTAGGGAATTAAAAGAATCCTTTTCTGTGTTAAGGGCTGATCTGAATGCACAAGGGTTGGATGTCACGTTTTCACATGAGAATTTGGTTGACGTTTTGACGTATTTGGCTTTGTGCAACAACCATTTTTCGACATCGAGAGGTTCGGACAGAAGTCCATTGGAAATGGTTTCAGGAAGGAAGTTATCCAAACCAGTTTCGACTTTGTTTGGTGCTCAGGTTTTGGCAGAGATTCCTGATTCAATTCGGCAGCATTCACCACTTTCCACGAGAAATGCTGAGTGTACTTTCATTCACATGGGATTGGAACGAGGTCCAGTTGTGCAGGGTCTCATTCGTGTGGATGGCAAAGCTGAGTTGATGCGTTTTGTAGCTAGGAACATCAGGGCTATTTCACCTTTGAGATGGGATTTGAATTCGGGACAGGGTGTTTTGACTCAATTTGACATTGGGACTGTAGGTAGTAGACCCCAAATTGTGAATGACAGTGGGGCTGCACCAGCTGATATGAGTCAGCTACCTCCTGAAGAGTTGCGAAAGTTGAAAGGTCAGAGTTTACCGGCACCTTCACAGCCTAAACTTGTCTTGCCAGAGTCCAGCAGTGTGAAGAAGAAATCTGGTGAGTTGCGTTTGGCGCCAGCAGTGCCGTTAGCAAGATCGAACGTTGTCGTGACTCCACAGGAAGTTCCAGCAGAGCCGTCTCGAGTTTCTGTCACTCCATCTCCTACGTCACCAGCAGATACTGCAGATGTAGCCATTGGTAGTCCTGAGAGTTCTGAAAGAACTTCACCTGACGTATCACGTTTTGAACCGACTCGTCGATGTCCAGCATGTGAGAGTGGCATGGAAGCACCTGGTATTAGGCACAACAAGGAATGTAGGAAGCGTTTTGCTGAGTTTGAGGAACAACGGAGAAAGGAAAGACGTGTTGAACCTGCACTCTCTCAGGAGAGCCCTGTAGTTGTACCACAGGTTCAGGTGCCAGTAGAAGAGGTCGATGATGAAGAATTGGTACCAACACCTGAGTCCGCTCGGCGACAGCCGGAAACACAGGTTGAGTACACTAGAAGGTTTAAAAGGAAAGCTGAGACCGACCGAGAACAGTTGGAAAGAGAGATCCGTGAAGATTCTGAGGAACTGCTTCAAACAAACATGGATTTTGATTGGTTTTGGGTTGGTAGTGGTGAGCCTGTGTTGGTTGCGAGTTTAGGTACACTTGAAGGTCCAGCGTCTTTTGCTCCGGCAACATCTCCAGAAATGTTTTCTGGTTCTCTTGATTCTGTTTGTTTCAATCGAGGCAATGAGCATGATTTTGTGAAGATGCGTCTTGGAGGTCAAGATGTCTTGGTTTGGAAACCTGACAGTATCATAGATGATCAGAGTTTGCAAGAGCTTGATTTGGAACAAGGTTTCAAAGGTATGCAAGAGGAGGTTAGGAACTTGGAACACTGCAAGACTGGCCGCATCATCACCCAGTCAGAACTGGACGACATGAAGAAGGCTGTTCCAAACCTTCGTTTGATCCAGTCAAGGTGGGTTGCAGCTTACAAAAGCAGTGAGAGGGTTCGAACCAGGATTGTTGCGAAAGACTTCAATCGTGGCTCCTCAGCTAGATCTTTGGGATTTAGTAGTCCGACTCCTTCGATTGAAAGTGTTCATTTGGTGCTTGCAATGGCAGCGACACGGAAGATGCTTTTGCGTGCATTGGACGTGAGTCATGCCTTCATGCATAGCCCATTGGGAACTGGTGTACATGTTGTCTTGAAAATGCCGTTGTCAATTAGCTTTCCATCAGGTGAAGCGACCTACTATTTGCTTGAAAAGGCATTGAACGGGTTACGTGATGCTTCACTGGCATGGTTGCAGCTTTTGACATTTACGGTTGAACATGTAGGCCTTTGGTCTGATTCGTTGGAACCATGTGTGTATGGTGGACAGATTGTGAAGGATGGTCATGAGATTGGGTTTTGTTTGTGTGTTGTGTATGTTGATGACATCTTGTTGTTGTCGACCACTAAGGAAGCTGAAGAACATGTGGTTGCAACTTTGTCGTCTGTAGTGCCTGTGAAGACAACTGGAGAGATTGGAGAAGAGGGAGGATCCCTGACCTTTATTGGTCGTGTTATCAAAAGAGAAAGAGATTCCTCTGAGATCACTCTGGGTGTCGATCCACATTATCTTGACTCTACGTTTCTGGATTATGGTGTTACTCGTGGGTCTGAGAATGTGCCTGACATTTCGGGACATCTTGAGAAGACACTCACGGATAGCAACTTTCAGAAACCTTTGTCAGATGAAGCATACTCACGCTTCAGAAAGGCGTTGGGAAAATTGCTTTGGTTGTCACAGGTGCGTCATGACTTGAAGACATGGATGTCTGTTCTTGGGACACAACAAGCGAAACCGATGCACGGAACTGAGCAAGCACTGAAAGCAGTTTTGAGATTCTTGTATGTTGACATGCATGCATGCTTGTGTTTACCGAGCAGAGATGAGACCATCATGAGTCAGGTTGACGATGCTCAACTGAGATCAGTCCATCTTCACTCTTTCAGTGACGCTTCACATGCGCCATACCGTTTCAACAACCGCAAAGGTGTTAGCGGTGGAGCTGTTTTCTTTGAGAGGTCTTTGGTAAGGTCTCTGAGCCGACAACAGCAAGCTTTGAGTCTGAGTTCATGTGAGGCAGAACTTTATGGTTTGCAATCAGTGTGTCAGGAAAGTGTTGCGTTTGGAAGACTGGTTCACCGTCTTCTGTTTGCACTTCATGAGATCGATGAGCCAGAAGAAGTTGTGATTTGGCTGGAGAGCGATTCAAGCTCTGCCTTGCAACTTGTGAGATCCATGGATGTGCCACGACGTTCACGACACATTGAAATCAGATTGCATTGGTTACGAGAGCAGATGAGAGAGGGTTTGTTGAAATTGAGACACAGAAGTGGTGTTGAAAATCCAGCAGATCTTTTCACTAAATGCTTGAGTGCTAAAGCTTTCTATAAACATCGCTATGCTCTTGGGATTGTGGTTCCAGATGGTTTGACAGCTGAGTTGGCAGAGCTGCGTGAGCTGAGTGTGTTGCAGCAAGTGTTGACTCAGGGTTCTTCAATTGCGATTGTGGAACTGTGTTGTTCGGAACATTCGAACTTGAGAAAGGTCTGTGAAGTTTCAAAGGTCCCATACATTGGTGTAGTTGCTAAGGTGCAGAGTTCTGGAACGTTGAGTCGTGTAGCTGTTTGCATTCGACAGTGGAAGAATTCGTCATGTCCACCTTGGGTGCATATTCATGCATCGACTCCTTGTGGAAGTGGAAGTCCGCTTCGCAATTTCAATCCGGACTCAGTCACTGAAAAGGACCAGGAATGGGATGAGATCATCAACGCGATTGGTGGTTACTTCAAACATGCAGACTCATGTTCGTTTGAGCTTCCAGAACGAAATACCATTTGGTCCCGACCTGAGACAGTGAATCTTTTGCAGAGTTTTGACATGAGGCATGAGGCTTTGGTGAGGTTGTGCAAGACTGGATGTCAGAACAAGGATGGTATTCCGATTGGAAAGACATTGAAGTTTGTTTCCAATTCAGCCTGGTTTGCACTAAATCTTCATTCCAAACTTTCTACATGCACATGCCAGACTCATGCAGAACTTTATCAAATCAACTATACTGAAACAGCGTTTTACAACCGAAAGTTGGCAAGATACATTTTGATTGCGGTCAAACATGCTTCGAAGAAGAGTTGAATTTTCGTTTAAAAAGGGGCCCTGTGACAGAGAGAGAGACAGAAGTTGGATCCACGTTTCGTTTCATTTCGTTTCATTTCTGTTTGCACGTTGTTTTCAAACAAACGTTGCCAAAGACAAACAGGAGTTTTCACCATGTTTCATTTTTGTGCAGAGTTTTGTTGCGCGATGCTGTAAGATGCAGTGTGTGTGCGCAGCGCAAAACAATCTGAAAGGCCACTGATCCTATCACGACTGTGATGGCGGTTCGACACTTCGTTTCACGTTCTAAGTTGATTGCTCCTAAGAGTTTAGCCACAGTCTAGTGCTTTTTCACTACCGGACGCGGTTTGGTTTGTAGCCATGGCCAAGTCTGGATGGACAGATGAGGATGAGAAGGCTTTGCTTACTCTTCTTCAGAAGAAGTGGAACAGTGGAAATTCAGGGTCAGGCTATGCAGCCGGATCCAGTATTTTGACTCCTTTGGAGAGTCAAGGAGCAATGACAGATGCAAGCAAGCGACTTCGTGAGGCTCTGGATGATGATGAATTCGATGTGATTTCTTCGGCAGCTGAACCTTTGAATGCACAGTTGCCTGTCATGCCTATCCCAATTTTTCCTGGGATTGCCGACAAGGTCCTTGATCAGCTTACTGCTGATTTGGTGCCTGAAGGAATGAGTTTTCGAGATTGGAGCAGAACGAAGTTTGCGTTTGGAAAGTTTGCCAATGAGGGCAAGACATACCGTGAGGTATATGTCGATGATGAGATGGCAGGATATTGCAAATGGAGTATGAATCACCTGGGAAACAAGAGTACGAGTCCAATTGCAAAGGATTGGTATTCTTTTCTCTGCGCATGCAAGGTTGTGGAGGACTCTGGAAAGGTGGGAAAACCAAAGGGTTGCTTCACTGGAACTTCAGTGCAGAGGCAGTTGGGTGATTGAGAGTATCCTCATTGGTGCAAAGGCGAGGAAAGACTATGAGCTGGTTGTTCATTGGATGGTGGACAACGGGACAATTCGTACTATATGTATCGACCTGTCGAGCTTGAGCGATACGTGCTGAAGTCTGAATGGGTTACAGCTATACATGGAATGGAGTTCATCTCAAAAAGGCGTGTGAAAATTTGACATCTGTGGTGAGATGAATCCATTGGTCTTTTCTGCATTGGAAGAAGTGAATTTGGTTTTCATCTTGAGGATGAGCTCAACCGTGATGGTTGACATTGTATTTGCACGTTTCATGTTTTGCACGTTTTATTGGAGATGACGAAACCCAACAACGATATACTTTTCGTCTTCTTTGAGTACTTTGATTGCACGGAGAACATCGTGAGGATTTGAATTTGTATAGTGACATGGAAAATCAAACCATTTTCCATACTTTTTGCATTAGTTGTCGACGACGAAGTGCACGAAGGAATCGTGAGAAGATCGTAGAATTCATTTTTGTGACTTCGGAAGAAGGAACTTTGTTTGACATTGATTGGAGAAGAGTAGTGTGTTTTGTCTCTCAATGATGATAGCGAGAGCAACGTTCTGAAAGGCATTCAGAACTGGAGTTGCTAACAGATCTGAGGGAGACATCATGAATCATGTTTTGGTGCTTGAAATGTTTCAACAGTTTTCAAACACTCAAACTTATTTAAACAAACAAACCATGTCTTGATGTAAAGACTTTTTGTGAGGACATGTGTTTTTGATCGCTTTTGTGAAGTTAGCAGAAAGATGCTGACTGGCGACTCCGCATCATTTTGTGTCAAGGCGTGACACACCAACAAGAACCATAGCGACATGAGCAGACACCGTTGGTTTGTGCTTGTGTAAAAGTGGCTGAGCTCTGGGAGTGGTTGACTTGGTAGCGTGGACGGTTCTAGTGAGTTAAGGACGACGTCCTGGACGCTGACCCAAGGGTTTCGAAGGTTGCGGTACCTTCTGCAGTATCTATACAACCTTCTTCTGGATACAAAGTATAGTCAGAACACAAAGCTCTTTCTCCAAATCAGTCTTCCACATAGAGATAGCATCTCACAGTTTCCAATCTCAATGGAGAATAGAATGTTCTATTCGACATTGTCAATGTAGGTCAGCCAAATACAGTTGTATCGCTGAAGTCTTTCGACCACTGTAATAGCCAATCCACAATGTAGATCAAAGTCGTACCAAAACAATGTAGTCCTCACAGAGATAATCAAAGTCATCTCAGGAACGATAAAAGGCAAACCATAAGATCAAGTGCATGATCCATAGGCCACGATGACGATGATGTAGGTATTGTCCTCACAATACCGAAACATCTCTTCACAAAACTCTCAGACAAATAAGATGCTCAAATACGATCATTGTCCTCACAATGCCAATGCATCTCAAGATCCAAGTTCAAAGCATAATAGATTCTCTCCATCAGACATTTCCAGCTAGCTTAAACTCTTCTCCAAGAGTTTCTAGCTGTGTTCTCATCACTTGGAGAGAATGACCTTCCCAACGTCGAAGACGTAATAAACAATTCCAATGCCAAACCAATGTAGGTATTTTCAGCTCAAGCAATAAGCTGTACCAGACTCAAGTCGAATCCAGAATAAGATGTAGAACTGATCCAAATACCACAATCACTGGTCAACACTGATCAATGACATCATCCTGATGTCAGAAACAGTAAGTCCGAAGACCAATAGAATATTGTGACACAGGATGGTCACATACAAGATTCTTTCCGCAATAAGTAGAGTGTTCTCTACCAATCTTCCATGACTTCTTGTAGTAACCTTCCACATATCCTCTGTGCATAGTTTGTACACAATGATGAGTGACATGTCGCTTCACCCTTACCCAAAGGGTGCTCACACACAGGGTGTCAAATTTCCATAGATTGTGGTATATTGATCAGTTCTACATCTTATTCTGGATTCGACTTGAGTCTGGTACAGCTTATTGCTTGAGCTGAAGATACCTACATTGGTTTGACATTAAGACTACTTCTTGTGTCCACGACACTCCTGGACACTGAACATTGTAAAGTTCATTCTCTCCAAGTGATGAGAACACAGCTAGAAACTCTTGGAGAAGAGTTTAAGCTAGCTGGAAATATCTGATGGAGAGAACCTATCATACTTTGAGTTTTGGACTATGAGGATGCATTGGTATTGCGAAGACAATGACCATATTTGGGCATCTTATTTGTCTGAGAGTTTTGTGAAGATGTTTCGGTATTGTGAGGACAATACCTACATCATCGTCATCGTGACCTATGGATCATACGCTTGATCTTATGGTGTGCCTTTTATCGTTCCTGAGACGACTTTGGTTGTCTCTATGAGGACGACTTTGTTTTGAGACGACTTTGGTCTACATTGTGGATTGGCTATTACAGTGGTCGAAAGACTTCAGCGATACAACTGTATTTTCCGTAGCCCTTTGGCTCAAGTTTTCGGTTCAAGTTACCAGTAGCCGAGCACACCTGTTGCAGAGGAGGGTACTGGTAACTGCGTAGTTAGCCCAGGGGTAAGGGACTTGTTGTGTAGTTTGTTGCTGGGGCGACTTACTGTGCTCGATTCCTCCTGTGCTGCCGGAACCCCCCTTTTTTGTGATTTAAGAGATTTTGTTTAAGTCTTGTTGCTCTCTTTTGGTTTTCGTCTGGCCCTTAGATTGAACACCTGGTTGAGAGATAGCGTAAACCTTAGATCTGTTTTTGTGATTCGAATCACCTGATTGGCATCGAGCTCAGATCTCAAGGTTTAGTTTTTCTTGTTGCCTGGGTTTCTGTCCCAAGACGTGACAGGCACCTCGCGCAACCTTCATTCACCCCTTTTTGTGTATCTGCTTTTACACAGGGTGTCTGTCCAAAGACGTGACAGGCTCACTTTTATCTTTTTCCGTGCTTTGTTTTTGCGTTCACACAGTGTGTCTGTCCAAAGACGTGACAGGTCACTGTTCTTTTACTGCATTGCTTTACCAAGATCCCTCTCTTCACCTGATTCCTTTTTGTTTCTCTCGTCTTCATTGCCTCTTTTCTGGACTTCTTTAGTGCTCACACAGTGTGTCTGTCCAAAGACGTGACAGGTTACTGTTCTTTTACTGCACTGCTATACCAAGGCCCCTCATTTTACCCGAGTCATTCGATTTTTCTTGACACTTTTGCCTCCCCCTAGGACTTTTTATTGCGCTTTCTTTTCACAGTGTGTCTGTCCAAAGACGTGGCAGGTACTCTGTTTCCCATTTTGATCTTATTTGATCCCTCTGCTTCCTCTTCTTTCTTCTGTTTGCGCAGTGTGTCTGTCCAAAGACGTGACAGGTACTCTGTTTCCTTCTCTTGTTTGTCTCTCTTGCCCCTTTCTGTTTTCCGCTGCTCTCTTCTGGTTACACAGTGTATCTGTCCAAAGACGTGACAGGTGCTCTGCTACCTATACCACTCACCTCTTTTCTGTTTTGATTTTGAGGACACCTTTCCCCCCCTTTCTTAGTTAAGATTTAGTTACTTCCTGTGCGAACCCATTGAAGTGACTCCACCTTCTTTCTCTCTTTTCTTGTTTGGGTTCTCTCTCCCAGTTTTACGGGTTTATCTGTCCAAAGACGCGGCAGGTACTCCCCCCCTCCCCTCTCTCATCTCGAGTAACTTGTCATACCTCTCACACACAACCTTTTCCTTGTGAGAACACAAAGCCAGAATGTCTGAACACATCGAGGCTCAACAGGCTGCTGCAGAACGTCTCGGTGCACTTGGATTGAATGCCACTCTCATGGTGCATTTTCCGAGCAAAATCAAAGCACCTGAAGGCATACTTCTGACCACCTATGATCAGCTGCATTCACAGATAGCGAAGCAGGAGACGACTGCTTATGCGTTTCCCTCTTTTGGAGCTGCTCAAAGTGCTATGAGAACACTAGCGACGATGCAACAGACTGTTATATTTATCTATGAGTGTCATGCCAACACTGGCCCAGTTGAAATAGCAGCAAAAGTTTTTGACACTTGCCATAGGCATATTGCAGCCATTCGAGAAATTAAGCAGCTCACTGGAACCCTCAGATATCAAAAATATCCTACTGTACTATATCTAGTCAAAATGGATAGCCTGTCAAGCAGTCCGGCGGTAATTGAATGGCAAATCTCTGACACGATAACTGATGAGCTGATAATGCCTGCTCGTATCGCCTTTGAAAATTTTGTTGGCAAAGAACTGCGACAAGGGCAATATCCAGGAGTCAGTGAGACCAGTACATCACCAAATGGCTGCTATAATTCTGACAAGTCAAAAGGAAGCGTGCCGCTTACTATCAAATATGAAAAGAATTCGTGCTTACAAAGAACCAAAATCCGTGAAGCAATTGAATCACTACAGAAAGAAGTCAACACAGCACAAGATACCCAGTTTCAGATCAAAGAAGGCATTGACTGGACTCGTTTACACAAACTGCGGGAGGCTGCTACTTTCACTGTTATGTCCACTCGGCACTTAAGTGATCAAGAACGAAATGCTCTTGCGCTGGAGCTCATGTCCTTTAGAATAAAGTACTTTTTCCTATCTAAAGCTCAAGTAATGCTGAAACTAGAAGGCATGGAAATCGAAGTGCTCCGCAATTTATTGCATTGTTCAACAACGTACTTGCCCTTTGGACAACGCCAGCAATCGACACAATTTGTTCTTAGTCAAGTGACTGCCATTGGCAGCAACTGGTACCGAATTGAAGTAAGGTATGCACCAATAGGCAGTATGCCCTTTATACCACTTCAAATTGCAAAAAGTAGCATTATCCCACTCCTGGAAAATGAAGTAGCAGTCATTGACTCAGAGCTCGGCTTTGCACTCATTAATGCGTTTTCAGCATCCAAATTTGAATTTCAAACAATCGTTAATGAAGACAATGTCAATATCACGATGCTCACTTTTTGGATCCCTCATGAAGTTAAGCAGAACTTCCCATGTTCTTTCTCAGTCAAGGACAGAAGAGGAAACAATATTGTTTGCACGATAGAGCATTGTGGAAACATACTGCCGCAAACTGGTGCACCGGGTGAACCACCCAGGCACGAGACCAAAGGAGAGCATTGGCGTAGAATTGGTGAAAAGTGTAATCCAAGCTTCAAAAACAGACTCACTGTCATCGCCCCTGTCAGCACCCAGAATGCTTCACAGAAGCGACGGTTCGGACTTCTTAAGGACTCAGCATTTGACTTGCAGACTCAACAGGTATCATATACGTATTCTGAAGAGACCTACCCGTGGATTCTCTTCCTTGAATCTATACCTGTAAAAGATACACTCGATATCTTTTTGACTCATTTCAGTCATTTTGAAGCAGTGAATAGTGCGAAAGGAGATTTCTGCAAGCAAAACTTCCTTAGGTTTGAGCAAGTGTCCAAATTTACCAGAATCATGATGTTTGAAATACCGACAGGCAGACAATGTCAAATCAATCGAGTTGATGGCCTCGAAAGCTCATTATACCTCACTAAGGTCGATGCTTTACAAATATATCCCTTCAAAGCTTGTTATCTTGTCATGCTCGTGCCTCCCCACTTTGACTTCAGTGCCATGCTAACTGCTGATACTAAAGTTGAAGCCATTGCTGCATGGAAATTTAGTACATTCGACAACAGCGGTACCAATGGGAAAACTACCGCGGTACCCTCTACAAGCTCCACACAGCACCAGCCGCTCACGAAGGACAAACGAACTGACCATGGTGCTAAACTGCCTAGGACCCCGTCTGTCCCCCCCAGCAGCAAGAAAGAAATTGACCAGCTTCCGGCTTACGCAGCGTTAGGCACCACTCCCCCGCCAACTCCGCCCTCCCAACAGGTCAACCCTTATCAAAACAGTCCCCCCCTCACTGATGCTGTCGCTGGGGCAAGCGTCCATGACACTGCGAAGCCAAATGCAGAGCGGTCAAGCAGTCAAGGTGAACTCAAAGGTGCTCAGCGCGCTTGTAAAGTTCCAGAAGGGCAATTAACACCTAGTGATGCACGCACTGACCCCCCTACTGTCAGCCCAACCATCCCATGGACCAACCTACCTGCTAGTCACCCAGCTGGCACCAGTGAGCAACCAATTACTGATATGGTTGTTGATCAAGACCATCACGGAAATAATATACACAAAACTGAGGAGGAAGATAAAGAGATGCTACCTCCTCAACCTGCACTTCCCTCCACCCCCATCAAGAAACCCCCTACATGTGAAGGAGAAGCTCTTAGCAGTCAGAAAACTAGCCTACAAGAGCTCAAATCTACTTGCGGAGAAGTGAAAGGAGGGTTTGCAAGCAAAGGCAGACTGCCTAATGAACTTTCTGACCCTGTTATCACTCCGTCCTCCCCACCCGGTGTCACCCCTCCCTCACAAACTGACAATGCGAAACCGGAGAGCAGTGACCCCATTGTACATACACTTCCAAGTCAATGCCAGCCTCCAGATGCAACCTCTAAGGCCCCTATTGGAAATGATCCTTTACCAGAAAAACAGTCATTGTTACCTGATGACGCTGTTGTCGTAGAAATTGGTAAAGATCCCCCTGGCATTGCAACCCCCACAAAGACCAAGTCGTCCCAGACTTCTTCCTTACATCAAGGAGAAGCATTGCCCCCTATCCAGGCTGCCCTTCAACGAAGTTCTGTCCTCCCGGCTAACGACAAAACGCGTGTGTGCATTGATATCACTGGGGAAGATGACCATACTGAGCAAATTGACCTCACACAACCATCCTTTGAACGTGAGACTCAAAGTCAGTCCCAACAATTTCGTTTTGCCTCTCTCTCTCCTTTTGCTGAATCTAGCCGAAAATGGTTCCCGACCCTTGATGCTACCGTTATTGCTGCCTTAGCTAACAAAGCCCAAGACATTGCGATCCACTGTAGTCACATGTCTAGCATGAATACTGCATTGTACCTCCTATCAAGAGGGCCTTGGATCCCAACACATGTTAGTATACATGTTCGACAAGCAGCCCTTGCAGCAGTAGGTGTAGGGTGGAGCTGGGTCCGTCAAGTACCCACGGTTTTTCCCTTCACATGTTTTGACGCCTGCCTATCCTTAGCAACACTTAGCACCATTCCCCCCAACGGCACTACACAAAATGATGCAGTGTATGAACTATATTCAATTGTATGCGCTAACCTTAGTCAGAGTACTCGTAGTTTTCTTTTCTCAAGATTTGTGTTACAATGTCAGGCGTGCTTACGGTCTAGCGCAATACCAATTGACACCTTCACTGCGACAATCAAGCCTAATACAGGTATAAATGAACTGTGTGACTCGTTAGTTCCAATCTGGAATACTGATGAATTGACAGACTGTCAAGCTTGTTCATGTCTAGACGCTGCCAAAGCCAAGTGGAAGTGCGGCAAATTTGGCCCTTTGATCATCGTTCGAATCAAAGTACCTCCAGGATGCTCTTTTCCGAAACTCGAGGAAGAACGACTCCCACTTGGGCACAAATTTATGTTCCAAGAAAGAGAGTATGAAATCCAGTGTCTCATAGCCACCACTAGGCTTGACTTTGACAGCCAGCTCATAGTCCTGCATACTAGTCAGCCTGGAATGATAAGTATGTACGACCATAACAATGGTATACGAGTTGCGGACTACAAGCATGTCAGCGGGAAGCTCCTCATCAGTGGGCTTGTCATACTGCCAGTCAAATCACCCAAAGCAATTCTAATGACAAAGCAACTTTCTGAAGCAGCAGGAGGTGGTGAAGTTGCGCAGTATCGCAGAAGACAATTAAAGGTTGTCAAAGGCTTTCTCAAATCGCCTCGGAAGCAGAAAAGAACACGAACCTCGCAGCTCTCTCACCCTTCATGCAAGCACAACGCTAAAACCAGGTCGAGCAAGAAGAAGGCGAAGGCGACCAGACATGGACCCCCTAAAGATGGTAAGAATGAGGATATAGTTGAAGAGATTGACCCTGAAGGATTACCTAGGATTATCGCACACGGAACGCTGGCCAACATTGGTGTTATCTCGATGTTTGATGGAGTCGGATCTGTCTATCACATCATTAAGAAAAAGCTAGGTAAACCCCCTACTATTTTCATCGCAGCAGAAATTGATCCTGTCTTACGTCGGCTTGTTGCTGCTGAAATAGGGCTGCGTGAAGATCAACAGTGGGGATATACGATTGAAGGGGTTGCTACCATCTACGTTAAAGATGTCTGGGATTTAGTTGCCCGTGACTCTCTGATCCTTCGTCAAGCCAAGGCAATGCACCCTACAATCAAGTGGATTGTTGTTGCAGGATCTCCCTGTCAAGATCTTACTTATGCAGGTTATTTAAATGGATTGCTTGGGCTGACAGGTCAGCGAAGTATGCTCTTCTTTATAGTTTACCTTGTTATTCTGCATCTTCAGAAGCTCTTTGGAACTGAATCGATCCGATACTTGACAGAGAATGCTGGAAGCATGCAAGTTGTACAAACTGACCGCAAACCTAAAGGTATGCAGCGCCTTGAGCAGTCTGAACACTTCCAAATGTTTCTATACTGTCTTGGACTTCCTAGTAAGCAACCAACCAACCGGTGGGTCTGGGACACGAGTCCCTACTATGGCATTCAGCGAAAAAGGGTATTTCTACGGAGTCACATGGACACAGAGGAACTTGCCAGTGTTCCACTTACATTTCTCGATGAATGGGGCCCATTAGTGACCTTGAATGGTGAGAACTTACCATTGGCACCATTACTCCGAACAAGAGGGCTGTCAAACAGTGGAATCCTGAAGCTCTCCTGGACAGGCTACCAGCCCAGTGCACTTCTATGGGATTATTCCTTTTTTGGTGGGAGGAAATCTTTCATGTTGTTAACCCAAATGGCTGAGGGAGTTAGAGTCCCAAACCTGCCATGGGCAAGCTTCATCCCTGCTCACTTTCTCCCTATATGGAAAAGTTTCCTTATCACTCTTCAAACAGACAGAGCGACCACATCCAAAAAAGATGAACTCATCGAACAACTGGTGCCTATCTTTCATAACCCAAATATTGTACTGCCAATGAGAATTCTGACGGTCCAAGAAGTACGCAAATTAGCAGGACTTGAGAATATCTTAACGACAGAAAGACATGGGCCTTCCCTTCTCACGGATAAAGTGATTCGAGACTTTTGTGGAAATAGTTTTCATCCATCTCTCATCAGTGCGGCCCTCGGTACCGATGATCAATTACAACAGTGGGTTGAGGGAAACAATGATGCGCAGCCGTACCACAAGGACCTACCGAGTATCCAAGAAGTTTATTCTAAATACCAAGACTTGCTGAAGCTGGTTTTAGAACAAGCAGCCGCTCGAGGAGTTCAACTCAGAGATGACAAAGTGGATTTTGAAGCAAAATGGCGGCACTACTCTCTTAATGACAGCGTCGAATCAGCTTGCCCCCCAGTAGTGCACCAGCCGACAGTCTTCGCCTTTTTACAAGGATCCAACCCTCCTAAGTATCATGGAACCCACAGTGAGGATAAACCCCCCTTTGGTGATAAAGAGTTGAGCAATATTATGACCCAAACTCGGATTGATTGGGTGCTAGAGTCCTCAAACACATATGAAAATGTTACCCTATCAGCGCACATGCTTTACTTGGCTGTTAAAAATGGTCTTGGATTTCATTCTGAAGCTCAAGAGATTAAAGCAAAGCATATTGAACTGTTGAAAGAATATACTGGTGCTGAACAACTTACTGCTATCAAACAACTATTTGTTGTTTTCCAGATTGCAACGCTCAGTGTAAAGCACCAATTTCCCTACGGTTTTATCATTTGGGCACCAAAAATTATGCAACCTCCCCTTATCTATGTTGGGGTACAACGACCTTGCCTGCTATTCCTGTTGCTTTCTCATGAGCCTGATCAACCGTTTCGCTTTGGAACGGTCGCATTTGACTATCGACAAAGTAAAGACCTTCTCATTCATGCCAACATGCCAAAGATATTTGCTGATGTGGTGCAAGTTTCTTATCATACATTTGCGACCTACCCGATACTTGCTCGAATTGATAATGGACAACACTATATACATCTTAGTGAATTTGCGGCTTTACAGTGCCCTTTCTGTGCCTTGTGTTATTTGCACACACTTGGTGCCCCGCAGTGCTTTATGCACAACGCCTCGACCGCTAGCACTGTCATCCATTTACTCGGTGGTCTGGATGGCACAGGTGGCTTAAGCATTATAGGCGTATTAGCACGAGATGTTAGTGGTGCCATTCCACAATGGATCGCCATACATGTGGTTGACAATCACCAAGTTCAAGATCTTGCAGACTCTAAGTCCTTTGTTGCGTACAAAGTTGCCACCCCTGTAGTATGGTCACCAATGTGGTATACGCAGTCATCGTCCATGCGACGAATGCCCAGGCAACTTGGAACTCAGCTCATACAATCGCATACACTGGACCTATCAGGAGAATATCTTATCTTTGCAAGTACGGAGGAGTGGAGCAGGCTGCTCTTCGCACTGGGAGAAGCCCCAACGGAGGGAGTAAACTGATTTCTATTACTCGGAATGATGATGATTCTGCGGAACCTGCCTGCTCCTCTGCTCCGTACTCTGCTCAAGATGCTTACGCGATGTGTCAAAACGACTTACCTATTCGAAACAGGGACTCAATGCCCGCCATATCTCTCAAAGATACGTGACCTATCAATATTGCCCAATATACTCCATGTCCGAACACCATGGTGGAAGCTAACCTTGCAACATGTTGCCGCACTTTTCCATCAGAGTGCTGATAATTTCTATCAGCAACTTATGTGTGACTCCCGAACATTACCTTCTCTTGCAGTAGAAGAAATAGGAAGAGGCATTCTCGAATACCGAAAAGCTATCAGGCAAGATCTTCCATTCAGGCTCAAACGATTACATGTGTGGAATGTATCAGGGTGGACACTTGCAACTAGGGCAGGGGATGCCAAAATGCGACTCGTTAAGCGACTTCTACGGACAGGCCCGGTCTTACTACAAGAAACCAGATGGCATGCTGAAACCCATCAGGTCTTGCACCATAACATACCAGGCATCCAAGTTGCACACACCCAAGGATTGTTAACAGAAAGAGGTGGAGTGTCGGGTGGTGCGGCAGCCCTAATTCCACGGGTGGAAACTTGACCGAACAGAAGTTGTCATCCCAGGTCGCATTGTCCTCGCAGTAATCCAAGACAGATACTCTACTATCGGACTTTTGTCTGTGTATCTACATCCACAAACTAAGGTCGTTGAGCTGAAAGCATTCATCGCCTGGGTCAAGACCAGTAAAGTAGACTTTCCCCTCTATATGGGAGGAGACTTTAACCAGGTTGATAGCAGTTGCCCGGACCTTTGGATGAATTATTAGTCCACGCGCAAGTTCTCGACACGCATCCACAACTTCACACCTTTGAAAGCCCTACTGGAAGTTCAGCACTCGACAGAGTATTATGTCCTACTGATTATATAGCTGCAGCCCAAATAGATGTGATGGTAGCAGCCAATAGGCGACATCACCTAAGTGGACATTACCAACTCACCGCGACCTTTGTAGTTCGACCAAGAGTCAAAAGTGACATGAAAGACCCAGTCCATCAAACCATCCCAACTAACGTGTTTTGCCCTGGAAAGAACGAGGCCAACCCCTATATGATTCCCAACGATCTACAGGAGCTGATAAGAAGGATCCAAAGACTACCCCAAACAGATGAAGTTGAGTTTGTGTCCACCCTTTGGTCTTGGTGGAGACAACAACCTATTCCATCGAATCATCCTCGGATTCCCGAGCATGAACTTCTGCGGAAATTCCTTAAAATTCGAGCTGAGGTGTTACACGTACCTGCAAAACAATATCATGCACTTCAGACTGCCACTTACCATATATTTACTTCTAACGGGGTTAGTGAGCTATATCCAGGAAAAATAACGATTCGAAGTGATCTGTTGAAACAGATTTTTGATTTTCTAGACCAGATCACGATGACTCGGCAATATCCTGCTCTTGAGCAGGTAAATCAACAAGCCAGAGGTATCGGCAATAACATTACGTTTTGGAATCGGTTACGATCTATTTGCCCCAAGGGCGTCATCTATAATGGGCCGATCCTCAATCAGCAGGGAGAACAGTGCACCACCTCCCAGATGCTGGATGAAGCCATGCTGGACACGCGGAACTTTTGGTTTGTTAAGCCTCAAGACTCTCTTCAAGAATGGGAACCCATTTTACGAGAGTACCAGACTGCCTCGCCGTGGCCAAGTATTGAACTTCCCCAGAAACAGGACTTTCTCCATACACTCCTTGGCACTAAAGATTCAGCCCCTGGCCCTGATGGAATCCCCTACTCTGCATGGAGGCTCTCCCCTGAAGATAGCTACCCAGTCTTAGATCAGCTAATGATGAAAATGCTAGCAGGCCTACGAGCTGCACCTGTACAAGTAGGGGTTTGGATACCCAAGGCAAAAGTAGGTCCGACTGCTGACTACTTCAGACCCTTAGGAATGCCCAATACTTGTGATAGGCTTGTTGATGGCACCATTGCTGCTGTAGTCATGAAAGCAACTTGTGCATATATGCATCCCTCGCAAGTAGTCATGAATTGCTTTAAAGAACCGCAGCACGCTGTCCATGCCATACAAGCCTTACTGGATAGCAATACCCCCGTGGCTGCGCTCCTAGTTGATCTATCGAAAGCCTTTGAGCGGGTTAATCCCTATTGGATCTTACATATCCTGCGAATGCGCAACGCACCGACATGGGTATGTAATTATGCCAAATACATCCTATTTGGAAGGCTCATCCGCCATAAAGTTCAAGGCAGACTTTTGCCGCCTAGGGCGGTGCATGTGGGAGTTGACATGGGAAGGTCTTTCTCAGTGTTCCTATTCTGTTTGGCAATGGACCCGATATATCACTATATGAATCGTATCCCCCGGGTCATTAGCGTTCAGGGATACATTGACGACAATACGATTGCAGGACCAGGACATGACATCACCTGGGTAAGTAGAGTCCATAAATGCTATCAATGTTGCTGGTCGGCAGGTTTTCAAATTGACCAGCATGCCTGTTGGCAAGCTATTAGCTCTGACTGTCTCCCCTTTTCAGTCCAATCCCTGCCTGGGCGGATTGAAAGTGAAGTTATTCTCCGGCAAAAAAAATACCCCACCGCACGAGCAGCGATCTTATCGGCTATCCTTTCTCAAAAAACACTCATACTTGCACGAGCCGACAAGTGTATTGGGTTGACCCCTCGAGAAGCTTGCGGTATCCTCAACGGAACTGACTATACACCCATATGCTCATTGTTGGCATTGGAGTGTAACTGTAGGTGCAAAACAGCATTGGTAATCAACAGCCCGCTTCCAAGCTGGGTGCTCCGTCAGTTAGATCAGTCAGGTTTCGGGGCACACTGCATCCAAGGTGTTGCAACCTCACTCGGGCTATTACTACTGGGGCGTGCCCAATTGTCTGATCGTGACTTATGGACAGTAACTACACACCCTACTACCCTTAAACAAATCAATCCTAAAGCTGCCGAAAAGTTTATACATCGGCTCAGGCTGTTTCGGCAACCAGTCCTCTCGGTTGTCTCTAAGAGCATTGCTTTTAATACGTTTGCACAAAGTGTGGTACTATATACCACATCCTATTTTGGTGCTGCCACGGAAGATCTTCAAATGCTACGCGCGGCAGCAACGGAACTCTTACTAGGACGTAGTTGGATTAGACATGACCTCCTTGCATTTGTATTTCGACTGTGTAAAATTGCACCACTACTTGACCCGGGTGTAAGTATCCTTGTTTCTGCATTAGGGCTATTTCTGCGAAAAGGAGGAAAGGTTCATGACCTGTATGTTGAAACTCCACCGGCAGTGAACAGACAAACACACGAAGTTAGGATACTATGGCAAGCGTGGGCACGTGTCGTTGGGGAAGGTGTCCTAACAAGAGCTGTGTCAGGAAGTGGTACAATCAAACAACGCATAAACGCAGTCAAAAAATGTGTGCTCCATCACATGATGCAACTTGCATCTCACTATATTCGTAATAAGGTGCTAACAGCAGGATGGACGGGAGGAATCAGCTGGGCATGGCTCAGTCATGCTTGCGAGGCCAACAAGCGATGGATTCCTAGTATTACTAGGTTCACCTTGCTACGCTGGGCAGTCAATGAGGATGATGATGAGTGGTTAGCACGACGTGGCCAAAGCCGGCAAAAAAAATGTGCTCTCTGTGCCAACTTTGGCCGTGCATACCCACTCGGCGGCTATCAAATCGCAATTTGTGAAACATGTATAGTAACCAAACAGCTGACGGCCTTTACGACAGACTCCCTTGTCAGACTGCTTGAGACATCACACAGAGAACTCCCTATGCAAGAAGAATTGCCAGCAAGTGCAGACTGGGACAAATGCATTGCATGTGCAAAGGGAGACAATACTGTAGGGCATTGGGTTCGGTGGTGTGTAGTACCTATCAGCGCATTACGAAGCCTGACAGGAGATGACTCAATACTGTCGCTGGCCGAAGGGTCAAGGAAAAGCGTTAAGCACTTAGCAATAGCCTCGCGAGTAGTTCATCAATTCAGGTTGCTACTACGGGAATCAGGTGCAATGAGACATCAAGTCTCTGCTCCCCTTATCCCCATGGATACCTGGATACATAACCTCGTACAAAGAGTACAAACAGAGCTACCCCTGGACCTTCGTATGCAGCCTGTAAGGACTCAATTAGTTTCCGCCCACTGTTCTGTTGATGATTCGCTACTCTGGTGCTGTGACAAACCCCCACTCCACATCTCGTGTGCCCTTGCTCCAGCTCGGGTATGCATTACACGTGAAGCAGTGGAAACCAATCAAATAATTGCTGTCGTCCCCTTAGGCTCTGAGCCGCTACAATTAATTCAGCAAACTATCCAGTTCGGAACAGGCATCTCCCCTAATGTCTCGCTCTCCACTTTCCAGTGTGAGTGTGGTGACTATCATTGCCGTCTTACGGCATTGCAGCCTATAGGCACCAATGAAGTGCTCAGCAGCTATCTTCAGTCTGACAAGACTACACTACTAGTACAATTTGACGGATCCTGTCATGCTGACAAGGAAACAGGTGGAGCGGGCGCTGCTCTTTTAGAACTCCAGCGAGAAGGACTAACGTTGCTCAAGTGGAGGGCTGTTGCATTACCTAGCTGCCCAGACAATATCTTTGCTGAGGCGGTGTCAGCTAACCTCGCAACAGACCTGTTGTGTGAAGAAATGGTACACAGAAGCTACGCAGTTGACCAGGCCTATCTACAAGGGGATATCCTCCCCATCGTTAAGCACCTAGCCTTCGCAGGACGCTTTCGTAGGATCGACCTACAGCCTATTATACAACAAATTCGCCGGAAACAATCAAGGTTTTTTGACTACGGAAAATGGGTATACCGCCCAAGAGAAGCCAATATACTCGCAGATTATCTTGCTGGTGTGGCTAGCAGAGCGGCCCAGGCCCTCCCAGCTAATGTTAGCGAGCCTACTGAAATCGCCGTTGAAGCACCTTATCAGTTGGCTATGCGGTCTGGAGCCGTTGTACTGGAAGAGAGGCCTCTAGGTATTACTATTCTGCTACTTACTGAGGTCCCGAATATAAGGCTAGAATTGGTAAATAAATTTATTGTGCACGCTGCGAACCAGCAATATATCAAAGATGTAGAGGCTTATCTGGCGGGCACTGCCAATCTCACGAAACCTCGAGTAGTAGAGTATACGGCATCTGCAACAGACTGTCTTGGCCGACTGTACGGCAGAGGTCCCTGTGCTCAAAGACTTCCACGAAAGGTGCGACTACTACTATTTGGAACTACGCACCAGGAAGTGGACATGGTTGGCGCTTTCTATGAAATCATGAGACGACTCCTTCGCAGCAGCCACCTCCCACACATAGTAGATCTTCGAGCAATACTTACCGATCTTTTAGGGTTGGTATCGCCGAATCAGCGGTCTGCTGTCGTAAAGCGACATCCGCTAATTGTAATGAATGCAGGGGCAAGAGAAGCGTGTGCCAAAATAGAAAGAGAACACCATATCTCATGTCCTCCAGCTCTATATCATCTCAGTCTACAAATTGAATCAGCAACACAAGCGCTTGTTAACGACCACCTGCCCCTAAGGAGGCCACAATATGCTGCTCATGTCAGAGGTGCTGCTTTTCGAACTCTTGAATGGTATGAAGAACACATTATGATCTCTTACTACAAGGAACTCACGAGAAGGTGTCACGTAACATCAGCAATTTGGCTTCATGACGGACTCTGGCTCCCAAAAGAAATCTCTCCACATTTAATTTATGAAGCAGAACGGGCAATGCTCCATCAATTACAGCTGGATTCATGCGATCCCCCCCTTTTCAGTTTACGTGAACTCGCCGCAGATGCTCAAGCTCTTATACAGACTCTCGATGATGTCGACGTGGCCACAAATCCCTCCCCCCTCCCACGTACCGGAAGGAAAAGAAACATCGAAAGTGAGCTTTTCGGGACGAGACCCATCCGATGGAACACACAAGCACCAACATCGGGCTACAATACCTTTACAGAACGCATGGCCAAACGGCGTAGAGCAACCTAGATACCCATCCTATGTACTTTAGCCAAATGGAACACACACTTGGGTAGTCTTTTTTCGGTTTTGTCAGACGTATAGAGCCCTTCTGTCCAATGAGCTTGATAAGTGCTGTAGACCCTGCATCTACTTCTTGGAGCACCTTTTCTCTGCTTAACTGCTATGAGGTAAGGCATATTTTTGCAACTTATGAGCCGTTTTCTTGCTCACAGGTATTAATTCTGTACTCCCTATCTCTGCCAATGAGCACGGAGACCGAGAGACCTAGACAGAAGCCATTGCCTTGCTCAGCGAACCCGTTATCCCATCAAGTCACTCAGCTGCGAAATGGCCTGGCTAAGGCAACTGACAATGTACGCCTAGCCGGCATGGACACGGAGAAAGCTGTCAAGCAACTGAAATTGGCATTAGGGGCGCTGGATGAAGCTATAGTATTCCTGGCAAATGAGGAAGGGAATCACGCAGTCCCAAAACGAGAATCTTGTGAAGAACAGACTGACCGGAAATCTTTGACTGCCATCGATCGAGCAAAAATCTTTCAGAGATGGGAAGCAAGTCGTCGGCAAGAGAAGCACGGCAGGCAACAGAGTCAGGGTTCTGTGAAGCGAAAATTGGATGAATGAGCGGACCTATTGCTGCACATTGTGTTCGTGCCATAAAACAGTCATTAGCGCAGAGGGCAAAATGACCGGTCAACTGAGTAGTTGTCTTGCCAATTGTGTACTACTCCTCTCTCTCTCTTTGATTTCGATACTGGGTAGCGAGATTCTAATTGGCACTCTACTTGCTCTGCCTCCTTTCGTTTCTCTCTATCTGGTTTTTGTTTGCTTGTGCCTTTTTTGTTTAGTATTCAAGTCTGCTCTCCTTTGGTCCATGAGCCACACTCCAACTACGTACTTGATTGGCAGTACCGATTGTCGAGGACTCTATGCATACTTCACTTTTTGGCTCCTCAGTAGCGGCACTATGAGGTAAATGACCAAGCTTGTGAAATTTTCATTTACCTCATGAATTATGGTAACTCTCTCCCATAATCGTCCGTGTGTTGTAGTTTCCTCCCTAACCACTCAATGGACCAATGAGAAGTATGTATCGCTTTCCATTTCTAAGATAGCTTGGGGTACTTCTGTCCAAAGACGTGACAGGGGTCCCTCACATAAACATTTAATGGTCTCTTTTGTTCTCGGAATTCAACCATCCTACATTTCTCCCCCACATAAATTGCGCGAGAGTGGTGGATTCGAAA
>CAMXCT020005690.1:0-11895 GCA_947184155.2 Cladocopium goreaui | reverse complement strand
ATATTCAAAATAGATTATATATACACAGGATTTTCCAAAATGCACGTAGATAGCTGGTGGGATTCTTACTTAGAACATGGAGGAACCCCAAAACCTCTGTGTATATATATATATAGCGATGTACATACGATTCGAACATCAGGTTTGGAAAGTTTTTATTATATGAATATATAGTGCCGGACAACTACAATATTCAAAATATACTATATATACACAGGATTTTCCAAAATGCACGTAGATAGCTGGTGGGATTCTTACTTAGAACATGGAGGAACACCCAAAACCTCTGTGTATATATATATATAGCGATGTACATACGATTCGAACATCAGGTTTGGAAAGTTTTTATTATATGAATATATAGTGCCGGACAACTACAATATTCAAAATATATTATATATACACAGGATTTTCCAAATGCACGTAGATAGCTGGTGGGATTCTTACTTAGAACATGGAGGAACCCCCAAAACCTCTGTGTATATATATATATATATAGCGATGTACATACGATTCGAACATCAGGTTTGGAAAGGTTTTATTATATGAATATATAGTGCCGGACAACTACAATATTCAAAAAATATTATATATACACAGGATTTTCCAAAATGCACGTAGATAGCTGGTGGGATTCTTACTTAGAACATGGAGGAACCCCCAAAACCTCTGTGTATATATATATAGCGATGTACATACGATTCGAACATCAGGTTTGGAAAGTTTTTATTATATGAATATATAGTGCCGGACAACTACAATATTCAAAATATATTATATATACACAGGATTTTCCAAAATGCACGTAGATAGCGGGTGGGATTCTTACTTAGAACATGGAGGAACCCCAAAACCTCTGTGTATATATATATAGCGATGTACATACGATTCGAACATCAGGTTTGGAAAGTTTTTATTATATGAATATATAGTGCCGGACAACTACAATATTCAAAATATATCATATATACACAGGATTTTCCAAAATGCACGTAGATAGCTGGTGGGATTCTTACTTAGAACATGGAGGAACCCCCAAAACCTCTGTGTATATATATATAGCGATGTACATACGATTCGAACATCAGGTTTGGAAAGTTTTTATTATATGAATATATAGTGCCGGACAACTACAATATTCAAAATATATAATATATATACACAGGATTTTCCAAAATGCACGTAGATAGCTGGTGGGATTCTTACTTAGAACATGGAGGAACCCCCAAAACCTCTGTGTATATATATATACAGCGATGTACATACGATTCGAACATCAGGTTTGGAAAGTTTTTATTATATGAATATATAGTGCCGGACAACTACAATATTCAAAATATATTATATATACACAGGATTCTCCAAAATGCACGTAGATAGCTGGTGGGATTCTTACTTAGAACATGGAGGAACCCCCAAAACCTCTGTGTATATATATATAGCGATGTACATACGATTCGAACATCAGGTTTGGAAAATTTTTATTATATGAATATATAGTGCCGGACAACTACAATATTCAAAATATATTATATATACACAGGATTTTCCAAAATGCACGTAGATAGCTGGTGGGATTCCTACTTAGAACATGGAGGAACCCCCAAAACCTCTGTGTATATATATATATATAGCGATGTACATACGATTCGAACATCAGGTTTGGAAAGTTTTTATTATATGAATATATAGTGCCGGACAACTACAATATTCAAAATATATTATATACACACAAGATTTTCCAAAATGCACGTAGATAGCTGGTGGGATTCTTACTTAGAACATGGAGGAACCCCCAAAACCTCTGGGTATATATATATATATATAGCGATGTACATACGATTCGAACATCAGGTTTGGAAAGTTTTTATTATATGAATATATAGTGCCGGACAACTACAATATTGAAAATATATTATATATACACAGGATTTTCCAAAATGCACGTAGATAGCTGGTGGGATTCTTACTTAGAACATGGAGGAACCCCCAAAACCTCTGTGTATATATATATATATAGCGATGTACATACGATTCGAACATCAGGTTTGGAAAGTTTTTATTATATGAATATATAGTGCCGGACAACTACAATATTCAAAATATATTATATATACACAGGATTTTCCAAAAATGCACGTAGATAGCTGGGGGGATTCTTACTTAGAACACGGGGGAACCCCCAAAACCTCTACTTAGAACATATATGAACATATATGTTCTAAGTAGTGGTCCAGGATCTTTACTTAGAACACGTTTTGGAATTCCAAAACCAATGTTCTAAGTAGTTGTCCGGCGCTATATATATATAAATGCATATATACATATATAAATATATATATGTATATATAAATACATCATAAGAAATAAAATAAAATATCGTATATTTTTTTGAAAAATAACAAATATATATATATATATTTAAAAAAATAATTACATGCAATTCATGCATGTGTCGGTATATTTACATTTATTAAAGAATAATATTCGTGAATAAATATTCTATTTAGATCTAAAATAGTATTGTCTTTGGCAGTCATTGCAGATATGGGTCTCAAAGTGGGATATGCCACGTAGCAACCATTTTAATAGGGAAAATGATGATGACAAAAAAAAACTAAAATGATGATGAGTGAGGGCATCTTCCAGAAAGGGGGCTGGAAAAAAAAAATCACCCGCGATTGACTGAAAACAACGGAAATAACTTAAACATCTTTTCCCCATGCTTTTTAGGGTATAGCTAACGTCTCCAAATCGCCTAGTGCTACACAAGTTTCTGTCCTTTCGACATTGGAAACATATGTGGTTCCCAACTTGGCTGCTTCATCATGTTTTCTCCATGAAAATCGTCATTTTGGGGAGTATACGAGCCATTTTCAGACACAACCAAATATAATATACCAGTAGTACCGCACAAGGCGGTGGCGGAAGTTCAAAAATAGGAAACCTATAGGAGAGGTTGGTTGTTGTGAATCACGGATGGCAGAGCGAATCCACTGATGGACGGAAAGGTGGTTGGAATTGTGTTTTTTTGAGTGGTTACAATGGTTGCAGTGGTCACCTGGTCGGTCACCTCACCCACAACACTGTGGTTGTAGTTGTAGTGTAGTAGAGTTGTAGTTGTGGTGTAGTGTAACTAGTGTAGTGTAGTTGCAGTCGCATTTCTGGTGCTGTAGTCAGTGTAGTGTAATGTAATGTAGGGTAGTGTAGTCTAGTGTAGTGTAAAGTAGCGTAGTTGTAGGTGTAGTTAGCCTTATTTCTAGGTGCAGTTGTGGTGTAGTGTAATCGAGTGTAGTGTAATGTAGTGGAGTGTAGTGGAGTGTAGCCTAGTGGACTGTAGTATAGTTTAGTGTAGCGCAGTGAGAAAAAAATAATGTAGTGTAGTAGTGTAGTTGTAGTTAGTGTAGTGTAGTGTAATGTAGTGTAGCGTAGCGTAGCGTAGTGCGGTGTGGTGTAGTGTAATTAGCGTGTGTAGTGTAGTTGTAGTCGTAGTTGCTGGAACGGTTGGAACGGTTGGAACGGTTGGAACTTGGCCGGTTCAGGTTCAGGTCCCATATTTTTGGTCCCAAGCCTCCCTCCACTCACCAGTGCGTTGATCACCGTGAGCAGTTCGAAAGACCTCACAGTAGGAAGGTGATTTTGAGTACATGGCTACATACATATATCATATATCAAATCATATCATAAGTATATACATATACATATATACATATACATATATACATATACATATATACATATATATATATGTAAATATAAATACCTCATAAGATATAAAATAAAATATCGTATATTTTTTGAAAAATAACAAATATATATATATATATTAAAAACAGTAATTACATGCAATTCATGCATGTGTCCGTATATTTACATTTATTAAAGAATAATATTCATGAATATTCTATATAGATCTAAAATAGTATTGTTTTGGCAGTCATTGAAGATATGGGTCTCAAAGTGGGAGATGCTCCACGTAGCAACCATTTTAATAGGGAAAATGATGATGACAAAAAAAATCATAAAATGATGATGAGTGAGAGCATCTTCCGGAAAGGGGGCTGGAAAGAAAGATTCACCCGCGATTGACTGAAAACAACGGAAATAACTTAAACATCTCTTGGTTTATCATCATTTTCCCCATGCAGTTTTGGGTATAGCTAACGTCTCCAAATCGCCTAGTGCTACACAAGTTTCCGTCCTTTCGACATTGGAAACATATGTGGTTCCCAACTTGGCTGCTTCATCATGTTTTCTCCATGAAAATCGTCATTTTGGGGGGTATACGAACCATTTTCAGACACACCCAAATATATCCAAATATAATATACAGTAGTGCCACACAAGGCGGCGGCGGAAGTTTCAAAAATAGGAAACCTATAGGAGAGGTTGGTTGTTGTGAATCACGGATGGCAGAGCGAATCCACTGATGGACGGAAAGGTGGTTGGAATTGTGTTTTTTTGAGTGGTTACAATGGTTGCAGTGGTCACCTGGTCGGTCACATCACCCACAACACTGTGGTTGTAGTTGTAGTGTAGTGCAGCTGTGGTTGTAGTTGTAGTGTAGTAGAGTTGTAGTTGTGGTGTAGTGTAATTAGTGTAGTGTAGTTGCAGTTGCATTTGTGGTGTGATGAGTGTAGTGTAATGTAATGTAGGGTTGTGTCGTGTAGTCTAGTGTAGTGTAAAGTAGCGTAGTTGTAGGTGTAGCTGTAGGTGTAGTTAGTGTAGTCTAGTGTAGCCTAGTGTAGTGTAGTGTAAAGTCGCGTAGTTGTAGTTGTAGCTTTAGTTGTAGTTAGTGTGCTGTAGTGTAGTGTGGTGTGGTGTGGCGTAGTGTAGTGTAATTAGTGGAGTGTAGTGTAGTGTAATGTAGTGTAGTGTAGCGTGTGTAGTGTAGTGCTATGTAGTGTAGTTGTGGCTGTGGCTGTGGTGGTGGTTGTAATTGTAGTTGTAGTGCCGTGTAGCGTAATCGAGTGTAGTGTGGTGTAGTGTAATGTAGTTTAGTGTCACTGAGTGTAGTTGTAGTTGAGCAGTGTCTTTTATCGTTGTCTTTCGGTGACCAGTAGCATATAACTTATGCATCTGTCTACGCCAACCTACGCCATTGCATGAGGTAGCCTATGCGGGGTGTGGTTTCTAAGGGCTTCCTGCGCAAGCCTACGCGGTGTAGGCTTTGCCTACGCGGCTGTGATTCCTTTTTGTTTCCAATTGTCGCATGACGTTTGGCTGTGCAATTGGGATGCTGGGAGCTACTCGTTGGTAGATGATGACGAAGAGGAAGTCGGCGATCCAGAGGAGGAAGAAGATTGACATTACAACTAGCCAATGCAAAAGTGAATGGGTTCTAACTGTTGTCAACGAGTGTCTACGCAAAGCCTACGCCGTGTAGGCTAAAGCAAGCCTACGCGGCCGCCTATGCAACCTACGCTGTCTGCATGGAAGCCTACGCCAGGGGCACAACATGTCTTGTGGAGTTCACATTATATGCGCTTTTTTGCATCCAGAAAAAACGCTACTCAGTTGTAGTTGTAGTTGTAGTTGTAGTGGAGTGGAGTGGAATGTAGTGTAGTGTATTGGTGGTTGTAGTCGAAGCTGCCACAAAACCCCGACGTTTTGCTCTGGGTTTTGCTCTCTTTTGACACGGTGCAGAATACTTTGCGCCGGCCACGCGAAACGACATCTGAACGTCTAAAAGTGGTCCGAACATGTGGCCTTTTTAACATTTTGACTTGGAAATGTGCTGCGCGCCACAACGGCGTGCACTTTTTCGACATCTCACTTCCCAAGTGCTCCGAGCATGATGTGTTTTGTACATTTTGACTTGGAAATTTGCTGCGGGCCAGAACGGCGTGCACGATTTCGACATCTCTATTTCCAACAGTGCTCCGAACATGGTGTTTTGCGCATTTTGACTTGGAAACGTGCTTCGCGCCACAACGGCGTGCACTTTTTCGACATCTCAGCTTCCAAAAGTGCTCCGAGCATGGTGTGTGTTTGTATGCTTTGACTTCTCTACCTTTTTCGCGCACCTGCATCTTCTTTCCTCTGATTCTTTCTCTTCTCTGATCTTCTTTCTTCTGCTCTTCTCTTCGCTGACTCTTACCACTTCTGCTTCCCCATCTGTCCATATTGTGGGAAGTTTGACTTCCAAACTTCCTTTGATAATTTCCATGAACTATCCGAATCATATCCCAATTCTACCGCTCTTCTAGTTGGTTAAACATCAGTAGACCCCATCTTCCATCTGCTGTTCAAGCCCAGGAAGGGCCCAACGGTAGCCGCTGTAGACCCTTGGGTTGCCGACGCCGACGCCATGTTGTTTGCCATCCTTCCATTGCCCAGTGAACTTTCGCCTCGAAAGCGGAGGCGAAAGACAGACCCTGCCTTTGCTCACTAGGATCCTGTGCAATCTGATATGGGACTAAGTGTGTGTAGTTTAAATATAATAGTTATATAATTACAATTTATCTAAGTCAAACCTATCTATCTCATCTACTGTGTCCATCAATTTTCATATAGCACACTACGAGACCAACACATCACCTGCCAAGTCGCCCATCTGCCCAAAGGAAGGTGCCTTCTCCCTCCTGTGCCGGGCTGAGAAATCACGCACTCATCAACTTCAAGGAAAAGTGGTCGAGGTCTGTCAAGAATTTGTGCTTCATTTCTGGGTAAATATAATTATTTCACTAACCTGAATATAATTAACGCCTTCTTGCTCGTTACTTGGCGGACCCCTCCCCGGCAGTGCACAAGAAGGAGCCCAAGTCTTGTCTTTGGGTTCCTCCTTTCTCTCAGTGAGGATGATTCCCCTTACTAACTATCATTGTAGTGAGGTCGCAGTGAAGTCGTTATAATTTACCAAGATTGGTAATTATCTGATATCTGAAACAAATATAATATTGTCAGTTGATTTACCATGTCGTTTTTACTGATCAAGAATGAAAAACATCAAAGAAACATCTTGTATGGAAAAGTATCTAAATGTTACAGAAATGAATCAAATATGACTTTATATGTCCATATAAGTGTGTCTTCGGTTTCCTCGATCAAGTTGCCATAAGTTTGGGGGTATACTGCCATTTTTCAGTCACACCCACAGATGTCCCCCTTGTTGGTTTTGACACTACACACTTGTTTCATTATTTTTTGATAGCTAAATCCCACTTGTTGATAGTTCAACCCCCATAGACAGGGTTTCCTAAAATAGGGGTACCCTTAAATCATCAATTTTAAGGGGATTTCCATTATAAAACATCCATTTTAGGGATCCCCCATTCATGGAAACCCCATGAAACCCCTACATGTTTGTTGGTTTAGTCCATATGTTCAATGGTTGATAGCCATATTCTCCATGAACAAGATTGAACAACGGCTCTGAGCTCCTTGAGGTCGTTAATGTACTGACCTGGCACGAGCGGCGCCGCGCAAAACGGGCCGTAGCCAACGCAAATCTTGGGTATAAACATACCACGGGCTGAGGTAACATGGCTATGTTGCTATGTTGCAAACTTAAATAACCATCAAAATGAAGTATATACCCTGATTGAGAACATATTTCATGAATAGGCCTTTTATACAATATATATATATACATGCCTGAGAGAAAAACATATTTCATAAATAGACCCAAAAATGAACAAGGGCATTATCGACCAAAACACGTACACTTATACACTTATATAACTAATATTTTTTTTCAGATGGATAGTCTAAGGATCTAGGTACACACCAGATCTAATTATTAGGCCTCAAGTTTAAAGGTCTATCTATCTAAAAAAAAGGTGGTACCAGTACCATGAATGAACCCTGGCTCAGCCGAGTTTCAAACAGGGGTTGGTAAATATCCTATAGCTAAACAATGTCCAACATCACTGAACTATTGAGAAATTCATCTCCAACAGATACTTGACAGTGATGCTCAAAATGACCCAAAGCAGGACATTTACTACCCCATGCTCAAGTGGCAACCCAAACCAGCCATGGCCTTCATAGGCCCTGCCATCAGGCCATTCATAGCGGCCCTCGCCATGCATTCCTCAGCGTCACGGTGGCAGGTCAGGGCATGATACCCTTGGGAAATCAAACATGGCTGGCTGGAAAATGGCCGCGCTAAATGAAAGTTTTAATGGAAATGTCATAGAACTAAATAGGTGATTTTCCATTGCCATGTTTGATTGACGGAAGTAGGTTCATATTATATATATATATAATTATAAATATATATATATATATATATACATGCATCAATAGAACCAGTAAGAGAACAAACCCAATTCTATCATTGGGGGCTGGTATTGAGACACAACGTTTCAATTTTTGGCACTTCAAAACCTCATTGGGCTTATCATTAGTTTGCATCAACATTGCCATTTTGAGACACAGTCACAATCTAACCAATCAACAGACTTCACCTCAGACCTCCCACCACCAGGAAAGTCGCAGCTGTCTTTTCATCAGCTGGATGTCGCGGCACATCATCTGGGCGCAAGTTGTGCATCAACTCCTCAAAGTCCTCAAGGTCTCGAAAAGGAGATGATTCCATGGCAGTTCTCATTTCTGGAATCTTCTCAAGCCTTGGCTTTCTTGCCATCCGGGCCAGAGATGAATTCATCATGGGATCATCCCAGGTAGGATTGAACCTAAACATGCACTCAAGGTATTGACCATGTGAACCTGCCCATCAACACCTCCCGCAAACATCCAAACAAAAACGCGTGGGCAATAGAATTTCTTAAGTCTTAAGATAAACCATAAAATGGGGTGATTCAGAATCGCCAAGTTAGTACACCAATGGAAAAATCCAACTCCAGGCAGCAGTTCTTGTCGATCTTCAAACGAAGCCACTTTCCTCATGTCGAAGCCAAACCACTCCGCAACATCGTCATCGTCCTGACCATGAGCCGCTGGCAGTGGGTCGGATGCCCAGGTCCAGACTGGCGAATCGAAGATCTCTGATGCGTACGTCAAAACCTCCTCCAGCCGAGCGCCAACCAATAGGATGCTGAAAAATCCTTCCTGGTCGTGGATTTTTTGAGGGCGGGCCTTCCATAAACGATGGAGGGAAAGGACTTAAAGGACTTTAAGAGAAAAGGGCTCGAATACACATGTAAGAATACAAATGTGATTAACTGTGTCTAGGGACATTGAGGATTTTGAAGTGTGGGGTGGTTGAACCCGCTTGACAAAGAACGCCGTTCGCCCTTGAATCATCCAAAGATCGTAGATGCACGAACATTCAAAAAAATGGGTCTGTCTGAAAATGATGTGTTCAAATATAAAATCACCATTCTATACGGGAAAATTATTACAAAGCGACTAACCCTGGGATTTTGTGGCACCCTATGCTTGCGTCACGTTGGAATAATCAGTCCTCATTGCTTACATCCCAATTCTTTCATCATGTTCTTGTTGGGGTCACTATGCCTCCCAGGTTGATCAATTTATGCAGGGACATTTAAAGAGTGTGACACCATCAGCCAGCTTCATTTTGATCAAATATATTATATAAATATAAATAATACCCCAAATCCAAATCGCCACAATATCAAAAATTGTGAAACCACTAGAAAGCTTCATTCTCCGTGATTTCGAAGGCCCACGTTAAGATCAAGGCAATCTTTAAGTCATCCAGCAGGACCAGCGCGGCCATGTTGAAAAACTCATCTTTTGTCCCATCTTCACCTTGGTGAGGCCCCCTGGAAAAGTATGAAGGTCAAATGGGATGATCATCCCAGTATATATGTACATATAAAATAAAGATAATATATATATATATTTTGCGTATATGTAAATATGATAATGTATATATATATAACAGATAATATATATATATATATATTACAGATAACATAATATACATGTTATATATTATCAATAAATAAATAAATTTAAATGCATCATAGGTGATATGTATATAACTATATAATATAAATATAATATATATATATATATACTATCTATAATATAATTATATATATATAGAGAGTGGAAAATATTATATATATATTATTATATAATATTAAATATTCAAGTATTATGTCAACCTCGGATTTAATAAACCATGGTCATCCATGGTCTATGAAAATTAGGAAAATACAAACCAAATAGTCATAATCAACAAAACCACCAACCATATAACGATTCCTGGTTGAACGTTTAACATTAGTCAAACATAGCAAAACAGATTTGAGAAGCCACCAGCCAGTCACAATAAGTGGCATCCATAGCAATGACCGCCAAAGGTTCCCTTTCTCGCAAGGACGTAGGTTGACCTCCCAGCACTTCCACAAAAGTTGCAGCACAAATGTCTGGGTTGGCGGATCCTTTCTCGGCGGTGCATTCTTTCCACATGAACCGAAGGAATGGTTCCATTGAGCCAGCTCTGAAGCGCCAAGGCACGGGTTTCAAATAATCGCCTCTGTTGCTGCAGTACCGCGTATGTTTGAAGGAAATCAAACGGTTCAAGCGTCTCAAGTTGCTGTTGACGGACCCTGAATTCGGCGTTGCGACGGCGCAAAGCAGGGCCTCATAGACTGGCATCCACTGGCGCAACGACGTCTTCCCCTTCCCCAAGCCCAGCTCCAGCCGTGGCCAAGCAAAGTTCATCACGGCAGCGTAGCACTGCACAGCTTCCAACGTCTTCCAAGAAACCTGGGAGACCCGCTGTACGTCTTCGATGGACAGTAGATCCTCCAAGATCTGAGTGATGAAGACTTGACTGGGCACTTGAAAGAGTTGCATGGCACGGCAGTTGCGACAGTCAAGGAACTGCTTGCAGCTACTGCTACATCATGGCATATCGAACTATCGAACCAGAGGCGAACTGTCGGCTGCGCATTTGAGCAAAATGAAGCTATCGGAGTTTTAGCTCATTTTGGATCACTGGAGGAAAGCCAATGTTCAGCTTGAATACCATCTACAGCCAACAAAGATACGGCTTCACCTAATGTTGGTTCCTGATTAGTGTGTGGCCCCCCCCTCCCCCTAAACTATATCTGGACTCTCTTTAAAGTAGAAAAGTCAAAAAATTTCTTCCCAAAAGAAAAACATATCCTCAATTAAGTAAGGATTTCAATTGGCTACAATTGAAATCTAATTGCTATTGTTTTTTTTGCCGATGAAGTTGTGGTATTTGTAGTACTTGTAGTACTTGTAGTACTTGTAGTACTTGTAGTACTTGTAGTACTTGTAGTACTTGTAGTACATGTAGTACTTGTAGTACTTGTAGTACTTGTAGTACTTGTAGTACTTGTAGTACTTGTAGTACTTGTAGTACTTGTAGTACTTGTAGTACTTGTAGTACTTGTAGTACTTGTAGTACTTGTAGTACTTGTAGTACTTGTAGTACTTGTAGTACTTGTAGTACTTGTAGTACTTGTAGTACTTGTAGTACTTGTAGTACTTGTAGTAGTACTTGTAGTACTTGTAGTACTTGTAGTGCTTGTAGTACTTGTAGTACTTGTAGTACTTGTAGTACTTGTAGTACTTGTAGTACTTGTAGTACTTGTAGTACTTGTAGTACTTGTAGTACTTGTAGTACTTGTAGTACTTGTAGTACTTGTAGTAAGTAGTGTAGTACTTGTAGTACTTGTAGTACTTGTAGTACTTGTAGTACTTGTAGTACATGTAGTACTTGTAGTACTTGTAGTACTTGCAGTACTTGTAGTACTTGTAGTACTTGTAGTACTTGTAGTACTTGTAGTACTTGTAGTACTTGTAGTACTTGTAGTACTTGTAGTACTTGTAGTACTTGTAGTACTTGTAGTACTTGTAGTACTTGTAGTACTTGTAGTACATGTAGTACTTGTAGTACTTGTAGTACATGTAGTACTTGTAGTACATGTAGTACTTGTAGTACTTGTAGTACATGTAGTACTTGTAGTACTTGTAGTACTT
>CAMXCT020005689.1:0-11900 GCA_947184155.2 Cladocopium goreaui | reverse complement strand
ATAGGTAGATAGGTAGATAGGTAGATAGGTAGATAGGTAGATAGGTAGATAGATAGATAGGTAGGTAGATAGGTAGATAGGTAGATAGATTAGATAGATAGATAGATAGATAGATAGATAGGTAGATAGGTAGATAGGTAGATAGGTAGATAGGTAGATAGGTAGATAGGTAGATAGGTAGATAGGTAGATAGGTAGAAGGTAGATAGATAGATAGGTAGATAGGTAGATAGGTAGATAGGTAGATAGGTAGATAGGTAGATAGGTAGATAGGTAGATAGGTAGATAGGTAGATAGGTAGCTAGATAGGTAGATAGGTAGATAGGTAGATAGGTAGATAGATAGGTAGATAGGTAGATAGGTAGATAGGTAGATAGGTAGATAGATAGATAGATAGATAGGTAGATAGGTAGATAGGTAGATAGGTAGATAGATAGGTAGATAGGTAGATAGATAGATAGGTAGAGAGGTAGAAAGGTAGATAGGTAGATAGATAGATAGGTAGATAGGTAGATAGATAGATCGATAGATCGATAGATCGATAGATAGGTAGATAGGTAGATAGGTAGATAGGTAGATAGGTAGATAGGTAGATAGGTAGATAGATAGATCGATAGATCGATAGTTGGTTAGATAGGTAGATATGTAGATGGGTAGATAGGTAGATAGGTAGATAGGTAGATAGGTAGATAGGTAGATAGGTAGATAGGTAGATAGGTAGGTAGATAGATCGGTAGATCGGTAGATAGATAGATAGATAGATAGATAGATAGATAGATAGATAGATAGATAGATAGATAGATAGATAGATAGATAGATAGACATGTATGTTTATGCATGTTTATGTCATATTTTCCTTGCATTTTTTTCTACGAAGGGTCACCCTTGAGGTCAACGTTTTAGCATCCCTGGTCCTACCTCAAGGGCAGATCTATGCTGTTTGGCGCTCAGATCTGCACCTATCATCCACTGGAAATCATCATTTTTGATAGATAAACCACGTAATCATCTATAATGAGGCCGTTTGCCATAGCTATGTTAGTTGACTGAAGGGTATAACAACATCACTTGTTCCATTGTCACTGTTTAAATTGTTTTGGACATCCCCACTCATTTGTTGATGTTTTTCCAAATGCAAAGACATGGTGGTTTTCGAGCCGCGTTCGATTACCAGAGGTTATCTCTCCTTTTTTGTAGATGTTGTTTGAATCCTCAATTTTGTTGGTTTGAATCTCCACTTTTTCTTAGTGAAATCCTTAGATTTGTTGATGAAAACCATCCAATCTTCAGTGAACCGGCAGAGCTTCAAGGTCGCAGGCTATAGAGCCACGCAAGTGGTGCCTGCGCTGCTGAGGCGGTCGTAAAGATGGAAAACAAATCACGGGCGTAAAAAACTCACAGAACCATGGTTTAAAATCATCATGTTACGGGGTAACTCAACTATAACCATAGAGGATTTAGCCAATTTAGCGGAGGGGAAGTTCGAAGCACGTCATTTCGGATTCCTCGATAGTGACACAATGAGGACTTGGAGATTTGGTATCATAGCAGGTCGTCCAGCACGGCAGATCACACGCCGGCCTACATGATGGCCATCGTGGTGTGGCCCACGGTGGGCCAGGGGGGGTTCCCCATCCTGAAATCGGTACAGCGGTTGCAATATATTATACTTCCAAAAAGAAGCACCAAGAATGAATGGATCTAATATGATCTAATGGATCTAATGCGAAACAAGGGATTCTAGGGATATTCTATCGGAGGAAGGGATGAATACCCTGGTAGGTCCATGGCCCCAGGAATCCAACATGGTTTCAGTCAGCTGCAAGAACGGGTTGGTCCACTGGTTCCATTGGGCGAGGTGATATGGCGGCTATGGCCAATGGAAGTCCCAAAAACACAATCCCCTTTGGCTTTGCCTGAACATAGGGATTTTCCCTATTGAGATGCTAGTTTTGGGGTCTCATCCCGTTGAAACTTGCCTTCCAGGCTAGATGGTTCGTGAGGGATGCAATTTCTGCCCATTTCTTGTCAAATCCCAATGTTTCTGGATCAGATGGATAATTACTGTAGTTTTTGGTGGTCTCTTCCAGTTGCTGATGCAATCCCAGCAATTTCAAGGGAAATATTAGCTAGGGGCTATAGAGACCAAGGGATTTTCCTGGAAAAAAACCCTGGAGACTTAATCCACCGATGACTGGATGCATTGCAGCTGGACGCTTCGATTTGTCACTGAAATATGGGATGGGTTTCCCATATTTCCCATGAACAAGTGATAAATTGGAAGAATTGAGCCAACTTCGCAAGGGAATCAACAAAAACCACGAAGGATAGGATGCTATGACCACCTAAGGCCCTCATCATTGTGCTGTTGATGATCACTCGAGGACGTAGCAAGGTGAAGTCCGGTGAAGTCCGGTGAAGTGGGACATAGCCGAGGAGGGGGTGGCATGGTTTTTCATGTTCTGAGGCTATAGCCTCAGTATCTGGAAAATGATGATACAACCATTGCACCATGGGATTTCTCGGGGATTTGGATGTACTTAACTGCGTGGAGGGAGGGACTCCACATGGCAGGTGTTTCGCAATGGATCTTATGCATTTGGAAAACAGGAACATCAGGAACCGCTAAAAGACTCGGAAGGTCAAAGTGCGGCCAACTTTTCCTAGAAACGGACCCAATCATCCAATGGTAAAAACTAGAAGTAGCCACTTCCATGGTAATTCATGCTATTTTGTAGAAATCATGTCGATCCCTCTACCGAAACCTCACATCCCCACGCCAGGGTGAGGCGCGAAGTCTGCCGGAGCTTGAGATGGCATACGACTTGCACGAGGTCCAGGGGTTTTAGCCAAGGGGAGTTGATAATGATTGGGTTTTAATTTTATCGGGTTTGATTGGGTTTTATGGGGTGTTCTTGGTTGAAAAACATGGAATAACTTCGAATTCATTCAGAATCGGCGAAGAATGAATGAACCAATGGAGCAAGATCCAGCGAGAATTGAAGAAGGGCTAAGTAGCCAGCATTTGGCCGCTGATGGTAGGAAGAATAGGATGTTCAAAGATGATTAGGGGCCCTAGCACTGTTTGGTAGATGGTTGTACACCCAAATTTCTACATGCCGAATCCTACCAAAATCAGAATCCTCAGCTATCCACATCCCATCAGTTGCCGGAGGGCGAGCGAAGTCTGTTGGAGCAGCCCGGACATGGTGGCTACGTCCCTCCCAGCGTGTGAGAAAAGCCGATGCCGATCCGAGGGTTTTTGTCCCATTTTTGGCACACTGGACTCGGGGCATCGGGGTTTTGGAGTGCCATCTTTGGATTTTTGGGGATGGGAAAGCTATGCAACACACCCATACTGAATACAGTGGTCAATTTCAGAACTCGAGTTTTGTTCTGTTTTTCCAGCTTGCAAGCGGCTCATGTCAACATGCCCACTGCTGGGGAAGCTCCTACAACCCAATTCAAACTGCACGGATACGGGTCTGTGGCTGCATCAGCAGAGTTCATGGTCGGAAATGGGAAGGATTCAAGTGGATTCAGACAAGTCGGCAGAGCAAAATCCTTGAGCACGACACCCTGAGCCCACCAAAAAAAGATAGAACCAGAGTTGCCTTAAATGGTCCCCATATTCTTTGCAAAATCAGAAAGATTGGACATGTCATTCGCTTGCAGTGCATAGTCCATGGCACTTCATTCGCCTGGGCAGCCCAGTGGTCAGTGAAGGATGCTGAATCCATTTCCACCAGACACTTTTTAAAGATATCTTTGTAGAAGCGAAATGGGTGGCTCCCCCAATTTCAATCATTTATGTCAATGGATTGGTTTAAGGGACAATTTTCACCGGAAAGCCCCATAGAAAAAATGGGAAAATCGATGGGTTTCCTCTAGATTTTCCTTTATATCCTATCCATTGACTATGGCCATTGAACTCTGAGGCGATGGAGCGATCCAGGCGAGGATCCGATGAGATGCTTGGCATGAGATCCCTCAAAGGGCCGGTGAGTTTGCTAGGTGAATGGCTGGAAAGTGATAGTGATAGTCTATTGAATCAAGATATTGGTCTATGGAATCTATTGGTCTATTGAATCTATTGAATCTATGATGATAGTGAATATTGGTCTATTGAATCTATTGAGTCTATTCCGACCCCAATGTGAATTTTTGTTGTTTTTTTTTGGATCAAGACGATGGAATTTGACGGATTATGGGTGTTGGATCCATCCCACCAAATCCATCGCAAATCAATCTGAATGGTGGAGATGGACTCCTTTTTCCTTTACTCGTTTGCGGCTCCAAAGTCTAAGCGAATTCTTTTTACTTAGGAATATTGAGCAACTATGGGTATATACAATGTATATACATTGTATATACATTGTATATACTGTGCATTATAATATATATATATACACAGTATCATGGACATGCGCCGCTGCCAGCTTGCATTGGCGGAAGCACATGTACCAGCGTATGTGTCCTTGCTGTCCGTATTGAGCAGCTCCTGTTTGTGTTTTGCGACCCCCCAAAAAAGGGCCAGATCCGGACCAAAAATGGGGTCGGAATTTAATCGCAATCCAACAATCAGAAGCCCAGCTTCCAAATGGAACTGCGACAATTGACGTCGTTCATCTTTGTTTTTTTGCGCTTGGTTGCCAGGATGCTGGTTTCAAGGTACTTGTACATCTATATATATATTTCTATGTATTTTGAAATATATATATATATATACACACGTATATATCATATATATATATACACATACATAATGTATATATATATATACACATATGAGACATACATACACATATGCAGCTCCAAAACCGTCATCTTGGCGCGGCCTGCCATGGTTGCACTAAGGAACATCCTGGGCATCTTCGCAGAGGGTGAGCTGCGTTCGCGCAAGCCACGGGGCGCTGCTGCTTCGACAGGGGATTTGACCAAGGGCATCAGCTTCGTGCGGGGGCAAACATTGCAGCCTACCTCGGTACCAGCCACTTGAAACGAAGAGAAGGGTTGGGGTATGGTGAATGGTGGGCTGGGGGTTGATGGGAATTGGTTCGTTGATATACTTTTTGGTGGAAGTGAAGATGAAGATTTTCAGGAATGCTGATATGTCCGAATAATTTGAAGCGGGGAGAGTGGAGGAAAGATGCCTGTGAAAACCGTGCTGTATCAAGGTCAGGACAAAATGGTGTTGTTGTTCGTCCAGTCCCCAGCTATCAAGATCCGACCTGGATGATGTAGCTTGGGAAGTATTGCTGCAGTCATGAAGTCATGCTATCTGCTGCTATCTAGTCAATTTAGGGTTGGGAGTCTGGAAAAATCTATCGGGAAGAGTCCAAGGATTCCAGATGGATCCCATAGCCCGTCCTATCGCACATGCTTCGCGAGCTGCGACCCAGGCCCCAGCGAAGGAAGAGAAAGAAGAGAAAGACGCGAAGGATGATGCTGATGATGCAAATTCCGATGTGGACAGCCGATTTGTCCTCGATGCCAGTGTTCCCAATGGCAACTTCAAGCCTGCCGTGGAGGGACCCAAGCTTCCTGCGCGCAACAAGTTGTCCTTCAACCAGATGTCCAGTAGCTACGGCAAAGGTTTTGCCATGTTGCAGAAAATGGGCTTCACTGGAGGTGGGCTGGGAAAGCACAACGACGGCATCGCGAATCCTATTGAGGTGCAAAAGCGGCAGAGCAAGCGCGCGTTGCAAGATGATGGGGAGATGGTGGATCAAGACCTCTACGGAAATGAAGGTGGGACAACTGGAAAGATGGTGAATGGCATGGCATATTTTTTTGGGGGGCTTGGACGGATGAATATCAGACCGAGGATCCCCAAATCCTCCGCAGGTTCATAGTCTCGTCCTACTTGCCGCGCACACCTTGCTTAGGAAAGAACATGGAGACTTGGGTGATTTTTGGCCAACATCCTCATTTTTCATCATTTTTCCATAGGTTTACCATGTTTCAACTCCCATCTTTGGGAAATCCGTTCCAGATCCCCACGTTCCGGCCATCCGTGGCCGACAGGTGGCCGACGTACAGTGGAGGAGCTGCTGTCCATAGACCGGGCACCTGAGAAGAAGTCCACGGAACCCAAAATCAGCGATGGATGGAAGAGAGCTACTGGGCATGATGGCTTTCTGTGACTAGAAATGTGGAGGTTTCCTAAAGTGGGGGATCCCCCCATGGGTTTCAATACTTCTAATGACTTGGATGATTTGGGGTACCCCCATGACTTAGGAAACCTCCATATACTGTAGATCCATATAGTGGGAATATAGTGAGAATTTGAGAATATAAATAAATGAGAATAGAGTGGGAACATAGAAACGGTTGGCTTAACCATTGAAAATGGTGGTTTGATGAGTTTGATGGGATAGTTTTCATGGGGGTTGGAGGGTATTAATGAGACACGGCCTGAACCATGGGGTTTTCCTGGTTTATTGGGGATACAATAGGGATATAATATACTGGGGATATAGGTAAGGAATACTATCATGGCTACCCTTTGGTTCTTGCTGGAGATTGCTCGATTGATGCCATGACCCATTGAGCTCGATGATATACCTATAATTTCAGTGGTGATTTGCCATAGCAAACTGTTAAATTACCAGAGGGTTACTGGGAATATAGTGGGAACATAATAGGAATAGAGGCGGAGTAAATGGATACATATACTGTATATATATATATATACTAATAGGTTACTAATATGATTCTTCAGCGCGTCTGAAAATCGGGTATGGTCCCCACAAACTATTGCCACTCAATAGGGAACATGATCATTGAAACTATTGATACAATAGTGGATGGAACAGGGCACCCTATTTTCAGGCACACCCATGGGGGACAATTGTCGAATCTAGAGGAGTATGAGGTATTTTTCTGGTTCGTGGTTTCAAAGAGATTGTGGTCTTCCAACCTGGCATGATGACCACAATTTACTGGTCTTGAAAATACCAGTCAGAAATGACATGGTTTGTATGTGATTCGGAACAGCAACAATCAGTGGGTGACTAATATAACTCTCGCATGAACTCAGAGGTCCATAATGACACAGCCCCGGACTCAGTGGGTGACTAATTTTTTTTGAGCAATATTATGCCATGCTTTAGCTGACTGTGGACTTTCACCCACGGTTCGACTGCGGGGACCGACATCCCAAAGTACCAGGTATAGCTCGGTGATCAGGGTTATCTCCAGGTGGATGAATTTTTCGGAATGATCCCGGATGAACTTTTGAATGAAACATGGGATGAACAAGATGATCAAGGCCAAAAAAAATGGATGAAGTGAACATTTATATACACGATACACACATCAAGGCACAGATGTTTAATGGTAAAAGTCAGGATTTCATGGATTTTTATCAGCCAACCCAATGATCAAATTAAACATGTGTATGACAAATGGTTTGAGACAGGCGAGGCTGATGCGGCGAACCCCGGAATTCTGAGGTTTGAAGTGAACAGCTGAATGAAAACTAAGACGGGTTGGTTGACCTTGCTAGTTTTTGGCCTCTTTGTTTGAAAATGCATTTCATTTTTTTCTTAAACACTTCCATCCCTATGACTGCTGGCGTTGGATACAATAGAACAGGCAGCCAAATCTGCCAACCCAGGATGGCAAGCCAAAGAAGCAGAAGACCATCTACAAGACAGCAGAAGAGAATGCAGGCCAGTTCCTGCAAACCCTTTCCATCCTTTCAAAGACGTGAGAGGAGGTTTCCATGGCCAAACATGTTCCCTGCAGCAGTTTCGAACTATTCGAACTACTCTCATTGTCATCATGCCCGCCTGATGTTTACAACTTGAGGCGTTTGTGGTTTCATAGTGTTAACCTTCCAGTCTTCCGAGGAACCCATTTCGATCCATCTCCATGTCTCCTCCTCATCAGAAGAATACTGCGACGAAAACGACGAAAACGACTACTACAACTACTACTCCTAATAGTTAGAACAGTTTGATTAACAACAAGTTTGATAACAAGACCGAATACCCTCCGGCAAACATGGCTTCCACAGGCGAGGTGCCCGCCATGCGCATTGTCGACATGCGCGGCCCGGAGGTCAAGGTGGCCTCCTCCTTTGCTGAGCTGGCGGCCAACCTGTCAGGTGAAATCAGGGAAGCACCAAGAAAGTTTTGGGCTTGACATATTAAACATGTTTTTATATGTTTTTAATATGTTTTGAATATCTTGCAATATGTAACTTTGATGATTCATTTTTTTTTGAGGGGTGATGAGAGCAAGTTTGCATCTGCCAGATGTGGGTTGGGTCCAAATTTATTTACATCCAAAGATTGGATGCCTAGTCGTCGACATCCCCAGCCATTGATTCCAGGTGATTCCGTGCGAAGCCTCAAGGAGTTTCGCCACAACACACGTCTCTTGGTGTCGCGCTACGAGGACAAGGTGCGATTGGCAGCGGAGCGCAAGAGGCACTGCGAGAACGTCATCCTTTCGGCCGCCAAGGAGCAGGAGAGGCTCCAGGCGGCAGATAACATCAGTGAAGCTGATGTGAAAGGCTGCAAGGAGAGGGTGCTGGAACTTCGCATTTGGGGATGGGAGGTTGAGCAGAAATTGAAGGAGGGTTGTCAAGTTGCTGCAAATTGGGATGATAGAACAAAGTGATGGGCGGTTTTGACATGTTTTAAAGATGTTTGTTGTATTTTGTTGTTACTTGTCATCCTCCCAAACATAGATGACGATCCCCAATCCATGAGCATATTTTCCAAGTGGCTTTGCCTGAAAAGCAGCCAAAATGAGATGTTGCAGTGGGCAGGATGTTCTGATTGGTGGTTTGGAACATTTTGATTATTTTTCCCATCATATTGGGAATGTCATCATCCCATTTGACTTTCATATTTTTCAGAGGGGTAGCTCAACCACCAACCAGATATAGTTATTAACCATCATTAACCATCATAATAACCATTAATTGGGCATATAACCATCATAATAACCACCAAGCAGTGTTTGGATTCAATGGGCAGAACTTGCAGGGATGGTGAAACATTGTTAAACCACCGAGCCCATAAGGTCTGAAAAATCAGCTCGCAGGTAATGGGGCCCTTTCAAGGGGACGGCTGTAGTAATGTGGCCATGCAAATAGCAGGAATTAACCGTCCAATTTAAGGGTTTCATACATCTCAAGAAGTGGGGTTTATATGGGTTTACCACGTAACATTTCTAGTTCAGCATGGTTTTCATCAAGCCCTTTAGGAGTTGGTGGTGGAAATGGAGTCTTTGAGGGAACGACAGGATGAAGGAAGCATCGGCTTGAGCGAACTGGCCGAGACCTTTCACCGCTTAGCTGCTTGGTGTGAGATCAGTTGGAGGGGGTACGATGAAGATGACCAATGCTAGGCAGGATAGAGCTCAACGGAAACATAAGAAACACGGATGTGGATAAGACTTGGGATCTGACAAGAAAGGCCTGTAGTCTCTTGAAGTTATGTTTCAGAATGTTGTGAACACGTAGAACTTTGAGCCATTTGCACAGATGACCCAGTTCCCTTCAAGTCCCAGTTCCCATCGGCGCAGTGCTCCACGACTTAGATGCCCCAGTCATACAGCCCTTGGGTTCTGCAGCCCCAAGTTTCCATCCCAATTTTCATCGCAATAATCCCAATACCCTCTGGTAATTTAACATAACTATGGAAAATCACCATTTTTAATGGGAAAATCCACTATAAATGGCCATTTTCAATAGCTACGTTAAATTACCAGAGGGTAGTCGTCCTAAAATGCACCAGATGCCCCACTCTCCATGGATCTTCCAGTGACTTTTCACTTACAAATTTTGTCTCGCACCTCTAAGTACGACCCATGAGTACATATCTATATCATTCTATATCTCTGTCTATATCTGTATCTATATCTATATCAATGTATATATATATATATATCCCCATCCCAAAAATGGTTGGTGTTAGATCCCTATCATCTGGAGGAAAGATCGCGACCCAAAGAGTTTCATTTGTTGCAAGCCATCGACGTCGCCTTCGCCTTGGCCCTACCCACGGCCAAGCGGGAACTGTCCACCTGGCAACCCTTCAAAGCCCCGGAGCTGGTGCTGAAAGCCATGGCCAAATGGCAAGTTGGCTGAGTTCCAGGGGGTTCAGAGTGGATTTTTTGACTTTCCATATTCCTTCCATCCGCATTTTTTGGAATGATAATCCTTCATGGTTTTAAGATGCTTTAAGCATATATGTGACTCTCCATCCACGAAAATGTGGCAGAAAAGTGGTCTCACTTGGCATTTTTTCTTTTGTGATTCAGCTCCACCACTCACCGCGTTGCGCGCAGGCAAGACTTGGGCGACAAGGAGCGCTTTTCGGCTCTGCTGGATGCCTCGTTGATTCCCCAGCTCCGCAAGGCGCTGGTTGCATGGGCCCCCAGGGATTTCGAGCCCTGCATTCGATTGATGGAAACCTGCCAGCGGCTGCTGCGGACGGAGGTGGCAGATTCCCTGGTGGCAGAGGTGGGGCTTCAAACATGGGGGATATGAGGAGCCTTTTAACCGCCTTTTTTTGGACATTTTAAGATGGGGGAACTAGTTTTAGCAACCGAACCTTGGGAGTGATACCAGTGATACCCAAAAATGGTTAATTTTATATTAGTGTGTGTGTGTGTATATATATATATTATACGTACACGCATATTTCAACAGGAAAATTGTTTTCGCATAGGATGAACGGTTTTTTTCCCTTACTTTTTCAGACCCAGGTGGTGCTCCCCAGATTAAGATCTGAGATTGAAGTCTGGGATCCGCGCATCGATCAGAGATCAGCGCATTTGTGGTTGCATCCATGGCTGCCCTTGTTGGGACGGAAGATGGAGATGCTTTGGACGCCTATCAGGTTCGCCCCGGTGCTTGTTGTGTTTCTGTACACTAGCACGGCAGAAGAGCTGTTGTGAACGAAGCTAATCTAGACAGCCAGCAATGTTAAAGGTACTTCAAAGACTCTCCATCAAAATCCTTGGCAAGCAATTGCAACCCATGGAAGCAGGATTGACAAGATTCAGGGCGCACCTAGACACTTCAAAGCAGATCAAAACAATAGTCCCCCTTGTCGAAGTATAGATACCAGCATTCTTTTTTGTGCAAGGCTTTGAGAAGCAAGTAAGCATGAAATGTATACATTGCAAACAAGCTCAAACGTGTTTGATTGAAACTATTCACAGCAAGAGCACTGACACCCTGTTCATTAAGGTCACCCGTCCAACCATCCCAAGGAAGTGAACATTTCCAGGAACCACCCAAGATTTGATGGTTATCAACCATGGTTTCCTGATGTTTCCTGTAAGTTGTCAGCCCCAAAAATCCACCTTTCGGGGTTTCACCAAATCTACCATCTCATCCTGGCAGGTTCAAGATCTCCAGTTGCTTGGAAAAGTGGGATCCCAGTGACCCTTCGGCTCATGGTCTTCTAAAACCCTGGCAACAGGCCACATGAAGCTGGAGATTGGGATGGGAACCGGGCCGCAAAGCTGCCGTTCAATGCCATTCAGATGGTAAACCTCAAAGAAACCTTGACAAACCCAAAATGGGAAAGAACTGCGGTAAAAGATGGGAAAAGTACATGACTTTATCATTGGGCTCGCAACTGATGCGATTTATGTCACCAAGAGGATAGAAAGGGCAGCTCGTCACGCAACAAAATCACAACATGTGAAAGTCGTAGAAAGAGATTGTCTACAGGTACTGTAAATTGCCATTTGCGGTTCCATTTCGTAAATTTTCAAGGGACCAAGATCTTTAAAAAAAAACTATGAAACGAACGAGCTGGTGAGATTTCCACATGGCCCATAGCGGCCATAGCGATAGTACCAGGTCTTTGATCCCGCCAATTGGGATCCGCTCATCGAGAAGGTTCTGGGGCGACTGGAACGCTCCTT
>CAMXCT020005688.1:0-11919 GCA_947184155.2 Cladocopium goreaui | reverse complement strand
TGTGTATATATCTCATTATATATGTATATGTGTATGTGTATGTGTATATATCTCATTATATATGTATATGTGTATGTGTATGTGTATATATCTCATATGTATATGTGTATGGGTATGTGTATATATTTCATTATATATGTATATGTGTATGGGTATGTGTATATATTTCATTATATATGGATATGTGTAGGTATGTGTATATCTCTCATTATATATGGATATGTTATGTGTAATGGTGTAAGACTCATAGTATATGGTCTGGGTATGTGTATATCTGTTCATTATTATGTATGTGTATGGGTTGTTTATTTATTTCAGTATATATGTATATGGTGTATGCGGGATGGTGTATATATATCATATATATGTCTAGTGTGGCTGTGTATGTGTTATATATTCCTTCCTATGTATATGTGTTATTGTGTATGTGTATAATCTCAAGAATGTAATGTGTATGTGTAGTGTATATATCTGCATCATATATGTAATGTGGATGGGTAGTGATCTATATCATTATAGTATGTGTATGTGTCGTGTTATGTGTATATATATAATTATATATGTATATGTGTATGTGTATATATCTCATTATATATGTATATGTGTATGTGTATGTGTATATATCTCATTATATATGTATATGTGTATGGGTATGTGTATATATCTCATTATATATTTATATGTGTATGTGTATGTGTATATATCTCATTATATATGTATATGTGTATGTGTATGTGTATATATCTCATATGTATATGTGTATGGGTATGTGTATATATTTCATTATATATGTATATGTGTATGGGTATGTGTATATATTTCATTATATATGTATATGTGTATGGGTATGTGTATATATCTCATTATATATGTATATGTGTATGTGTATGTGTATATATCTCATTATATATGTATATGTGTATGGGTATGTGTATATATCTCATTATATATGTATATGTGTATGTGTATGTGTATATATCTCATTATATATGTATATGTGTATGTGTATGTGTATATATGTATACACATATGATAGTGGATATCTAAAACATATCTTGATTTTGACACATACCCAGTCCATGCGATGGTGTGGTGGAATTATCAACCATGTGAGAAAAAATGAGTGATTCTTTAGTAACTAAGGATTTGAGTCTTGAGTTCAACGTACATCTAGTCCTAGTCTCATCTAAGTGTAGGTGCATCCCCAAACTCATTGGATTTGGGGACACTAACATCCACCCAAACACACAATGGTTGGGTGTAAGTCATGAAACCTTGGATTCAGCAATATATAATACATACATGTGTATATATATATATACAATTGCTGGAAAACTCAGCAATGCTCAGCAATTCGACAAAAAATCTTTTTCCAAACGCGAGAGATGCAGATCCGTAGATTCTGAAAATCATGAGATCCATGATTTCCATGACTGGACTGACGTTGTGCACACTGGTCTTAGCAATTTCCACCTTGCAGGGCTTGGGAAGCCCTGAGGATTTCATGGGAGAATTATGGTCCCAGATTTTTCGAACAGTTTTCGACATCCGAAGTCACCAAGTCACACGAAGTCACAGGAGTTGGAGAAGCTGAAGAGAGAATCTGAAGCACAGGAGAAACAGGTCACGGACCTGGGGTGTAGTTTTTATGCTTTTTTGGAGGCTTCGGCTGATAGTACTATCAAATCTTTCGAACTTTAGATATCTACCTTTACTACATTGAAGTACCAGTAGAATCCAGTAGATACATCTGTGGAAGATGATTCATCCAGCAGCTTCTAATGGCCGAAACCACCCATAAAATGTGGATGCTTGAGAAGACCCCTTCCCATTTCTGTCATTCATCCGTTCCGAAGTGTTCCGAACTGGCCAGAAATTCCAATCCAGTGAAAGTCCACCATGAAACCTCCATGAAACCTGGTGGAAACCCCGCAGAATTTCCCGAAAAACTGATGTTCAGAGTCTCCAATGCAACTCACTTCAGAATGGGTCGACACTCGATTTTCAGAGTGTGGCAACCACCAGGAAAATATGGGGTTATCTGAAAAACAGGCAAAGCCCCAAATTTGAGGCTTAGCATCACTTTCCACATTAAAACAACCATTGATTTTCAGATCTTGATGGTGTTTACCGCCCCACTTTCAGGTCACAGACTTGCTCCACGAACGGGACATCCTGGGGAAGGTGGGCCATGATCTTTTAGAAGCCAAGGGTAGGGTGACCATTCGCCATAGCCATATAGGCCATAACAGATGTATTTCAGTCTGAGGTCATTTTGTATATGAGCCATACCTTAGGTTTTTATACATGGAGGGGGATATATATATAATATGTATATATATATACATACATTGCAAGTTTGGTAAGACATCTGTAAGGTGATGAATAATGAGGTCTTGATCTTTTCAAAGATGTTTGTGATTGTTTTCCCATGAAGCATGGGCTAATACCAGCAGCAAAGAGCAGCTCCATAGAGCCACTAGATGCGTTTGTGATGACCAAGAACCTACCAATTAATACAGGGTTGGGTTGCATAATGTTAGATATTAATTGAAAAAATCTAGTTTTTTTTTTGACTATGGACGATGAGATTCCCTCTTCACCAACCAGCTTTTTTCCGTGTCGAGGCGTTGATGAAGGGCGATGAATGCTCAAAGCAACAAGTGGAACTGGTGGATCTTCACAAAGGACAAGCGCAGACCTTGTCCAAGGACCAGATGCCCTGGGAATCGGAGGGAGCGGAATTTTCTTGTTGTCGAGAGATAAATAAATAAATAAATAAATGAATTTTCTTGTTGTCGAGAGATAAATAAATAAATAAATAAATATATATATATATAAATAAATATATATATATATATATTATAGATATGATATACATGAATACATGTATGATCAACACATGTATATTACACATAAATATTTATATATATATACACATCATATAACACCGATTCCTACTGACATATGGGGGAGTGGAACAAATGGCTCAGACATCTTTTCGGGTCACATCACAGGCCATATGGCCACCATCGTTCGGACACCAGGACTTGCACCGCTGGAAGTCAGAGCTAGATCTGAAGTGCGGGCACCTGTTTTGATGTGACCCCAAGCTAAAACTGTAGCACCATGATGTAGCTAATCATTTTTGGTAAATCATCATTATGATTGTAGAGGCACCATGATTGTAGAGCCTTCAAATCACTTTTGGTGCACGATGTAGCCACGGAACACATCTGAAATCACACATTTTGAGGCTTCAACGGATGCACGAACTGGATCGACAGAGGGAGAAATATGCAGGAGATCTACAGCAGGCTGCCGGGGGGGTGATGTTGAAGTGCCAGAAGTGGTTTCCTGCATAATTTCCTTTCAACCAACCCAGTGATCAATATTTTTCTGGTGCAGTGTAATGATTGGAGATGCTGTTTTGATGTTGAGATGCAGCGGTTTTTCGCTGGGATTCAAGTTTTTCCTCTCCTCAAACCCGTTGGGTCTCTGCCTGGTATTATGAAATTCCACTTGCCTAAGTTGCAACACCTCAACTAAGTTTAAGGTACGAACAAACACCAATATGAGCTGAGGATGTACAAAATCCATTTTCGTTCAACAGCAACTCTTTCATGGCTTGGGCCCACCAACACTCGCATCCAGTCCATAGATTTTACATGATCAACATGTATCAAGCCCATTATCCCATTGATGTACATCAACCAGCCGGATACTTTTTGTCACCATTATCCCATTGATGTACATCAACCAGTAACTTTTTACATCTTTTTGCCACCATCAACTACCACTTTTTACCACCATCAACTCAGTTGATGAACATAAAATCAATAGTAATTGATGATGGTTTATAAATCCATTCATATATATATAATATATATATAATATATATATATAATATAATATATACACCTATATACCTATATATATATACTATACCTATATATATATCTACATGATATTCATCAACTACCGTGGTTTTTGCCGATTCCGGCCGGCCACCGGCCACCGCAGCTGGAGCACCGGGACCGGGAAATTGTCGTTCCGCCGAGGCCAAGCAACGCTGTGAGGTGGCACAGGAGCAGTTGCGAGGCGCCGCGGTGATGCCAATATCATGGCAATAATGGTAATAGACCAATGGTGATTAACCAATATATCATGGTTATTATCATGGTAATATTAATTGTAATAATACGTATAATATATACATATATACATATATATATATAGATATTGGTTGATGAATATTCGATTAACATAGATTGTTGATATAATTATGTTGATATTTTTAGTGATAAACTGATAAAGCCATGATTGATATTGAATGATAATGTTTTTTCCCCACTAAAATTTAAGTATGTCATCATACTTGGGGTAATTTTTGTCGCACTTTTCAGACAAATCTGATGGATGGTGATTTTGCCAAAAGAATAGATTTAACCAGCAGAAACAAAACAGTTGGACTGGATGGCAGAACACCAAAGTTTGACTGGTGCAGTTTTGCCCCATGAATTTTGTCAGTGGGTGCCCCATTGCATGGTTTAGGGGAGCTAGATCTGAATGGCATGATGGAAGTCCCATACTAATAGCCCTACCGGCGTTCCCACCTTCAGTCGCAGGTCGTGAGTCAGAAATGGCGCGACTGAAGCGAAGTATCGCCGACGTCCGCGCCAAATGGGCTCAGCAGAAGAACCTCTACGAGGAGCCGCGAGTCGGCTGAACTGCAGTATAGCCAGCCTCAATACAGATTTTTTGCATATGGACGAAGATATCGAAGATGTAAATTCTACAGGTCTGGGATATCGGTTCCAATTTTCACCATCAATATTAGCACATCACCCGCTCCAGAGGCAGTTCGAACGGATAAGAACCTCTACTCCAAAAACCTGGTGGAGTCGCTGGAAGAGATTAATGAGATGAGAAAAAAGTTCAAGGCCTGGGCAGTCGAAAATAGGTGATGAACATATACTACAGATGATTAAACATGGATGTTTATGTCTTGTTTAATGGCTTGGTTGAAGACTCAACACATGACTGCAATTTTGATTTCACGGAGAGCCCCTCGAACTATTGGTGTTTTAGTTCCACGTTGTTTCGATGCGTTTCTTTGCAATGGTGGCTCAGGTGATGTGCCACCAGATCGAACAGTTGAAGGAGGAAATCAAAGAAAAAGACGTTCGAATGATTGAGGCAGATGGGAACTTCGCGGAGAAGCAGGGTGGATCTTTTTATGATAAGGGGTATTACACTTTCCATCACTTTACAAAAGTTGCTGATTTTCTCCAACCTGATGCATGTATCCAAATATCAGTGAAAATACCTGGAGCATTTCGCAGTTGCAAATATGATTTCCTTGCTCTGTCGTGCTCCGTCGTGCTCTGTACCTTCAGGATCACTCGAAACACGTGCAGATCAGCAAGGACTGTCAAATTGGGTCAGATTGGGGGATCGATTGATATCAGGTTGGTGGTTTGGAACATGAATTTTATTTCTCCATATATTGAGAATTTCATCATCCCAACTGACGAACTCATATTTTTCAGAAGGGTGGCTCAACCACCAACCAGATATTGATTGATGGCTTGATGCCGGTCACGCTTAGGAGACGGAGAAGACCAAACACTCCGTGGAGAACCAAGAGAAGCAGCTGACCAAAGCACAACAGGCACTCGATGGCCGATCTTGGACGTTGAATGTGGTGTTTTCCATAGGGATGTGGGGTGTTTCTGGACGTTCGTTAAACATGGAGAATCTCATGGGTTTTGGGAGCCAGGTTGTTGAGCAACAACAAGCTGACATCAAAAAGCTGGAGGCTTCCAGCCCGGAGATGGAATGAGGGAAGGGTTTTACTGCATCTTGAGGCCAATGCTTTGCAGGAAGATCATGAAGATTGGTGTGTTTATAGTGACTTTCTAAGATGTGTGGGTCCCATTGTTCCTGAGGAAACATTGAAGATATTGACCTCATGGTGAGAAATCGCAATTCCGAAATGTGGACCATTTTCCTAGCCTCAGGAGAGTTTCAAATCTAAGATTTTCGGATCCCCTTTGTTTTGCAGCCCTCCAAATTTTGAACAAGGTCATTTTGGGGTAGTACCAGCCCTGGTTCAAACACCGGCTGTTCATTTTCGGGAGGTCTGAGGTGATTATCTATGATTTCACCCAGTAGGAAAATAGGTATAGAAACCAGGATGACATCGTGGATTGCAAGTGTTATAACGACATTGTTGGTTGGTTTCAACTAGATTAACTATAGATGTTTTTGCAGCCTAGCCACCCTCAAGAATGGCTTTATACACCCAATTAAACCACATTGAGAGAAACTGGTAAATCCATAAGATGGAGCATGCACCAACAAAAACGGGGAAAATTCATCCAGCAAAAAGTGAAATACACAGCACCAACTTTCAGGATTGCCATAAGTTTCCCTGGACTCCACTGATCGCTAGGGGGGGGTCCTCCAACAATGCCTGACTTCAGGGTGCATGAAAACATCGACTTCAGCCAAATTTCACCATGTGATTGATGACTGGCCAGAGATGACCTGTCAAAAAAAAGGATCCACTGGCACCAATTTTCTGTCTCATAGGAGGCTATTCTCAGCAATTCATCCCGGGATTTCTGTGCAGAATTTCAACACACAAACATCTATTTTTTTTGGGGGGTTTTGTGAGTTTAAAATTGGACATGGATTTACCCTCTGGTAAACTAACATAGCTATGGAAAATCACCATGTTTAATGGGAAAACTCACTATAAATGGTCATTTTCAATAGCTATGTTGACATAACCAGAGGGTATCCCTTTTTTTCACACCGCCGAAAGGGGGAGAAACATCCGAGGCCACCATCCAAGAAGCGGAGACGGAACGCCAGAACCAGCGCAAGGAGTTCGAGGCCGTGACCTCTGAACGGAACATCTTGGGGAAGCAGCTGATCCGACGCAATGAGGCGCTTGGGGTTGGCTGGGTGTGTTTTTTTCAGAGAAAAATGGGAATGATGAGGAAGAAATCGCACTTCTTTGAGGTGAATCTGTGATTGTTGAGGCTTCTTTGAAGTGTGTAATCAGTCCAGAAGCCGAAACCATGTGGTTTTGAAGCTGCCAGATCCTGACACCTGCATGGTCAGCCCGGGCAGGAGCTTTCATTGATCTATGAGAAGATCAAGATCCAGGCGCGCTGTGACAACCACCAGGTTGGCACCTGCGAATCCAAAGATCACAGGAACGCAAGATTCCCCATGATTTTGCAGGAAAGCACCTTGTCAAAGGGCGAGGCCGGGCCCCCCGAAAATCCTGGACCTCCAAAATGAGCTTTGAAGGACTTTGTGTTATTCATGGAAGAAAGACATCTTTTTTACCAGTAAAAAGTAAAAAAACATTTTTTACCAGTAAAAAGTAGAAACAAACAATGAGGATTTTCATGGATTTTCTCCAGTCCTCAAGTAACTACTTGATTTCTGGGCAGTGTTCTGGATGATCATGGTGGATACATGTCTTCACCCACAGGACCCCGATTATGACCGATGAAACTCGCAAAGTTGTGGTGGACTGCATGGACTACATGACTATGTGACCATATCTGCTAGTTTCCATGGTCTGCAGCCAATTTTTGGCTTTGGAAGTGGGTCCGTTTCTTCGAGACCACCCTGGTATACCCCGGTGTGCATTCGCTTGCTTGTGTTCTTGTGTCTCGGAAAAGAAAGAAAATGAGCGACGTCTCCGCAAAGCTTTGGGGAATATCCGATTATCATTGTTGGTGAGTTGTTGGTGGCATGTTCTGAGGGAGAAACGCTGTGAGACCCACAGTTCCCCAAATGAACACGTCCGCAGGCGCAGTACAAGAAACTCTTGGATGGTCTGCATGGACAGCGGGGCGATATCGGCGAGTCGGGGCGCCCCATTAGGGGCGATGATTTTAGAGTTCCTGGGGGAAAATTTCTGCACATCGATGATGGATGATGATGGATGATGGATGATGATGGATGATGATGGATGATGGATGCAATCGCATTTGGTCCATTGAGATCTATTGAGTCTATTGAGTCTATTGAACTGGCCCACGTTGTTCATTCGACATTGTTGAGGCTGAAGCGCGACTTGTACATTGCACGGCAGCAGGCAAGTCGACAACTGTCCACTGGGATGATGGCAAGTCGACAACTGGGTCCTGTGACTGGAGCCACCAGAAATCCAGGATGGAAACAAGCGAAATGACACTCCTTAGGCCCTTAGGCTTTGTGAGATCGTCATAGGTTTGTTGAACATATCCATGATCGATATGATCGGCTTATATCGGCTTTCAGCCTTTCAATTTTCCTGTGAAATCGTGTTGGTGGATTCCATCTCCCCAGTTTGTGCTGGCCAGAAAACCATGCCCCAAAAACCATACCCCTAAGGCCGGAAAACGTTTGTTTATTTTTGCTGATCTCTTGAAATTGGATGAAGGGTAAATTCACGGGAACTCCTCATGTTCAATTGTAAAAACCATGGTTTCTTGTTAAATCGTCCTCACACTAATCCATTGACCAACCACATATCCCGATTCCTGAGAGTTTAAATCATCATTTTTGATGGTTTTTGTTGACAGTTTTTCATGGTTTTTGATTGTTTTTGTTGACAGTTTTTCATCATTTTTGATGGTTTTTGTTAAGATGTTTGAGTTTTGTTGTGTTGGGTGCTCAACGTTGGCGAGGCGGAATCCGCTGGAAGCCTTGAGAAAGAGGTCTACCACTTACAGCGGGAACTGCTGCAGGAGCGAACCAAGGCCACATTTGGGAAATGGGGCAGCTTCACCAAGAAATGGTGGATGAATTTGGGGATGAACATTGGATATATCATTGACCTATACATTATACATATATATATAGATACATATACATACACATATATAGCATTTATGTATACATACACATATATACATACATATATATAGGGGATATGCGTATATAGATTGTATATCATTGAATGCATCTTCCCATATCGTTGTTTGGTTATGTTTATAATATGTTTATTAGGGATTTGATTCACCAACAAACGGGGAATAACGGGGGATCAGTCTCAGATACCACCGGAGCGGTCAGAATGGACTGGTCGGAGACGTTCCCATGAAACCTGGTTGAAAATATTCTGTAAATCAAATTCTCTGTGGTCCCCCCAACCAAGCATTTCATTTAGTTTGGCATTTTTTTTGGCGATTCTTGGATTTTGTGTACATGTAGTGAACATCTACAACCCTTACAGATCCTTACAGGAATATACAACTCTTACAGTGAAGATCGTAGAAGATCAATATTTCGTGTGTGTAGATCGCCCCAAGATCCCAGGTGCGCGCTCTGTCCGAAGAGTTGGAGAATCCCATGAACGTTCACCGCTGGAGGAAATTGGAGGGTTCTGATCCGGCCATGTACGAATTGATTCAGAAGGCTGGAAGTGCAGAATGGCTTCACAGATTGGACTTTTGGTGGCAGAATTTGTGGTGTTACCTGGTGAGTTGAGGACGTGATTGGAGTCGTTGAACCTGAACTGGTTGAACTGGTTTCGTATCTAACTGAAATTGCCTAGATTTCACCGTTTTTTTTGTCAATTGTTGGGACATTTCAGGTAATGTCACCTCAGGCCTGGTTTACTGCGGGGGGTCCCATAGTACTGGCATCTAACATCACCCTAAAGGCGGACCAACCCCTTGAAACCAGCTGACCGGCGATGAACATCGCAGGTCCGGAGCTTGCAAAAGCGGCTCATCGCTAAGACGGAGGAGGTCGTGGTGAAAGAGCTTTGGCCATAGCATATATTTTTTTAATGTCACGGTTCACCATGGGGGATGGGTGTCACCAAGAAAGTTAAAGGGAGGTATAAACGTAAGTAAATCAATAACGCACACAATACATATATATATAGATACATATATTATATAATATATACATATGCACAATGGGGATAGAACGGGATACATCACCAGATGATTTGTGGATTTGTGAAACAACGAGCCATGGGTGATGAAGCATCATGGCCATGGGCAGAAACTCAAGGATCCTCCGATGACACGAACAGATTGAATAGATACCTCATAATAGTTCCAATCAAGAATCAATCACGAACTAGTCAGCTAGACTTTCTTAAAAACTTACTCAGCTCTCTTATAAAGTTGGCAACGCCTCTAGGTTTCTTCAGGCAAAAAAAAAATCTCTCTCTCTCTATAGTCATTGCGGTGGTCTTCTCTTACTTTCTCCGTGTCTTCTTTCTGGAATTCCAGATCATACTGTATCTCTATTGTTAGGTAGTATTTTTTTTTTACTCTTCTTTGTGTCTTTTCTGGTACCCTCCGGTAATTTTACAGTGCTGTGGAACATGGCCCACTGCGTTCGATACTGATTGTTTGCTAAATGATATGCTCCATAGCATGTTCCTTGTTCCATGGCATCACATCTACATGTTGAAGATGGTCGTTTTTCTTTAAACAACATCATTGCATTATCAATAAACCCTGACATAAATAACTCCGACAGCAATACCAAATACTACTCTGATCTGATCATAATATAGCAACTGAAAGTTTTGGGTAAAACATGTAGAACCACCTGTAGACAAAGTCATCAGAACCAAGGATGACATGTTGAACATGATGCAAACAATAGCAACCAAGGCACACACACACACACATATCAGCCCCAGAAGCTCCCAGCATGACATTTTTTTTTGGGACAGCCGGGACAGCACCTACTGTGGATTTGCTGAGGACATCGAAATCCAAGAGAAGGACAAACTCCACAAGGCGTGCAGAAAGAGACCTCTGCAACGAATGGTTCCTGATTGAATATCCCGCTATGAAACGCGGACTGCACAAGATGTAGATGTTGAGTCCCCACAAGACCACAACTTGAGTCTTCCGATTATGAATATTATCAATATTCAAAATTCAAAGCTAGTATGTGCGCGTTTGCATCAGTTTGTGTTGCATGAAACATCGAGCAACGTCACCAATTGCATATGACCTTTGAGAGTCCAAGTTTCTGCGATCAGCTGGGTCCACTTTTCTCAGCTTAATACCATGCTTGGACAATTTTCCACAAATTGACAATGTTGGTACATACAAAATAATTATCTTTTTCTCTAAGTGTATGCATACACACACATATACATACATATATATATATATACATATTTGCATATATTTGTATATATATATATATTTATACATATACATGTATACACACATATACATGTATACACACATATACATGTATACATATATATACATACATATATATATATATATGCATGTGCATATATATATATATCATTCATGTATAGATATTAGACACGCATATAGGCTATATACATATATGTATAAATCTTTACATATTTGCATATTTTCTACCAGTTTACCAGGTCTTGATATTTAGAATGAGTTTCTTCTTCACCAGGTTACCCTATCCTGGGGGAACCCGGGGGAAGCTGCGTAGGAGTTGAACGGCATCTTGGAGAAGCAGCCAGGGCCCGAAGTCTTGGAACAATTAGAGCAGTACCAGGACCTCCGGCTACGGCTTGGGAGATCTATAGGAGCCTTGGAAAGCGGGGATTGATCAACCTATCTGTATAGATATGTATAGATTGTATAGCGTACATATATATATATATACATATATATAGATGGATATACTTATATATATATACATATGTATATAGAGATACATATGTTTATATCTATTTATGTGCATATGTATATATATATATGTATATTTGTATAGACATATATACCAAGGGTGCATTTGTCTTCTCATATGTAACCTTGAAATGTACATACGCATACGTTTAGTCTTAGAACCCAAGTGATCGGATATTTTTTTGGGCGCTTTTTTGGGAGCAGATCTCCTGACGCGCTGATGGTTGTGTCATGAGGAGACCTATGCGGC
>CAMXCT020005687.1:0-7500 GCA_947184155.2 Cladocopium goreaui | reverse complement strand
GGTGGCAAAAGGCAGCAGCAGCCAGACATCAAAGTTGAGGAAGCAAAAGTGGCTTTTGAGGGACAGTCCACGATGCGCCATGATTACCAAGCACCCCCTTTGGAGAAGCTGCTTCAGTTCTTAGGGCAACCAGCTTGTGATGAAATGGCTCCGCCAATTCCTTTTGAGGGAGAATCATCCATGAAGGCTCACTATGCGGCTCCTTCAACGGAGGCAGTGCTAGCTGCAAGCAGCGCAAGTCTGAGACATGCAGACTTGCAGGCTTCAAGCCAGCAGACAGCTCGCTTTGAGGGTCAGTCTACTATGCACCAGGATTTCCAAACGCCACCATCAGTGGCCTTGAACCAGCCCCAGCCAGCTGCAGCAACAACAGCAGTGAGTCCAATCCGGTTTGAAGGTGAGTCATCCATGAAGGCTCACTACCAAGCCCCATCTGAGGAAGCGTTGATAGCAGCGACAGGTGGCATAAGGCAGCAGCAGCCAGACATCAAAGTTGAGGAAGCAAAAGTTGCTTTGGAAGGACAGTCCACGATGCGCCATGATTACCAAGCACCCCCTTTGGAGAAGCTGTTTCAGTTCTTAGGGCGACCAGTTTGTGATGAAATGGCTCCGCCAATTCCTTTCGAGGGAGAATCATCCATGAAGGCTCACTATGCGGCTCCTTCAACGGAGGCAGTGCTAGCTGCCAGCAGCGCAAGTCTGAGACATGCAGACTCACAGGCTGCAAGTCAGCAGACAGCTCGCTTTGAGGGTCAGTCCACTACGCACCAGGATTTCCAAACAACATGCGTAGGGCTAGAGCCAAACCCTAGTGGATCACCACCTGCACTGGCGCTTGCTCATTTTGAAGGAGGGTCAACAGCACATCATGACTACGGAGTGCCACCATTGGAGGACTTGCGGCAATTGATTTCAGGCACAAGTTCTGGGAGTCGTGAAAGGAAGCTTCCACAAACAACTTTTGAAGGAGAGTCGTCTATGAGAGCTCACTACCGTGCTCCATCAGCAGATGCACTAAAAGAAGCAAGTCGAAGTCCGTACCAAGGGCGAAGAAGCAGTTCAGCACATGCAGATAGGTCTTCAGTCAAGTTTGAAGCTTCCTCGACCAGTCGCATGGACTACAGGGCACCACCACTGGAATTTTGGCAGCGTGAGCGGCTAGACAAAGATGCAACTGCGAGTGGGCCACCTGCACCAGTCACTGGTCCCTTCGAAGGGGAGTCGTCCATGAAGGCACACTATCAAGCACCGCCACCGGAGTCTTTGAGGATTACACCTCCGGTTGAGCCATTTTCGAGAGAGCCTGCAACAGCATTTGCTCGTTTTGAAGGAGGGTCAACGGCACATCATGACTACGGAGTGCCACCATTGGAGGACTTGCGGCAATTGATTTCAGGCACAAGTTCTGGGAGTCGTGAAAGGAAGCTTCCACAAACAACTTTTGAAGGAGAGTCGTCTATGAGAGCTCACTACCGTGCTCCATCAGCAGATGCACTAAAAGAAGCAAGTCGAAGTCCGTACCAAGGGCGAAGAAGCAGTTCAGCACATGCAGATAGGTCTTCAGTCAAGTTTGAAGCTTCCTTGACCAGTCGCATGGACTACAGGGCACCACCACTGGAATTTTGGCAGCGTGAGCGGCTAGACAAAGATGCAACTGCGAGTGGGCCACCTGCACCAGTCACTGGTCCCTTCGAAGGGGAGTCGTCCATGAAGGCACACTATCAAGCACCGCCACCGGAGTCTTTGAGGATTACACCTCCGGTTGAGCCATTTTCGAGAGAGCCTGCAACAGCATTTGCTCGTTTTGAAGGAGGGTCAACGGCACATCATGACTACGGAGTGCCACCATTGGAGGACTTGCGGCAATTGATTTCAGGCACAAGTTCTGGGAGTCGTGAAAGGAAGCTTCCACAAACAACTTTTGAAGGAGAGTCGTCTATGAGAGCTCACTACCGTGCTCCATCAGCAGATGCACTAAAAGAAGCAAGTCGAAGTCCGTACCAAGGGCGAAGAAGCAGTTCAGCACATGCAGATAGGTCTTCAGTCAAGTTTGAAGCTTCCTCGACCAGTCGCATGGACTACAGGGCACCACCACTGGAATTTTGGCAGCGTGAGCGGCTAGACAAAGATGCAACTGCGAGTGGGCCACCTGCACCAGTCACTGGTCCCTTCGAAGGGGAGTCGTCCAGGAAGGCATGGTGCAATGGTGCACCCTTTTCTGGCTCAGGTCCATTTGATTGCATTGATCCCTTGTGGCGGTCCGAGCATTCACGGCCAGAGATGTCAGAGTCTTCGAAGGTTGATGCTGAGACGGAGCAGTTTTCCATGAGACATTTTCCTGCTTGGGCCGTTGTCCCTAGATCTTTCAGGGAGGCTGAGGAAGCCAGCCAAATGCCTCAGATGTCACAACCGCCACAAGGGCAGACCGTGGACACTGCAGATAGGTTTGGAGAGGTTGCAGGCAATCATGCTTCGGATGAGTACGATGTTGGCCCAAGTGCGGAAGGGCCGAAGGCAAGCCGGTACCAGCCTCGTCAAGCTAGGCAGGAGAAGCAAGTTGGAACGTTGGATGCTCAGTTTTCAGCCCACAAGTACTGGCTTCGAGATGTCCTGCAGATTCCTGCAGACTGAATGTCTCTTTGAAACGATGCTCCAGTTTTGATTCAACCTTCCCGAACACCGATTTCAAACAATTGCGCATACGTATCTAATAGTTCCTCATGGCGATCTCGTGTGCATCTACAATCCATTCTTACACACAGCCACGCGCACACACACACAACACAATGCTAATCTAATCAGTACTACTACTACTACTCACAGATATAAATGATACCTACAGTAGAGTCTGATGGTGTCTGGTTTATATATATATATACATAATTAGATATAATTACCATAATTTACACGATTAATTGCATACACCTGTTATATATATATATATTACATATTTTTTATATGCATACACGTCGCGAGGAGATACGAGGAGGACACTCTGAGAGTGTGAAGGAAACTGTGAAAGGAGTCAATACGTGTGAATGAATTCTGTTGGGTATTGCCATTGCGGCATTGGATAAAAGATGTGAAAAGGACCTCCGATGACATGTTTTGGGCAGGGCTGCGAAAGAGCAGTGGTCCCAAATGTGCAAGGGAAGGAAATCAAACATACACTACTCCTCGTGCATTCCTCGTGTGACTCATGTTGGTGTGTCAGGCCACGAACAGGTTTGAGTCTCAGGAAATCATTTGGCCACAGCACCTGAGGGAATCGCAGAAACCACAGACCTGACATCAGACGACATCACAGGTCGCCCATCTTCGGCTCAGCCAGCTGCGCGAAAGCAAGCTGCACCGCGGCCAGGCAGCTTCCGCTTTCGCTATACCCTCCAAAACTGCCTTATCTTCATGCAGTGAAACCTTTGAAAAGATATGTGATATGGATGATACAGATGTAATCATGCAGAGTGGTCATGAGTCACATTTAAGAAACCATACAGTAATAATCTCACGCCATGACATACTATATTTTTGAATCTTGTTTGGATGTGTTGATTTTGGAGCGATGGGTGCATAGAGTTGAGACGTGGCACCGAATGCCCGTGCATATCCGGAAAGCCAGCCAGCCTGAGTGGACTCCCCTCGCAGGAGCACAATTGCCAAAGTCAGCAGCGAGGTTCACATGTGGCAAACATGGCAAATTGCTGACTTTGTAAATCGGGCATAATTGGGCAACATGGAATTGACTACTCAATGAACGTGGCAAGATGCGAAAGCAACCAAACAATCCAAGCGCTCAAAGCCGACTTTCTGCACTTTTTGCGGCCAGGGGATCAGCCTCTCGTAGTGCCAGTGGTCGACGAGTTGGGCACTGAGTGATATATGAAGTCACCCTAATTTTTGGGAATTAGTTGGCTGTACATTTCAACAGATTGATTTGGCAAACCGGCAAACCGGCCTAGGTGCAGATCCTTAGAACTCCACCAAAGCATTTGGCAGAGGTGCCGCCTCAAGCAGACTTTGAAAGTTTGCCACGCCACCATCATATGACTTTGATACGACTTTGATATGTTTCGAAAGACAGTTGACGAGATTCCAGAGTGAAAGATGGTGAAGGTTGAATTAGGAGCAGAGCAGTACAAAAAGATCAAGATTTAATCAATTGAATTCAATTGAGCCATACTGCGAGACAACTATTGCATGATAGCCGTCAGGATGCTACGAAAAGCTCCAGCCCAGGGGAGGATGGCATGTCCAGCGTGTCAGAGGCACGTGTACTGTACAGAAAAAGGCAGTGGATATCAGTGGATACAATGCTCAGACACGACCGTACTTGCTACATGTTACAGTACTACAAAATCACATAGATACTGTAGTACATTTATGTGCCTTTGTAGTACTGTACCCAAGCAAATTGGAGTTTTTTTCTCCAGGCACCACAGGCTGCACCAGCAGCCACATCTGTCAGTGGAGCAGCTGGATTGCCGTCCAGTGTAGTGGGAAGACCAATGAGGTGCCCTAGAGAAACAGGTGATGACGGACCTGACAGTTGCATCGGTTGCATGATGCTGCATGGAGAAGATTGCCTGCTCATAGTTTTCAGGACCAAACTCATGCGCTGTTTAGTTGACACTGCCGCATCAAAATGCACAGGACATCTAACAGTGCCGAAGCGAATACAGCAACCACAGCGTTTTTTCCGGATGTAGACTACCTCCGATCCTTTTGTTGGTCAATTCGTGACAGGAAGGTCCTGCCACTTGGACCCATTTGGATGTGAAATTACATGAAAAACAACATCATGTCACGCCAGGCGACGATCCTTGAAACAGGTCCAGGCAGCTGGTTCAGGCCTGGAACTCCCAGGTGAGGCCTCGCAAAGGTGAGGCATATAGTATGATAGGACCATATGATTGATAGTATGGGAATGTATTATGGGAATGTATGGGATATATGATATATGAATAATAATATATAATATTATATTTGTATGGGATGATATGGGCAGATCAGGGAAGTGCTGAAACCTTTGAACATAGGGAGACTCCAGGGACATGGGAAAAGTGGAATGAATGAAATTGTGAGGAAACGAATCCAACATGAATCCAATATTCCAATATATTCCAAACTCTGCTGCCAGGAGAGAAGGTGCAGCACAGCAACGTACCAAGGAGTCCTTGATCTGAGTGTGAGTGGGTACGTGTGGCAAGTCTGCTTGTATAAACGTATGTCAACTTTTTCTGTCCAAGAAGAATTGGGTACTACACCCTGGCATGACAACTCACGTAAAACTTCTTATTTCTGCGATTTATACATCGAGATCTCATCAAAGCAAGATCTTATTTCATGGCCTAATTTCAACAGTCAAGTTGCTGGACGGCGTTTGCTTACGTCAAGAAAAACATCATTGTCACCAGAGAACTTTTCCCCTTGTGCCAGGATGGAAGATCCTACCCCTCAGCAGACGGCAAGCCACTGGCTCAGCTTTGTCTAACCACAAGTGACGAGCATTTTGAAGCCCCAAAAATACTGGAGACCAAAAGGATTGAAAGAGACTGAATGTGTTGCAACACTTTGATTTCCGAAACCATTGAGAAATGCGACTCTGATGGAACATGACAAGCTCACACGGGCAGCAGGATCCATGGGCAGCATTGCTTAAACATATTTAAACAGCAGACACTTCTTCCAACCATTGCCATTGTGTTACCAACGTCAGCTGCAAACTTCAGGTGTCTGGGCCCAATCCAACACTAAAGTGGCCGGGAGCCTAGTTGGAACGTCCACAGCCGGTAACATGCAGATCCATGCAGAGCAAGTTAAGTTGCACTGTGCGGCGCTGCAGGAGCCAGAGATCTCCACAACAAAGCGAGACTACAAAGCGCCACCACAAGAAGCCTTCGAGCAGGCGGCAGTACTTTCAGCGGGGTTTCCTTTAGTGATAATTTCACGTGGAGTTGTGTTTGTTCACTCATAGCATCTCATAGCTCTCTTTCTCCGCCAATCACGGAAACGGACAGATTGTTATTACTAACCCTTCGCGTGGGAGAATGTAGGAGAGATTAGGAGAGGTACATGAATTAATTACATGTAAATTACATAATGTCAACGGCGGCAGGTTCAAGAATCCAAGATAGTTGCCCCCATCAGGTAGTGATGCGTTCGCCCAGAATAGTTCCTTTGTAGTCCAGGGCATTTCACTATGTTGAGCAAACCTTCGCCCCAAGCACAGGTCTCACAAACTGGGTTGGGGCCAAAGACTCGTGCACCTACAGTGGTGGGCAAGGCGGGGTAAAAGATGTTCAAAGTTGACCCAAGCTGACCAGAGTTCAATCAATTTTGCCAGCCCTTTGCTGCTTGGCTTGGCTGACCTTGCAGGGCAACAGTGAAAGATATGGGTGAGAGACCTCAGAATCATGAACATGCAACAGGATGCTCAGAATGCGCAGGATGCATGAAGGTAAATGAAGGTCCAGGGTGTGGCCGGCTTTGGTACGTTGTGGTCATGCATCCAATGTCCAACAACGTGGACAGCTTTCCTATGGCCATCGGATACAGACTATGACAAACATGACACCTAGGCACTTGAATGTTGATGGACGGTTCACAGCACCCGCTGCTTCAAGCAGGGATCAGCCAGCGTCTTACCCAAGCAAGTGGACAGGGATTATCATTGGGTCCTCCCAGCAGACAGCATAGTTTGCAGACATCACCAAACAGGGAAAGTCTGGGCCTGCAGTTGCGCAATGCAAAGAGACATTTGATCGCATGTCTTGTTTATAAAAGCGCTAGAAGGTACACGGCTCAGCCGCCGAAAGGCAAAGGAGAACCAGGCTCGTTGCTCTCACTTGGATACTTTCCTCAGCTTGCGGGAACTTGAGCAATCACTGTGCTTCATCTATATACCTTCGTTTATCTTCGTTTACAGTTCGGCACCTCCAAAGTTTACCTTTCCTATCCTTTCATAATTTTTGTATTGACTCAAGTGACGCAAATGCAAACGTCACCTTTCTGGAGGAGAAAGGGCACCTCTACGCATAAGCCAATGAATATAATGAATTTCCGTGCTTTCAGTCCTATCTGTATAATTATTTGGCCAAAGTGCTCCGACTGAAAGCAAAAGACATGCTCCAGACATCGGTGATTCTCATTGCTTATATTAATTATACTGGACAAGGCCAGGAGGTACAAAGTTTGCCCCTTGGCTTGGAATCCAACCGAGCAATTGATCAATTGGATGCGCAGCTAATGAAGCGTCACAACGGTCTGATTTCGAAGCAGCACAGTTCAGGTTTAAACCGAGAAGATTTACCCGCAGCTTGACTTTGTTTGTCGCAAAGATGTCTTGCTGATCTGATCTTGACTATGCTGAAGACCATATCTCTCAACCAGTCAGACCTGCCCTTCACTGCATTTGGCTCCTGGCTTCACTCCACATCCTCAGGGCAGCATGGCAAATCGGTGTATTAGAAATTAGATAATTTTGATTAAGTTTGTGTGATT
>CAMXCT020005686.1:0-11959 GCA_947184155.2 Cladocopium goreaui | reverse complement strand
GATACCACCAGTGGAGGCATTGCCGGAAGAAGCTGAGAAGTCAGTCTTGATGGTAAGTAATGCTCTGGCAAAGAACATCGGTGACTGCGCTTCCAAGCTCACCACCTTGACAGAGGACTTGGGTCTGGCTGTGGACAATGTTAGTGACGCCCGCAAAGAGCTTTCGAAAGGATTCAGCGAGCTTCGAGAGCAATTGAAGGCCCAGTCATATGGTACTACTGCCGTGACGGGAGCGGTGTCACACCAGAGTGCCGAGATTGTGAAATTGTTGAAAGCATTCGACAAATTCTCCCATGTTGGGAAGTGGGCCATGTCGGGGAATGAGACGATCGAGAACAATGTCAAAGCTGTTCGGGAAGAGATCAAGACTCAGGGTGAAAGGCTTGAACAGTGTCTTCAGGGCGGTTTTGAGGAAAGCCGACACCTCAAGGAGCTTGTCCGTGTGATGGGGACACCGGAAGGGATCCATATGGACACACCTGAGACGCCTGAGAGGGTGGAGATGGGTGGATTCTTTCCACCGAACCCACCTGTCAATCCTCCTGGCATGGTTGGGCCGACAGGGACAGATGCCGTGCCCGGGGCGGGGTTACCTGGAGGCACTCCACCATCTATGAGAATGTCTGCCGCGCCTGCCAGTGGACCTCCGATGCCGGCGGCACCTGCTAGTGGACATCCATTGCCTGCGGCACCTGCCAGTGGATACCCAATGCATGCGGGACCTGTCAGTGGACACCCAATGCCTGCGGCACCTGCCAGTGGACATCCAATGCCTGCGGGAGTAGGTGCGGGGCTGCCCCCGCCGCCAACGTTACCGGATTCTTTGTTCATGGCTTATTGCCCAGAACGTCCAGGTGAACAGCGTCCCACTGCCCCGATGGGTATTTCAACTCCCAGTCAGAGAACTGGGATAGTCACGAGGGACCCAGGCAGTGGCGTTTTACGAACGCTTTCACCCACTCCTTATCGTGGCGACCAGGTTTCAGCCATTACGGCCCTGTGGGCCCCGAATGGACTCGGCATGCTGAGAGACGGCAAGCAGCAGTACCGCCGTATCTATTAGAAGGACAAGAATGGCTGGAGCATTCTCAGAGGTCCTCTATTGAGTGCTGTGAAAGGGATCCGTTTCCTGTCCTTTGGATGGAGTCCAGGGTCTGTATATCTTGTCAATTCCTGGCAGTTTGTGCAATAGAGAGAATAGTTGGTAATTGGTTTGTCAACCGCTGGCCAGCTCGAGGTTCACTCTGTTTGCACGTGCTCGCTATGATCACTCTGGATCCTTTTGCGCTGCAAAAAGGAGAGAAGGGAAGCAGATCTTGAAAGGGGGCGAGAAGCTTGCATTGTGGAGTTGAGTTGTATCCTGGAAGGATCAGCTCTTGGTAGGAAAGGTCTCATGCATGTATTGCACATGAACATGTATGTGAGTTGTATCCTGGAAGGATCAGCTCTTGGTAGGAAAGGTTTCATGTCTGTGCTGTCCATGGACATGTGTGTGAACTTGTTGTGAGCTTGTGCATCGTGGTTGTTTCGATGTCGATGGTGGCTTGTCTTTAATTCTGTGTTTTTTGTCTGCCGCCATTTTTCCAGATGATGACATGACCAGATTACGCTATGGGATGTGTGTATAGGTAATAAGATAGACTTAAATCTATGAGGATCCCTAGGTTGTTTTCTCCTCTAATATGGTGTCTGATGGAACCCATGGTGAAGATGCTTGTGTTTGTATCAGTTTGTTTTGGTATTTGTTTTCTTTGTTTGACTATGTAATAGATCAGCTTTTATGATGGCCAGAATTCATTTTTGAAGGTTGATGGACTTTATCTCAAAAGGGGGACAAGGTCCAGCCTTGGAGATTTGCCCTGAGCTTAGAGCATCTAGTACCCTGCGTGCCCGAAACTTAAAGCGCTTGGTATCTAGCGTGTCCGAAGCTCAGCACATCTATTATATAGCTTGTTTGAAGCTGAGTTTGCCTGGTGCATCAATGTATTCACGTTCAAGACTAGTGACACCACGAATGTGGATTTTGGACTGTGAGTATTTGAGGCTGATGACAGTTTCGTTTGTCTGACATGTTTATCTTCCATTGGAGGATGCGGATTAGCTGAAACAGTCGGCCTTGTTTTTTGTGTTGACTCCGACAGTGCTTCGTCTGTCTTCGTCTTGGATCTCATGTGTGTGTGTTGTTGGTGTTTTCGTTTGTTCTAGGGAACCACAAACAGCACCGTAGTTGGTCGCGAATTGACGCCATGGTTCCTTCGATCAGTTGATGATCTGGTATTGGAAGATAGGTATCGTTCTGAAGAGATACCTGGTACGATTGATGGATTCTGAATTGATGATTTTCGACTGGCTGAAGATTGATGGAAGTTTTGCTTCTGGAGATATCCCTGGAGTATTGCTGAAATCAGCGATGGCGATGGTTATGGATATGGATCGACTATTTCATTGTGAAGAGCGAAGCATTGGAAAGACAACTGTTTCTAATTTTTGAGAATCATCCAGAATTGGATCAATTCTATCTTGCTTTCAACCGGGCTTCCAAGCTGAAGGTGAACTGAAATCAGTTGAATTCTCAGAGACAGTTATTTCAGAAGAACTTGGAATTCATTGTACTGGTGGATGAAGAACATCTACGAGCACCTCAAACAAGTCCTCGACATTATCTTGAAGATGTACTGCACTGATGGAATGTCAAAGTCCATTGGTGATGACTTGGTATTCACCAATAGACTTTGAAGGTATGGCGAAGTTCATGCTGGATGTGACTTTCGTATGTGTGTACAGAGTAGAATGAATGACATCTCGAAAGGGGGTGTGAAAGTTTGTGTCCCTTGCAGGGTTACAACTTGGCTTTGGTGCGAGCTGCCATTCATTGAGTATTTGGTAGTGGAACTGGACTATGGGAAGATGTCTGCAACAGACTTGAGCAGTTTCGATATTGCTTTGTAGTATTTGAAGCTGCCGGAGTTGCTCTGAGATATCGACCTGTGGGTCTGAGTGAATCTACACGGAGTTCAAGACACTTTACGTACAGTTTGGAGCTTTATTGAGCTTTATGATACTGAGCGAATGCTTCCAGAAGCATTCGATATGCAGTTGAGTCGGGATGATACGATTCCATCGATCTTGGAAGTTCTTTGACCTCTTGGAGGAGTATGAATCTAACTGAGATAGTTTTTGGATCATCCATTTCGATTCTTGACGTTGCTTCGTACATCTAAGATGTTTGTGAAGCCTATTGATTACCTCTTGCGAGTATGCGAGATACTCCGGCATTGTGAGGACAATGCCTACGTATCTTATTCGACCTCTGGGTATTTGATCTGGAAGTCTATTTTGTGACCTTTGTAGCTGTGATTTTTGGCTGACGTTTGGTTATTGCAGTAAGCGAACTACTTTAGCGCTATGACTGCTGATGACTGGATATTAGCTGAGAAGTCGAGCAGAGCATTTGAGTATGTGAGATACTTCGGCATTGTGAGGACAATGCCTACGTATCTTGTTCAACCTCCGGGTACTTGATCTGGAGAGCTGCATTATGATCTTTATGCCTGTGACTTGTTGCTGACTTTTGGTTATGACAGTAAGCGAACTACTTTAGCGCTATGACTGTTTATGACTGGATATTAGCTGAGAAGTCGAGCAGAGTATTCTACTCTCCTCGACGGTTTGGAACTATGAGAAGACATCTCTGTGTGAAGAGCTGTTTTGGAGAAGTCGAGCAGAACATTCTACTCTCCTCTGTAGTTTGGAGCTAGGAGAAGACATCTCTAAGTGAAGAACTGTTTTGGAGATGGAACAGGAGGTTCCATGTTGTTCTGTATTGCAAGAGGATTTTGTATAGGAATTTGAGTGGAACATTTCGTTCTTAACTAGCCGTGTGACTAGTCTAGACGTTTGGTAGAGACTAGTAACACCGGCTAGCTGGTTACTTGCGTTTGGACGAGAACCAGTTTGACTTGAGAACTTTTGGAAATGTTTCTGACGTTTTGTGACTAGGTGATTTGTATGTCATAGCAGTTCGGAATTGTTTCAACAACCTTTGAGGGAAGGTTGTGTATTGGAAACCTGGAATCGAGTTTCCCAGTTGAGACATCGGCTCAAGGGAGTGGTGTCAAGTGTTCCGAAGCGAACTGAACTGCAGTGTCACCTAGGGCACTTGAAACAGTAGCCACACTGGAACATCTTGCTTCTTTCCTTTGTTTGTGGGCTGTGGCCGTGTGCCTGCCCTGGTTCTTGTTGACCTGTTCCGTTGTGTGTGGCGTCTGGAGAGAAAAGAAGGAGTCTGACGTGCACTTAGGAGTCGGGGTGGAACAAGTTCCTTTACTTGACATTGCAGAGAAGTAAGTAACTGCGGAGCCGCAACCACAGTAGGTGTTTGCGTCTGGCGTAGTGATTTAACGAAAGCGTTGATTTGGGTACACACGAGGTGTACTTGGGTTTGCGTTTTTCACAGTTATAAGCCGACAGCTGCAGCTTATGCAAGCGAGTGTTCAACCCCGCCCCACAGAGGACCTCAACACAGATTTCGATGATAAAACTGGTCCCTATCCAAAGAATAGACCGCTACAGAAGATTTTCGCACTGCTGACATAAGCTGCCTTTTTGAATCTCTGCCAAACATTTCATTTAAATCAACAGTTTTTGCTGGAGGAACTTCACGCTTGCAAGCCTACATCAATGCTGTCGAGCTAGCGATCATCGCTAACTCGATTGCATTGGATACAGTTTTGAAAGCAGCATGCACCACAAGAGTACTTTGCAGCTCCCAAAACGAACTACTGAGCGGACTCTGAGTGCGCCCTGAATGCCGTAGCTACTGCTGTCATTCTCACTTTAGATCATGTCTCACCTCCTGTCTTACCTTTTTTCGTTTTTCACCACTCTCGTTGCGACACGGCGTCGTCGTTGTTTGCTTTGAAGTGCCAGGGTGAATGTTATGCCGGAATGGCTGCGTATGGCTCTGCGATCTTGTTCACTGATTATGCCTGCAAGAAGTTCTGTTTGCTGCAATGAGGCACAAGTTGCTTCTCGTGTCCACTGGGTATGCGACAATTTGCAAACGAGAAGAAGATCTTGAGCATCATTGTGACTCTGGAGTTCTTGAGGCAAGTGTGCTAGCTCGTTCGGTTGAGCTGTAGCCATATGTTCAGTCTGCCTTCGAGTAGTAGACGCAGGTGGTCAGCAGGCTGAGCAAAACAGCAACGGGGCGTCATGGCTTGATGTACTTTGACATCGTCCTATGCTACCTATTACTAGGAAAAATTAGTTGAAAAAAAAACAGATGTGGGTGAATATCGTGTCAATTACATTGGGTAATTGAATTAAAACGGAGTAGCGGAGTAGCGCGGAGTAGTAAAGGATTGGTGGAATGTTCCCTGGGTGTTGCTGCATCGCAAATAGCAACATTGGAGCTAGGGAACGGAGACAGCTGATACCACATGTGCGCTTTCAGGTTCCATTTCTGGAGCCGGAAAGTGAATTGAAATCAAGCTTGGCATGTGCGGGCCTCCTCTGTTCCAAATCTTTATGCTGATTGCTTAGTAACCAGTTGTAATTTTTTTTGTTTGCTGCAAGGGTCGGCCTTTGCTGTTGATTTTGCGATTTTGCGGTCTCATTTTTGGTGCCGCCAGACGGTCCCAAAAATGGGACCGTGAAAGTGTTTTTCTTTTGTTCTTTTACTACGCTGTGCATGCGGTCCCAAAAAGGGACCGCCAGTCGGATTGTTGGAACCGTGTTAGGTTCATTTTTTGCAGTTTTTTGTATCAGGGTTGCAACCGCAAAGTTTTGGTTTCAAGGAAACTTTGTGGCTGATGGCGACCGGCAGGGCAACTAGGGAGGCCCTTTTGAGCGAAGCCGGTTTTGAGAAGATTTTCCGGACCCAGAATTGGGTCCGTCGGAGCAAGCTGTTTTGTAGATGATTTTGTTTCTGGTTGGGGCAAGCGGGGTGCATATCGTTTGCTGCTTGAATCCACTTTGAAGTTAGCTTCTTGTTATTTCGTTGCGTCTGGTGGCTTGATTGTTTGCCGCTAAAAGAAGGCCCATCAGCCTTTTGCAGCTCTTAGGTGATTGCTTCAGGTGTTTCTTGCTGTTGCGGAGTTTGTGGGTTTTCGCGCAGGTGGCCGGCTTCCATTTGAATGATTGTATTGAATACTCTACTGCCCCTTGTTGGGCCCCCTTGCCCGTCTAGACTCCTACCGAAATTTTCAGCCCAGGAAGAAGATGAATCATGATCTTTTCAGTCAATCCCGTTATTAATTAATAGTATAAATTTAAAACGGGATGGAGTAGGAATCTGCTTAGGAAAAGATGTGGGAAGGTGAAGTATTGAAGGCTTTCTTACTCCGCCATCGTTTCGATATCGTGTCAATTACATTGGGTAATTGAATTAAAACATAGCACGGAGTAGCGGAGTAGCGCGGAGTAGCGAAGGATTGGTGAATGTTCCCTGGGTGTTGCTGCATCGCAAATAGCAACATTGGAGCTAGGGAACGGAGACAGCTGATACCACATGTGCGCTTTCAGGTTCCATTTCTGGGGCCGGAAAGTCAATTGAAATCAGGCTTCGCATGTGCGGGCCTCCTCTGTCACCTCCACAGTATGGGCAGCCGGGTTGTGGAACACCAGGAGCCTCATCAGGGTTTCTGCTCCTGTGCCACCTATGGGTTTGCCGCCGCGACCTATGCACCAAACGCTGGGTCGACCACCCAGCACGCCAGCTATGCCAAGTGCTCCATCCCAGCCCGCTGCACCCTGAAAGTGTTGGTGAAAGATAGTGGGAATCAACAGGAGATCCCTGTTTCACCTACTGGGTCATGCATTGGATGCCAGGCTGCCCAGAGAGCTACCAGAATGAATTTCATCTCGGCATGGTCCAGATAGCTAGATGCACCGCAGACTTCCACAAGCTTTTATGCGGTATGCATGGTCTCCAGAGAAGAGAGAATGAAATAGCTGAATGGTGTAAAAACTTCAGCAGTGCGAGGCTGTGAATGTGGCTGCCATCTGATGCTGTGAGAGGTAGGAGAATAGGACGTTTTTATGCTCTCGAGGTTGACCTAGTTTGGTCTTTGCCAGGGCCACTTCAATAGCCTTGAGTGCATCAGTGGTTTTTGCATTTGCTTGCATTTTTTTGGTTTGTACACGTTTTTCATTGCATAAGCCGTCCAAGAAACAACAGAAGCTGTCAGTTCTGGGCTGCTTGCAGAAGCTGTGTGGAAACAGTTGCCAGGGTTTTCCAGTTCTGTTTGCAGAAGCCCAAACATCTTGCAGAAGTTGTTCATAGGTTTGTAGGTGTTTTCCAGTTGCAAACTGGATTTTCAGGTCTTGAATGTCAGTTCATGTGATGTTTATTTCATTGTTTTGGGATTTGATGTCAACTGTTTTCACTTGTAACTAGTTGGATGTCACTTGCATGCAGTTGGACACATGTGGACTCATTGGACGATGCTCTGTTTTGAGATGCTTTTTGCAACGTGTTGTACATGTCTTGAACATTGTTGTAAGTAACTCGAACTATGGTATGAAGATGATCCAATGATGTAGCTGCCAAGGGGTCAAAGATGGCACTGCCATATGTGTTTACTCACGAAGTGATAAGCACCTTATTTCAAACATGGAAAAACCAAAAGTTGCCATTTGCAAACTGGAACTTTTTGGTGAAAGCGTGTTGCAGTTTTTGTCAGTTTCTTTTTTCTCAAACTGAAACTGTCTGTTTGGTTGTTTCTCTGAATAGTTCAGTTTTCATTTCATCTCATTCCTCATTTTACACCTCAAGCGGTGGGCGGTGGGTTCCTTCCAGTTTTGGTCCAATGGACCGCGTTTAGCTGGGGGGTGAGCTATGGCAGAGCCCTCTGACACTGCAAGTGTGGCGGAAACGGCATTTGAGCTGTTTGGAGGGCACAGTCTCGATGTAGACGATTCACCAGTTGGAGATGCTGTTTTTCATGAATCTGCCAAACCTGGTTTTATTCAAACAACTTTTGGGCGAGATGTTTTTGACAATTTGGACTTTGCAAGAGCAGTGGATGCTTGCTTTAAAACCTTGGAGTCAAAACCGGTATTGCTGCCTTGGGAGACACGTGCTTGGGGACCCATTTTTCAGCGGAATTTTGACTACATGGATGACCTCAGCATGGGTAGCATTTATCGTCCAATTTTGCCGGGACCTGTGGCAGGGCACTCAGTTCAGAAGAAGATCAAACTGTCACCTCCAGCTGTGTTGACATCAAACTTTGCACGTGCAGTTGTGAAACATCCTGAAGAGACTTGGATGGACAAAAGGGACTCGGAGTTACAAACAGGGTTGAAACGTTGGCTCACATGCATCATGTCTTGGGACCCCATGGAGAAGGTGGTACAGGAACTACGTAGGTGCCCAACCATGCAGATGGTCTGACGTTGCTTCGGGACTACATGGGTACAAAAGCACCTGCAACATTGTACAAGCGAGTCAACAGTCTGGGAATCCTTTTTCAACATGTCAAGCTTCATGAGTTTCCATGTTCTGAAATGCAACTGTATCAGGCATTGTGCGACCTTCGCAGGGCTGGTTGCAAACCCAGCCGCATCAAGGGCATTGTCGAAGCTGTCACTTTTTGCAGATTTGTTTTCAACATTTCCAAGCTTCAAGAATGTGTGAGCAGTAGGAGATGTCTAGGAGTTGCCAGAGGTTTACCGACTGATGCACCTTGTCAAGCTGCTCCATTAACGGTCTTGCAATTGACAGAGCTTCACAGATTGGTGCGAGAATCAGCCGACGTCTGGGATCGAGTTTTTGCAGGGGCTGTACTGTTCTGTGTATACTCACGCAGTCGTTGGATGGATTTTCAACATGGCTCGGAGCTTAAGTTGGAATTCGTTGGGGATGACATTAGGTACATTTCCTGCAAAGTTTCAACACACAAAACCATGCATGCTTCTGCTTTTCGCTTTCGGTTTTTGGAGTTGTGTGCACCTGCGCATGGAGTTGTTGATTCAGACTGGATCGGTTGCTGGATGGACGCCAGGGCATCAGTAGGGATACAGGAGGTACATCCCCCTATGCCTGCGCCTTCAGTGGAAGGGAAACCAACAGTGCGACCTCTTGGAACAGACGAGTGTGGCTCTTGGTTGAGACTCCTTTTACAGATGAACCCAGTCGCATCGCATAATGAAATTAGGATCACATCACATTCATGCAAGTGCACCATCCTTAGCTATGCAGCAAAGCGTGGACTTCCACATGAGGAGCGTTTGGCTTTAGGACACCATGCTCATCAGGGACGCATGGCTGATGTGTATGCCCGAGATGCAGAAGCTAGGTGAGCTTGAGCAGGTGAAACAGCAGTCAGATGAGGCAGGCTGGGAATGCATATCCGTGGCATCAAGTGCGTCTGAACGCCAAGTTTCTGATGTCCAGTCAGAGCATGTGACAACGGATTCATCCTCAGATGAGAGTGAACAGTCAAGTGAACCGCCTGCACCACCTCGTTTGTTTTTGCCTCCAACGCCACCTGAAGGGTATCATTTTTTGCAGCACAGTAAGTCAAAGACTTTACATATAATTCAGGATCACCGTGTCAGAATCCTTGAATGTGGTCGCAAAGTGACCGACGCGTAAACCAGGGACTTTCAGACCAGGTGAGACTCCTCAGTTTGTTCAAACTGCCTGAAGCAGTCGGCAGGTTTGGCCAGGAGTGGATAAAAGTTTTTTCAGGATTTCAGCGGCCGCCCAATTTATTTCTTGCCAAGTCAATCCAATTTCTTGACCATGCATGAATTTGTTTTTCTCGAAAAAACGTCCATTGCACTCAGTATGGTGCAATTGTATCCATTCAGTTGCTGAGCCACGTGGTGCAACCAGTGAGCCGTCCGTGTTGGGTGATTTCAATGTCCCACACTGGGTTCAAGCAACGCAGCCTTTTCCAGTGGCATTACACGAAGGTACCACGTGGTTTCTCCAGTGGTTTTTGCCGTGTTGGGTGAATGCTCTTCTTCCCACACTGAATCATTACAAGTTTTGTCAATTTAAACTGACAGTTACACATGTCAACAATTTCACTTTCGCATGCCTGGCATATGGATTTGTGTTTAAGTAGGTGCGGGGAACCCTTGAAAGCCATGTCATTACTTGATTCTGAAGCGGCCTTCAAAAAGAGGGTCATAGAGATCGGTGATGAAGTTCTTTTTCAGACGCTGGACAATTCAGGTTTGAAGACATTCAGCGGTTTGGCCTTTGCATGCGGGACGCCACAGTCTCAACCAGATGATGCTGCCTTTGGAGCTTTTGCCGCAGGAGTCTTCGGGGTTCCACCCACACTGGGCCAATTGTCTCAGCTGAGGAGGTTGCACTTCGAAGCTTGCACAATAGTTTTCGCGACCTTGAAGAGCAATGTGGCAGGCGATTTGACCGATGGGATTCGAAAGCTGCCGCCAGCTGAAAAGCAGGCCAGGGCGAAGGACCAGCAGACCAGATTAACTGGCGTTACTTTGTCAGGTGAAATGGAACCCAGCTATGCCTTGGTGGACAAGTGCGCTAGCATGAGAGAGACAGGGTCGCTACTATGGATCCACCCATCGCAATGCACCAAACGTGAACAAGAGGTACAGCAAACTTTGAAGGAAAAATCTCAAGTGCTGAAGATTGAGAACATGACGTTGAAAATGGCCGCAGACACTGAAACTTTTGAAGCTGACCATGGCACTGAATTGAAACTCATGTGGTGTTTCCAAAGACGCGGATTGGCATTTGACCAAGCAGCTTTGATTTCTTGGGACAAGCATGAGAGTTGGGTAGCGGCAATGTTTCAAGCTTACTCTGCAGAGCCACCACCTTCATTTGCGAAGGTGACCATGCCTCAGTTGTTGCGAGCCGACAAGGAGTTGTTTACAATCTTAGCAAGGGAAGTGGAATCCATCCAGCCTGATGGTGTGGGAAACCGACCACTGGATGAACATATTACAAGGCTGAAGACAGACCCAAGGGTGACCATGCACTTGTTGCCATTGCCTACAAAGGCGCATTCTGTAGAGGCCTCCAACGCCAGCAAACCAGACGCTGGCAAACCAAAGGCAAAAGTTAGGCCGGGCAAAAGGGCTCGAACAACCACGGAGGTAAAGATGCCGGACGAGTTGAAGGGAGGTCATTCAAAGACAAGTGACAACAAACCCATTTGTTGGGCCTTCAACATGAAAGACGGATGTTCAGCCAAGACCTATGGCAACCCAGTGAGATGTTCAAAAGGAGTCCACATCTGTGCATTTTGCCGGAAGGGTGGACACACCTTTTTGTCATGCCGTCAACGCGGGGGTAACTGACTAGGTGATGAGCAACTTCAACAAGAGGAGTTGGAAAGCCCTCGCCAACAGGATGAGGGCTCGCACGAAACAACAGGGCAAAGTGCGGAACCTTTTCCAAATCTCGATAAAGGCACAGAGTGGAAAGACCTGCTATTTGTCGAGATTTTTGCAGGGACAGCACGGTTAAGCCGAGCTTTCGCCAAACGAGATTTTCGAGTTTCATCTGTGGATCACACCACCAAAAGGTCCACAGGTCTTATCACCGTTTTGGACCTCACGAAAGATGAGGATCTACAATTTTTGCTGGATTTCTTAAAAGCTGAACTCAATGTGCTGGTATATATTCATTTGGCGCCACCCTGCGGCACAGCTTCAGCAGCCAGAGGAATTCCCGTTCCAGGTTGCCCTCAAGAGATGCAGCCTGTGCCCCTTCGTTCAAAAGAATTTCCTGACGGCTTACCGGGGCTCACGGGACTCAATTTGCTGAAGGTGGAAAAAGCCAATGCGCTATATCGAGCTACCGCTGTCATCGTTCAATTCTGCGTTTTGTACGGTATTTTAGTTTCAATTGAAAATCCTTTAAACTCCCTTTTCTGGCTGACAAAGCCAATGGTCGAGCTCTTCGCATAATGTGAAGGTTTTCGAGTCGTCTTCGACAGTTGCATGATGGGAGGGCAAA
>CAMXCT020005685.1:0-11962 GCA_947184155.2 Cladocopium goreaui | reverse complement strand
ATGTATGTATGTATGTATGTATGTAGTTGTATGTAGTTGTATGTACGTATGTTTGCATGTATGCATGTATGCATGTATGTATGTTTGTATGTATGTATGTATGTAATTGTGTGTAATTGTATGTACTTGTATGTAATTGTCTGTAATTGTATGTAATTATATGTATGTGTATGTAATTGTATGTAGTTGTATGTACTTGTATGTAATTGTATGTAATTGTATTTGATTGTATGTAATTTGATGTAATTGTATGTATGTAATTGTGTGTATTTGTATGTATGTAATTGTATGTATTTGTATGTAATTTTGTATGTGATTGTATGTAATTGTATGTAATTGTATGTAATTGTATGTACTTGTATGTACTTGTATGTATGTAATTGTATGTATGTAATTGTATGTATGTAAATGTATGTATGTAATTGTATGTATGTAACTGTATGTATGTATGTATGTATGTATGTTTGTAATTGTTGATATGTACTTGTATGTATGTGATTGTATGAATGTAATTGTATGTACGTAATTGTATGTACGTAATTGTATGTATGTAATTGTATGTATGTAGTTGTATGTATGTATGTATGTATGTATTTATGTAATTGTATGTGATTGTATGCAATTGTATGTATGTATGTATGTATGTATGTATGTAATTGTATGTACTTGTATGTATGTAATTGTATGTATGTATGTATGTATGTATGTAATTGTATGTAATTGTATGTACTTGTATGTAATTGTATGTAATTGTATGTAACGTATGTATTGTATGTAATGTAATGTAATGTGATGTGATGTGATGCAATGTAATGTAATGTACTGTAATGTAATGTAATGTAATGTATGTAATTGTATGTATGTATGTACGTACGTATGTATGTATGTTTGTATGTATGTATTTGTATGTATTTGTATGTATTTGTATGTAATTGTATGTAATTGTATGTAATTGTATGTAATTGTATGTAATTGTATGTATGTATGTATGTATGTATGTATGTAATGTAATGTAATGTAATGTAATGTAATTATGTATGTATGTATGTATGTATGTTATGTATGTTATGTATGGTATGTATTGTTTTTAATGTATGTATGGAACTGTACGTACCTGTATGTAATTGTATGTAATTGTACGTAATTGTATGTAATTGTATCTAACTGTATGTAATTGTATCTAACTGTATGTAATTGTATGTAATTGTATGTATCTATGTATGTATGTATGTATGTATGGATGTATGGATGTATGGGTGTATGGATGTATGGGTGTATGGATGTATGGATGTATGTATGTATGGATGTATGGATGTGTGTGTATGTATGTAATTGTTTGTATGTAATTGTATGTATGTATGTAATTGGGAAGGAAGGGTGTGTGTGTGTATGTATGTATGTATGTATGTATTTATGTAATTGTATGTGATTGTATGCAATTGTATGTATGTATGTATGTATGTATGTAATTGTATGTACTTGTATGTATGTAATTGTATGTATGTATGTATGTAAGTATGTATGTATGTATGTAATTGTATGTAATTGTATGTACTTGTATGTAATTGTATGTAATTGTATGTAATTGTATGTAACGTATGTATTGTATGTAATGTAATGTGATGTGATGTGATGTGATGTGTTGCAATGTAATGTAATGTACTGTAATGTAATGTAATGTAATGTATGTAATTGTATGTATGTATGTACGTACGTATGTACGTATGTACGTATGTACGTATGTACGCATATACGTACGTACGTACGTACGTACATACGTACGTATGTATGTATGTATGTATTTGCTATGTATGCTATGTATGCTATGTATGTATGCTATGTATGTATGTATGTATTTGTATGTATTTGTATGTATTTGTATGTAATTGTATGTAATTGTATGTAATTGTATGTAATTGTATGTAATTGTATGTAATTGTATGTAATTGTATGTAATTGTATGTAATTGTATGTATGTATGTATGTATGTATGTATGTATGTATGTATGTATGTATGTATGTATGTATGTATGTATGTATGTATGTATGACATACATGAAGTTTTGAAGGAACGTGCCGACAAGAAGATGCAGCGCATGTGGCTTTCAAATGCCACCGAAAGTTCCAGCTAGCCCGATCCCTCAGGGCCAAACAGTTGCATTGTGACTTGATAAGGGTTTTTCTTGTTGACAAAGCAGCCGTTGATGCCCAAAGACCCAAACCTGGTCTTTGTGAAAAGCAAAAAGTTTTCTAATAACACAAATAAAGATAAAATCTTGGGAGCGTGATTTTCTGGAATCCTCCATGTCACATGCCTGGCCTGGGTGAGTCGTCATGTTCCTATGCCTGACTGCAGGGGTATCCATCGCAGCCGAATCCTGTTAAGGCCCGAGATGGGGTTGTGCCGGGACGAGTGAACCGAGGAAAAGGCCTTGTGTTCTGCGCGCTCAGTGGGGCGGAAATTCCATTGAAGCCATAGGGTTGGCACCGTGTTCTATCTGTGGTTGGTATCCACGACATATCATCTTGGAGGTTCAGGAGGACCACTACCATTTGGGATAACCCAACATCTACAGGGTTTTGGCCCCTTTAGTGCCATCAGGTGCCTGGGTGGAAGCAGGGGGTCCCTACCAGTGTTGTCAATTCACATTGGTAGCGGAGCCCAGAGCTCTCCAGGGCGACCGCAATCAGTGCAAGTGAAAGGGCTGGTGAACAGCTCACGTCCCTGGAGGGGAGCAGGTCCTTGGGCCTGAACAGACAACACCATGTTTGGTGCGACCGAGACACCTGCTGAACCATCCACGACAACTGGAACGGGAGCAGTTGGATCTGCATCACACCTACCATGGCACTTGATCCCAAGCTTTGAACCAGGAGACGTCAGCAGCATTCCAATCAACACCACGAACACCAGTGCCACAGGCACCAGATCCACCGGCACCTACGGCCACTCCAGCCAATCAACCTGGGCCTTCCACGACCTTCAATCCCGATGAGATGCTCCAACAGATGAAGTCCACAGTGGACTCCAGTATTCAAGCAATGGTGGAGAAGACTCAAGAACGTCAAGTCCACCCCACTCCACCACCAAGCCTTCCAGGCGCCACGTCTTCACATCCTACCAGCCATCATCCTTCAATTTTACAACATCCACCACCTCGACAACGATCCTCTCGACGATCCCGTTCTCATCATCAAGGGTCTCCCACACGGAGACCTGACAAGCGACCTGCCTCCATCCGTCGCAGTCCACGACGAAGACGTTCGTCAAGACGTCCCAGACGCTCATCGAGGAATCGCTCCTGCTCCAGAAGCCCAACTCGTCGCCAGTACGAGTCTCCACGGAAAGATCGTGCGAGGTCCATCACTCTCAGGTCTGCTTCACCTCCACGTCGAGGTGATCGACAACCCGTTGAGGAGTACCATCAACCACATGACTACCCCTCCAATACGCCAACTCTTCAGGCTTCTTCTTGGTGGAAAAGCCAACATTCCACCGGGTACAACAACCCAACGGATGATTCCTATCATCCTGAGCAGTCATCCAGTAACAAGTGGCAATCGTGGGGCAAGTGGAAGAACTACTCCAAGAATCCCTCTTCCATGCGTCAATCTACATGGGATGATCCCAAGAAGCCTTCCAATCGCTATGCCACGTCCTCCCACGACTCTGCCACCAAACCACTCACAGCATTCTCCATCTCCAAGTCAGCACCCCCCACGCCACAAGAAAAGCAAGCCTGACACTTCTGGAGATGATCAATCTCAAATCTCAGTGTCCATACCCACAGGACACATGCTCATCAATCTCCGGGATGGATCAAAAGCAGAATGGATCAGGGCTGTCAAGTTCGGGCTCCGCCACAAAGATCGAATGCAAGCGGCATCGGGGATTTCATATTCCGACCAACCACAGCCAAGCAAGACCGTGAACATCGAAGATTTTCAACGAGCTGTGGCCACTCTGCAAAAGAACTGATTCCAAAATCCCCGCAGAGATCACCAGAAAAGCGATCCATTTGATTTCCAGCACCAACCTCCTCTCCGTGTTTGACTTGGAGCAATCCTTCATCATCGATTTGCCATCGACGAATATGCTGGCGTTGATTCTCCCACTTCCTGAGATCTCTCGATTCACCATGCCACCTCCATTCAAAGATGCCCAGAATCATACCTGGACACTCCTCCACGGCACCCCCATCGAAACTGCTCAAGTCATCTTGCTGGAAGGAAAATCAGACCGGCTAACTGGTCGTTCAATAGATGTGATATGCCCACCTTTGGAGCTTTCTATATTGGCAGAGAAACCGCTAAAAGCGATACCTTTCCTGAGTGGGCGACCAAGGAACTGATGGACACCATTCAAAAGAAGGGAAAAGGACAACAAGAGGTGATCGTTGGGGCAATGTATCGAGGTGCATGCGCTCACACTGCTTTTAAAGCTGGTGGCAATGAAACTGCACAGATTTCAGTAGCTGAAAAAGGAGTGGCCACCACTTCTGAGAAATATACGAGTGCCCACAGCAATCATGTCGGCTTGAAATTCATCGCCTTGAAGTGGCAGAACTTGCCAGCGTTCGAAGACAACGGGGACTCGTCCAGCAACGAGTACAACTACCGAGTCATCCACGAACGTACTAAGGCGACACACTCAGGACATCGGGACGATCACCACACATAGACTCATATGGAGAATGAGGGGCTTTGTACTATTAGACCATTTTGTCTCTAACCGGAAGCCGGCTGCCACATTTCTAGGGAAACCTGGGCACGCTTAGAAAAAACTGCACGGCTGTCTCAATCTGCCGAGAACATTTCATTTCTCTGATTTCATTTTGCAGTTGCGCTTGGGAGTGACGACATTGATGCAGATTACTTTGCATACTTCTTTGCTTTGTGACGTGTTTCTTGAACTTTGGTTTTGGTTTCTTGTTTGAATTGATTCACTTCTCTGTTTTCCTGTTAACCTTTTTCTGTAGAAATCTTTAACTCTCAGTTTCCTAGCTGGATCATCTCGAGTTTGTCAAAACATGGCTGACTCTGATCGCTCTCGATCGCCGGCGCCTGTGCGGAATCGAACCGAACCGCGTGGACAAGTTCATGCTCCTCGTCCAGAACTACCATTCTTTCCGAGATGGCCTGGACCTATGAACTCGTCGATTTTGCACTTTCAGAACATGCCGCGCCCTCAGTCTCGACCTCAGTGGGCAATGAACCAGCCGGGACCTTTTATGATGGGACGCATGATGAATCCGTCCCAATCCATGATGCAGACCAATTGGTCAAATCATCAGTTTCCACCAACTCGACCTCCGTCGATTCCACCAACTTTGCCTTACCTTCCACATCCACGTCTAGCCACTCCACCTTGCTCACCAACAGTGCCTTGTCCACCAACACAACCGTGCTCTCCAGGAACACCTTCTGTTCCTTCGTCTCAACCACGGTTGAATGAGACACCTCCGTCGACCTCACCAAGAGGACCTGGTCACAATGAAGCAACCAGGGTCTATGGATTTGACCTGAATCCTCATTGGCAAGAAGATCGGAATCACTACGACAACCAGAAGATCAATGGGGTGACATTTCCCCGGACGATCCGTCAATCAGCCTTCACTCAGAAGCTGGACATTGAAGGTTGTGATCCTTTGGCCCTACCGTTGGCGGCCTTGTTGTATCAACAGGCCAACAACTTCTGGCTTCGGAAACTGGCCCATGGACGTGAAGTCTACCTGATCCCTACGGGGGACATCTCAGCGGTTGTCTTCACTACGGAGCTGTTGACGCAGCTCAGAAGCAGAGGCATCGACCTGGACCGTGTCTCTCATAGCCGAGCTCGCCAGGATGGGAAGTTGCTGGACAAGACCAACAACACCAAATACGCTGCCCAACAAATAGCAGACATCATCCACAGTTGGTTGCCAGCTCGAACAACCGATCCAGACTCCCAACATGAGATCAACCAGCTCCGAAATCAATTGGCAGAACTCCGCCAAAGAGCAGGGGAAGATCCAGGAGATACTTCCACACCTCCAAGAACGGGCCCTTCGGCATCCAGTCCAGCCAATACACCTATCCAACGGGCCCTCATGAACAACTCAACGGGCCCAACACCTCCACCAACACCGGCATTTGATCCTTCCAGCCTGTTGGTCTGCTCTTCTGCGGTCAATCCGTGGCTGACCCAACATATGCCAACAACCTTGGCTGTACGAGCTTTCACTAAATGGCTCAAAGAACTTCCACTGTCTGAGCCAAAGAGGAAGGTTCTCACGGAAAACATCGCCAAGACAGAAACTCGGAAGCCCTTGAAACTGTGGAAAGAGTGGCTGTCATGATGGGCATACCGGTTAGCCTCTTGTGCAAGAATTATGAGGTTCTGAATCTCTCACGTGCCATGACAGCGGCCATCAGTCTGACCAATTGACTAGCTCCCTGGCTTGGCAGAAAGCTCAAGCACAAAGTGCTTCAATCCCATCTTCAGATTCTCCATTCGATGATCCTTATCATCTACATTTTGATACCCTTCACCATGACTTACAGCGTTCACCTTTTTCAAGGCTTTCGCATCATCCAGACCCGTATGATGGTGCTTGCCGTAATCCATGGTCTTCGACCGAACCAGAAGCTGAAGTCAACTTTGGAAGGATGTACCGACCTCACACATTTGTGGGGATCAACACTTCATGCCCACAACCTTTTCTCAAAACAATTTTTCCAGTCTCAAAGCGTCTACATCCGTTTCACCCACATTGTGAACATGCAGCCCAAGTTCTACATAGGCTCAGCTATGCATCATACCCTTGACAGGGAGTACAGTCGCTCCAGAAAGTATCTTCAACTCACCAATGAACGACTTGTACAAGCCGAGCTTGCCCTACGCTATTGGCGGGAACATGACAACCTGTATATTTGGGCGCCCATCCCAATATACACTGAAAGAGCCGACTATCGCAGTCTCGAAATGGCCATCATTCAAGAATGGCAACCCAGACTCAACTACCCCTTCGTTTGCCATTTCTTTCACCCCAAGAAAGGCATCCTCAAGAAACCAGCCTTGAACACAAACGCTCAGTTTGGTCTGGCCACGTTATGGCGTCGAGCAAAACACAAGTTCACTCCAAAACTTGTTCGTCAGATCTTGACATCAGAACGGTTTCAAAACCAACTGGAACTTTGGACCATCATCCACGCTTTAGGGTCCAACGCGAGAGCCCGATTTGAACAGACCAAAATGCGGCGGTCCAATGATGGGGGGTCTCACCCTTTGCTATGCTCTCCGTCGTCTGGTAAACAACATCCAGGAGCCTTTCCGCACCCTGTCACTTCAAGCAATCGATACGTCCATCAAATCGTGGAAAGGAAAGCCTGCTCCACGAGCAACGGCACTCCGTGCCCCATGGTCCCTCACTCCCAATCTCCACCAACAATTGAAACAGTTCCTACGAAAGTGGCACCTCCAAGTTCTTGCATACCAAGTTCCATGCCACACACCATCTTTCAAGATGGTCTTCATCAAACATGCAGCTGTTCTGGACCAACTCTGCAATCACAAGCAGGCCATCGCGGACTGCTCCACCACACAACCTGCAACGTGTTGTTGCAAAAAGTGGGAACCTTTCAAAACAGCTGTTCTCAATCCATCAGATCCTCACTGGGTCTTAGCAGGTTCACTACTTCACTCACTCGTACCAGAAGAGTTGGCTGTCATTGCCGAAGGCTCCTTGTTGAACAAGGTATTTCCTTCCAAAAAGGAATACCTAAACCAGCTCAGACTTGGGCTTCATGGCTGGACAAAGGGAAATGGCTTACCGTCCATGCCAAATTCAGAGATCTCCGATTTCAGCCAACATCTTTGGACAGAACATTCCAAACACGTCACTTGTCACATCACCAAATCATCCATCACCTCATTTCAAAAAACCTTCAAGGGCACTATCTTCCACTGTGAAGACAAATAAGCCTCTTCTTTGAGAAATTACTGCCCGTGCTTGTACTACCAAGCAATTGAAACTAGACGACGGTTGGCCCGAGAGCGAAAAAGATGTTTTTCAAGCAGCTCCGAGGATGGTAGTCGTAAAAGATAGTCGGTGAATGGTTGGTGAATTTTATATGAGCTATGGAATAAGGTGTGAAAAGTAAGATTGATTAAGAAGAGGATATTTGGTAAAGGGCATCAGATGACACGTGTCTTGCAACCACAGAGAGACATAGATAGAGAGAGAGAGAGAGGGAGACGGAGAGAGAGAAAGAGGGAGAGGGTGAGAGAGAGAGAAAGAGGGGGAGAGAGAGAGAGAGACAGAAGGAAAGGGAGATAGAAAGAAAACATGGAGAAGTATAATGTGAGCAACAAAAGTGCACAGGAGGCTCGGTACCATGATGCTGCAAATGACATGTGTTATCTCATTTTGCTATGGTAATTCCTGCACACATTGCCGAAAAAGCTCGGTACCATCATTCCTCGGATGTGAAGAAGCGCGACGCTTTTATACAGAGACGCTTTTACACACAGAAGCTTTTACACACAGAAGCTTTTACACAAGGACGCTTTTACACACAGGAGCTTTTACACACAGACACTTTTACACACAGACGCGTTTACACGCACAGAAAGATTGACACACAGACGCTTTTACACACGGACACTTTTACACACAGGCCATTTTACACAGACACTTTTACACACAGAAGCTTTTAAACACAGAAGGTTTTACACACAGAAGCTTTTACACACAGAAGCTTTTACACAGAAGCTTTTACACACAGAGGCTTTTACACACAGACTCCTTTACACACAGACGCTTTTACACACAGACACTTTTACACACAGACCATTTTACACACAGACACTTTTACACACAGAAGCTTTTAAACACAGAAGCTCTTACACACAGACTCCTTTCCACACAGACGCTTTTACACACAGACCATTTTACACACAGACCCTTTACACACAGACGCTTTTACACACAGACACTTTTACACACAGACCATTTTACACACAGACACTTTTACACACAGAAGCTTTTAAACACAGAAGCTTTTAGACACAGAAGTTTTTACACACAGACACTTTTTACACACAGACACTTTTACACACAGACACTTTTACACACAGACCATTTTACACACAGACCATTTTACACACAGACACTTTTACACACAGACACTTTTACACACAGACACTTTTACACACAGACACTTTTACACACAGACCATTTTACACAAAGACCATTTTACACACAGACACTTTTACACACAGACACTTTTACACACAGACACTTTTACACACAGACACTTTTACACACAGACACTTTTCAAAGGAAGTTTAGGGGGAGAAACTTCCGTGTTACGGACTTTTAGAATGTCAGGGAAAGAGTTAGTCAAAGAAAGAGTTAGTCAAAGAAACAGTTAGCAAAGAAAGAGTTCGTCAGGGAAAGAGTTAGTCAAAGAAAGAGTTAGTCAAAGAAACAGTTAGTCAGGGAAAGAGTTAGTCAAAGAAAGAGTTAGTGAGGGAAAGAGTTAGTCAAAGAAAGAGTTAGTGAGGGAAAGAGTTAGTCACAGAAAGAGTTCGCAAAGAAAGAGTTCGTCAGGGAAAGAGTTCGTCAAAGAAAGAGTTAGTCAAAGAAACAGTTAGTCAGGGAAAGAGTTAGTCAAAGAAAGAGTTAGTCAGGGAAAGAGTTAGTCAAAGAAAGAGTTAGTCAGGGAAAGAGGTAGTCAAAGAAAGAGTTAGTCAGGGAAAGAGGTAGTCAAAGAAAGAGTTAGTCAAAGAAAGAGTTAGCAAAGAAACAGTTAGTCAGGGAAAGAGTTAGTCAAAGAAAGAGTTAGTGAGGGAAAGAGTCAGTCAAAGAAAGAGTTAGCAAAGAAACAGTTAGTCAGGGAAGAAAGAGTTAGTGAGGGAAAGAGTTAGTCAAAGAAAGAGTTAGTCAGGATATATGAGGTAGTCAAAGAAAGAGTTAGCCAAGAAACAAGTTAGTCAAAGAAAGAGTTAGTGAGGAAAAGAGTTAGTCACAGAAAGAGTTAGCAAAGAAATTGTTCCCTCACTGTAAATGGGATTGCAAGTGGTGCTGGTGGAGGAGTTGCCGATGGAGTTTTGAAGGAAGTCTCGCACGAAATGCGTTTTTGAGAGATAGCAGATGCACGAAACCCTATGTTTTTTCCATACAAAGTCCGTCCCCGAACCTCGATGATCTACCTCTGCGGTGCGACGGTTGCGAGACGGTCTCGTGTGTGGTCGGATCATGGGCGGATATTCTCGGATCATGGTCGGATCGGTTCCGCATTGTAAATGGGGTTTCAACTGTTTTTCGTGCATGTGTGGTCGACAGAATTCCATTGTGATTTGCAACTGTAGGATCGTTCCCGCAATGTAAATGGGGTTGCAAGTGGTGCTGGTGGATGAGTTACCGATGGAATTCCATTGTGATTTGCAACTCTAGGATCGTTCCCTCACTGTAAATGGGATTGCAAGAGGTGCAAGTGGAGGAGTTGCCGATGGAGTTTTGGAGGAAGTCTCGCACGAAATGCGTTTTTGAAAGATAGCAGATGCACGAAACCCTATGTTTTTCCATACAAAGTCCGTCCCCGAACCTCGATGATCTACCTCTGCGGTGCGACGGGTGCGAGACGGTCTCGTGTGTGGTCGGATCATGGTCGGATATTCTCGGATCATGTTCGGATCGGTTCCGCATTGTAAATGGGGTTTCACCTGTGTTTCGTGCATGTGTGGTCGACAGAATTCCATTGTGATTTGCAACTGTAGGATCGTTCCCGCATTGTAAATGGGGTTGCAAGTGGTGCTGGTGGATGAGTTGCCGATGGAATTCCATTGTGCTTTGCAACTGTAGGATCGTTCCCGCAGTGTAAATGGGATTGCAAGTGGTGCTGGTGGAGGAGTTGCCGATGGAGTTTTGAAGGAAGTCTCGCACGAAATGCGTTTTTGAGAGATAGCAGATGCACGAAAGCCTATGTTTTTGCATACAAAGTTCGTCCCCGAACGCCGATGATCTACCTCTGCGGTGCGACGGGTGCGAGACGGTCTCGTGTGTGTGGTCGGATCATGGTCGGATATTCTCGGATCATGGTCGGATCGGTTCCGCATTGTAAATGGGGTTTCAAGTGTTTTTCGTGCATGTGCGGTCGACAGAATTCCATTGTGATTTGCAACTGTAGGATCGTTCCCGCAATGTAAATGGGATTGCACGTGGTGCTGGTGGATGAGTTGCCGATGGAATTCCCATTGTGATTTGCAACTCTAGGATCGTTCCCTCACTGTAAATGGGGTTGCAAGTGGTGCTGGTGGAGGAGTTGCCGATGGAGTTTTGGAGGAAGTCTCGCACGAAATGCGTTTTTGAGAGATAGCAGATGCACGAAACCCTATGTTTTTCCATACAAAGTCTGTCCCCGAACCTCGATGATCTACCTCTGCGGTGCGACGGGTGCGAGACGGTCTCGTGTGTGGTCGGATCATGGTCGGATATTCTCGGATCATGGTCGGATCGGTTCCGCATTGTAAATGGGGTTTCAAGTGTTTTCGTGCATGTGCGGTCGACAGAATTCCATTGTGATTTGCAACTGTAGGATCGTTCCCGTAATTTAAATGGGATTGCAAGTGGTGCTGGTGGATGAGTTGCCGATGGAATTCCCATTGTGATTTGCAACTCTAGGATCGTTCCCTCACTGTAAATGGGGTTGCAAGTGGTGCTGGTGGAGGAGTTGCCGATGGAGTTTTGAAGGAAGTCTCGCACGAAATGCGTTTTTGAGAGATAGCAGATGCACGAAACCCTATGTTTTTCCATACAAAGTCCGTCCCCGAACCTCGATGATCTACCTCTACAAGGAGACGGTTGTGAGACGGTCTCGTGTGTGGTCGGATCAGTCTCTGCAGATTGCATTGTAATGGCTGCGTCAAGGTTGCTTCGTGCTGTGGCTGCATTTGTCATACTATTGTCTTTTGCAGCTC